>OY979686.1:17047150-17647150 GCA_963855955.1 Luperina nickerlii | reverse complement strand
AGTTATCCTGTATAGAGCAGACAGTTGGTAACTATATGTTATCTTGGAACCAGCATGCAGACACCCGCACGTTCCGGCTGAGCAGGAAGCGATGTGGCTGTGCTTGAGATAGGAACAGCCCGTCAATGTCACTGTGTTTGGGGATCTGCCTTCTAAATTCTGTAGTTAGTAATGTGAAATAGCTATCACCTAGAACTTAGGTAGTTCTAATACAAGATACCTTGTATGAGAACTACCTAAGTTCTAGGTTCGTTCATGGGGTAAAATTGTTCATTGGTTTCAGTGGTGTATGCACTAGGGGTCAAATGTATCGCGACACGTGTATAGAGACATTGTTCAAAGTGTATGGCTACACATTGTGCAAAGTGTATGGTGACATAGAAAATTATTAAAAGGGACATCAGACAAGACGTCAGGCGACGTCGCGTCGCGCAGCGTCTCTGTAGACGTTACACGGAAGGGTATACACAAAACTGTTTTAATAAAAACAGTTTTTATTTCTCGCTTTTAAGTGGGTTTGTTTATAATGTACCACTTGGTGAAGTGGAACTGATGAAAAAGACCACAAATGGCCACCGGAACTACTCAATAATAAGTATTTCACGGGTTGCGATTCGATTACTTTAATATGGTTGCTAAGCAATTTATGCTCGTCACAATGTGAATGGTGAAATGGAGCTAATGGTGGAATACTAGGAGAACTCCTCAACAATTGAAAGTCCCTGCATCGGGAAAAGCAATATTTTGTAAAAGGCGATGGGCAAGTTGACATTAGGCTATTGTAACTTAGACACATTATAACCACATTATAACCAGACCCACTAAAAAGCGAGAAATAAAAACATTTTTCCAAAGAAAAACCGACTTCCAAAAACAACCCTACAAAGTGAAAAATAACTTTAATTTCGGAAGTTGGTAGCAAAAACTTAAATACCTACAGATCCAAAAACACCAAGTTATTTTTCACTTTATAGGTAGTGTTTTTTTTGGAAATCGGTTGTTTAATTTTTGTAAAAAAGTTTTTATTTTTCACTTTTTTTGTTACGATGTCTCGTTTATATACCTTTTTAGTGTCGTAGTTGGGTTTTAGTTTAAACTTTTTATATCCCCTGGTGCTGATGCATACACGTCTTCAGGTTGTATAACAGTCAGACTGATTACGCATATTCAATTCTCACCAAGTACCTACACCCTGTAAGCCTGTAAGTAGTCAGTCAAAGCATTTATTTCAAATAGACTCATAAAAGAAAAGGCACTTTGAGCGTAAAAATGTTCAAGAATATAGAAAAAAAATACAAGCCCCTTCCAAAAGGTAGTTTCGTATGGAGAAGAATGGGCAGAAACTCCATATAGCTTTTTTAGAATGTTTTACAATATTTAACCGACTTCAAAAAAGGAGGAGGTTCTCAATTCGGTTGTATTTTTTTTTTGTTTTTACCTCCGTACGCCGTCATTTATAAACCGATTTGGAAAATTCTTTTTTATTTAAAAGGATATACTTCCAGATTGGTCCCACTTTTATCAAAATTCAGTTCTGATGATGGGATCCATGAGGAATTGAAGAAACTCCTCAAATATTATAGGCACACCTATAGCGATTTGGGTATTTTTTATAGTAACTCGTGCATTTGCTCTCGGAAAACCACTTGGTGAAGTGGAACTGATGAAGAAGACCACAAATGGCCACCGGAACTACTCAATAATAAGTATTTCACGAGTTGCGATTTGATCTTTTTAATATGGTTGCTAAGCAATTTATGCTCGTCACAATGTGAATGGTGAAATGGAGCTAATGGTGGAATACTAGGAGAACTCATCAACAATTGAAAGTCCCTGCATCAGAAAAATCAATATTTTGTTAAAGGCGATGGGCAAGTTGACATTAGGCTATTGTAACTTAGACTTAGACACATTATAACCAGACCCACTAAAAAGCTAGAAATAAAAACATTTTTCCAAAGAAAAACAGACTTCCAAAAACAACACTACAAAGTGAAAAATAACTAATTTCGGAAGTTGGTGGCAAAAACTAAAATACAGATCCAAAGACACCGACTTCCGAAATTAAAGTTATTTTTCACTTTGTAGTTTTCTTTGGAAGTCGGTTTTTTTTGTTAAGTTGTTTTTATTTGTACCTATACAATAATGAATATAGATGTTGTGTACCTACTGTCATGGTGTGACCGAGCGTGTGTTGTGTGCCAGGGCCGCGTGCACTCCGTGACCGTCTCGCGAGGCCCAAGCATGGACCTGCTGCTGTGGCTGGCGGCGGCCGTGGTCACGTCCATCCTCCTGGCCATCATCTGCCGTTGCTGCTGCCGCAATTCGCGCGGCAGAGTCATTGCCCGTGAGTATCTACATACACCCACATCTACCCGATACACTCGCACACCCTCACCTTGCGCCTAGGCAGTCTCACTGAACGCAGAAATAATTACGAACATACTATACAATTACATTAAAAAAAACTAGGACCGACTGCCACGTAACATGTAATTTTAAGACCTAATGGTTTTGTATTTAGGAATTCCCGCGTCTCAAACAACTGTTCGAGCGTCACACCTGTGGTTCACGCTCACCGTGAAAGTTTAATTTTCTTAGAAAAAAAACAAAAAAAGGAAAACATTATTCGCCTAAAATGTGGTAGGTACAAGAGATATTAATAATTCAAGTCATTTAGAAGTACATATTTAGAACAGTCTGTTACTCCCTATGTGTTGACGCTGACTGTGTCATGTACAACACTAAATACCTCACAACCTCACACTGTAATTGTATCGATCATCCGATCTCAAGCACTCGCAATACCTACATGATTGTGCGAGGTTTTCCTCACCGTGCAGCGGCATCGCGGCACCGAGCGACCCTTGTCGGACTTGATCGAGACGAGTTTGTCGATACTGTTTCGGCCGCGGCTGGGTTTCTCCGCGCTCGGTCCGACACAAGGTCCACCTTGTGTCATCCTGTGGTGACGAGCGCTGTCTGTATTTTACGTAAAACAGTTACTTTTGTGGGAAGTCTGATGTAATGGTAGATTAATGAATATCCATAAAGATACCATCACCTACTGAGGTGTTCGGTGTGCTTCTCTCTTTCTCTTTATGACAGGCTCATGAATCGTGACATCGTTTTTGGTCTTTTATCCGAATTCCATCCTTGTAAATTATTCTTGATAGATTGGGCATTAAAATTACAACACCTACTAAGTACGAGGGCGACTCTTGAAAGGTTTTCGAACTGGCCATTTGTAATAGCCCAGTCATTTTAGGCATTTTAAACCCCAATCTACGGAAAAATTCCTAGTGAGCTGAATTTTTGTACACACCTTTATTACGACGTTGTAATGAAGATGTGAAAAATCGACATTAATATCGTGCCGGCTAAAAGAGTTATAAAGGTCAAAAGGTCACGAAAATCAGTTTTTTGCAAATATCTCGCGACCTATTGCTCGGACGTCAATACAGGTCATTATAAAATTGTTTGTCGTGAAATTATCTACAAAAAATGTCTCTTGCAATTTTCTGTAAAATTAACCGTTTTTGAAGTAGAGCGCTGAGAAAGCGACTAGAATGCACTTACAGTATTGTATACCGTATACCAAGGCGTAAATTCGTAAATTCTATTGTTTTTTATTTATGTTTTTAAGTATCTTAAAAACTTCTATCTGATATTTGGGCGTTTTGTGAAAAGTATACTTATATTATAGAGGTTTGGAACTTAGTAAAATCTACTATACAGTATGTTAACTAACAGAGGGCGTTCCCGTTAACCCGCAATAGTATAGCATCCATACATGCTAAAAAAAATATTACCATTCGAAAATAAAATGTTTTTATTTTTTTTTATATTAAAATATTCACTAAAAATCGTAAATTGATACTCTATTTATTTAATTAATTCTAATTTATTTAATTAAATAAATTCCGACATTGCTGTCCTTCAAGTACGCGTGTACAGAGTGTTTCTTTAACGTATCAATTTACGATTTTTAGTGAATATTTTAATATAAAAAAAATAAAAACATTTTATTTTCGAATGGTAATATTTTTTTTAGCATGTATGGATGCTATACTATTGCGGGTTAACGGGAACGCCCTCTGTTAGTTAACATACGTATATTATACAAACGACCTCCGGCTTTTAAACGACGCCAAGAAGAACCGAGTACATCCGCGGAAGAAAAGAATTAGAGCTTTTGATTTAAAAAAATTATGTTTATTTTGTGGAGAAGAAGCGAATGAAGAAGTTGAGAGAAAAAGAGAAAAAAACACAGACGCCTTATTAGAGAAGTGAGACAGTAGCAGGTATAAAGGGACGGGTCTCGGAACAATAAAATACAGAACATCTGCCAGCGGAGGTCGTTTGTATAATATATATATGTACCCAGTAGATTTTACTAAGTTCCAAACCTCTATAATATAAGTATACTTTTCACAAAACGTCCAAATATCAGATAGAAGTTTTTAAGATACTTAAAAACATAAATAAAAAACAATAGAGTTTACGCTTTGGTATACGGTATACAATACTGTATGTAAGTGCATTCTAGTCGCTTTCTCAGCGCTCTACTTAAAAAACGGTTAATTTTACAGAAAATTGCAAGAGGCATTTTTTGTAGATAATTTCACGACAAACAATTTTATAATGACCTGTATTGACGTCCGAGCAATAGGTCGCGAGATATTTGCAAAAAACTGATTTTCGTGACCTTTTGACCTTTATAACTCTTTTAGCCGGCACGATATTAATGTCGATTTTTCACATCTTCATTACAACGTCGTAATAAAGGTATGTACAAAAATTCAGCTCACTAGGAATTTTTCCGCAGATAAATCTAAAATTACTGGGCTAAAACGATATAATAAAAAAATAACTTAAAATTTTGAAAATGGAACCCTTTGCCAATATTATTGTCTTACCTATTTTATTCATTTGTCATTTGCTTACGATTTGGCGGCAAATTGAAAATTTTCTGTGTCACTTCATCATGAATTTAAAGCGAGAAAATTTTCGTACAATGATTTTTTATGACTTTCGATATCATTTAAGTCAACAAGAAAGTTATGATAGACTTCAATTGGCCTTTCACGATGCCGATCTTGTGCCACTGTTTACAACTGGTTTAATGAGTTTAAACGTGGTTGCACTAATCTCACCGATGATCTGCGTGAGGGACGGGACGGCCTTCTACGGCGACGACTGAAGACAGAACATCAGTGTTGTGCGGTGTATGATAGAGACTGACAAAAGAGTGACTTATCAGCAAATTCGGACAAGCTTAGGCATCGGTATGAGTCAAGTGCACAAAACTACTTGGCGACGTCAGACGTGGAATTACTGGGTCACCCGCCCTATAGCCCCGACCTCGCACCTTGCGATTTTTATTTATTTACGGAAATAAAAGAAAAACTTCGAGGAAAATGTTTTATGGACGCCGAGGAAGCGGTGGCTGCGTTTCAAAGTGCCGTCGAAGAGACCCCTAAGGACGAGTGGGCAAAGTGCTTTTCTCTTTGGTTCCATCGGATGCAGCGATGTATTGATGTAAATGGACACTATTTTGAAAATATGTAATAAAACTAATAACTAGCTAGTTTGTTCAGTTTTTGATTTTCTAAGAACATCCAGTGTCACCCTCGTATACTATTGCTTGTGTTCAATAAAAGCCAGAAATTAACACAGGTATCCGGCCTATAATATAACCATACCAGTGCAGGGACACAGGTCTGCACACCTCGGGAGAAATCCGTACAGCGCTATGTTAATTTATTAATTTGGTAACATCACAATGCATGCAGGCGTCTGTACATTAGACGTGGGTACTACGACTGTAACAAATATGTATCTACAGAATGATAATCATTAAAAACATCAAATCTCCAAGCTAAAATGACCCTATCGAATGACCATTTCAGTATTTTATTGAATACCTTGGCGCCTTCTTAACGTGTGCATGTGCTTCCAGCGCCGCCGCGCGACGAGTCCGTGCCGGCGCCCTACCCGCAGCAGCAGTACGTCACGCCTCTATACCCCGGTGAGAGTGCAGGACAAGGTGACGTAGCGTAGCTTCATGTTCCATTCTCATACTAACACGGATTATAGCACCTTACGCGCCCAGCCGGTCTTATCACCCACAACAGGTAAATAAGGTGAAATATCCACTAACATACGAGTACTACCTGTGATTATCGCGTGAAAAAATGAGACATCTATGAAACAGAAGCTTAAAACATGGATCATAGCGTAAACAAATATTATTAAAATCTGTTCTTGCACTTTTGTCGCAAGTGTAAACAAACCGTATTCAGTTTAATTCTTACGCAATCACGCACTAAAGCAAGAACACACTAAGAACGCACGAAGAATTAATAAGACATTTATTTGTACTTAGAAAGTTTCAACTTTATATCCCAGCACTTTTTCCAACAATAAATAATAATTGAATAACATTAATTAAATTGTAGTTGAAAAATCGTCGACGAAAATTGAACTTATTACAAGCTTCCCACGCCAAACCTAAACCACGTTCAGTGAACAAGTCAGTCTATGTATATGGCACCAAGTGCACCAAGCGACATACTTCAAATCATAAGATCACTAAAAACCACTGAAAGTGTCGGGCATGATGGCATCTCCACTAAGGTTATAACTTATAATATAAAGTATGTTGCTTATTATATTTGTGACCATCTAAGTCATATAGTGAACATTTGTATAAGCACAGGAGTCTACCCGGAAAAGCTAAAAATGTCAATACTAAAACCGGTGTTTCAAAAAGGAGACAAACAAAGCATGAATTGTTACAGACCCATTGCACTTATACCTATACTTTCCAATGTCTTTGAAAAATATTTACAAATATTTAGAAAAGTTAAATATTCTTACGGAAGAACAAAAAGGTTTCCGGAAAAACAAAACCATAAATTTGGCTATTTTTTATTTTGTTAGGGAAGTTATGGCTAATGTAGACAAAAGGACAGCGGTTTACTGTGCCATTTACTGCGACATGCCACATGCGTTTGATTATGTGGACAGTGACATTCTGATTCACAAATTAGAAGCTTATGGCATTAGAGGAAATATATTAAAACTCATAGTCTTGCCTGAAAAACAGCAATACACAGAAATTTCCAAAAAAGACATAGCTATTAAAAAGAAATATGCACATCAGATGAAATACTAGTAAAATATGGAGTCCCACAAGGGAGTGTTGGGGCCTCTGTTTTTCATCATATTACATTAATGACATATAAGAGTAACTAATTTTGCAATGTCACTTTTTGCTGATGAAGGTACGGTCATTATACATACATTCTAGAGAAAATGAGACGTGAAAGTGAGATTACAATACTATCAAATCAATAATCAACTGGTTAAATGATAGCAATTTGAAAATAAACCTTGAAAAGACTAAAATTATGTTTTTCTAACTTTTCTACCAACGTCATTATCAAAGGACAGTACTAGACAAAGTAGACTCAACGAAATTTCTAGGGGTGACAATTGATAAAAATCTTAATTGGAAAGCGCGTACAGAAGAATTATATAAGAAAACTATTTCTTCGGCTTACGCACTCTATAAACTAGCACCCATTATAAGTATAGATGCACTTCTTATAGCTTGTCATGGCATAGTTGGCTCAATCATAAGATATGGCGTAATATTCTGGGGAAACTCGAAAAACCATTAAAGAAACCATTTTTAAATCCCAAAAAAGATGCATTAGGGGCCATGTTTGGTCTAAAGATGACCGAAAGCAGTAAACCATATTTCATTAAGCATTAAATATTAAGTCTTCCCTCTTTGTTTATATATAATTATGAAGCCGCTAATTTCTTTAAAAGTAATCCAACGTTATTTAACAAACAATCAGATTTTAACATTCGTAGTCGTCGGGTTAAGGATGAGTTGTATATAGTAAGGTCAAGCACTGCTTTGATGCATAAAAGCATATTCTGTTTGGCCCCAAAAATTTATAATAAGCTCCCAATACATCTGAAACAGCTGCCCACAAGGTTGTTAAAGTTGCGTTTAAAAAAAATCTTATAGCCAAATGCTACTACAGCTTATCAGAGTTCCTAAATGAGCGATATTAAGTAAATATAGGCACATTATTGTGACATTTCTCCTAGTTACTAAATATTTGTTCTTTTTTTATATTCTTAAACTGTTGTATGGTAGTTAGTTACGCTGTTTCTAAACGGTTGTAATAATAATGTAGTTAGGCATAAACATGGAAACAAATTTTTGAGTTTTTGAACATGCAGCTCCTTTTTATAATTTTTTTAAATCCATCCACAATGCACATGTATTGTACTTACTCATGTTTTTACAAAATATAAATTCTTTATCTTTATCCTTCATTATTATTGTCAAATGAAAAACATCTGACTGTATTTAAAGTGATTTAAAATATAAATTTCGGGTAAGCATACGAGTAATCAAATCTCTCGATATTTAAGTGGCATTACAAATTGTCATCCATAATTGCCATACATTTGTTTACATTTCCATCAGATCATTCCTTTGGCTTCTGTAAATTTCGCAACTAGTATTATAACAGCCAGTAGATGGCAAGTCGTAATTATTTTGCAACGTTTAATATATTAGGCTTTCAGAAGCCGGCTGTAGGTGACCGTCTAGCAATTACTGACTGCAGTTGAAACGTTTTATTTATAATCATTCTGTTTAGTCGCATCTATTCTTAGTTAGTGCATGTGTGTAAAATTTTTGTTTTGCATGTCGATGTCAATCTCAACTGTGTGTCGGTCCGGACTTCGTCAGTCGCATTACTAACTGCTGCCAACAGCTCAAACAGTGACGGTGTACCCGGTGGGCGCCGCAGGCTACCCGACGGCGACGCCCTACCCGGCGGGCGCGGCCTACCCGACAGGAGCGGCCTACCCGACCGGCGCGGCCTACCCGGCGGGCTACCCGGCGGGCGCGGCCTACCCGGCGGGCGCGGCCCACCCGGCGGGCGCGGCCTACCCGGCGGGCGCGCCCTACCCGGCGGGCGCACAGTTCCCGACGCCCTACCCGCCCGCGGCTACTGCGCCTGATGCTACCGGTACGTCACTATACTAGTTTAACCCCTTTATTTAAAAGTGTTGCTTAAAGTTAAGGGACGTGAAATGTCAAAAATGTATAGTTGAACAGTCGCTAATCATTGCTTAAGAATAGAATAGAATACTCTTTATTATGTACACCATATAAATTACAGACATAAATATAGAAACTGTACAAAGGGTGACACAATGGGTGGTCTTATCGCTAAGAGCGATCTTTTAAAGACAACCTTAGGATGGATTTAAAAAGGGGAAGGACAGACAAATACTGTTGGTAGTCCGCGGTGTAGCATTTACATAATACAATAAATACGTACATATAGTATATTATACTAATCTAAATAAATATATACACATACATATATAAATATATCCATATAATAGTAAACATGAAACAGGAGCAGAGAAAATATAATGATAATGTTTAAGGAGAGAGGTCTCAGGTTTTCCGATGACCTCAGATATCTATTATGTGTGTCATGAAGGAACTTGAAACGTTCTTTAATATAAGTGGGGGTTTTAGGATTAAATAAAATACTGTAGAACTGAAACAAGATATGAGAATTCCGGCGAAGACGTATAGGAAGCCACTTGAGCTTTGTACGAAATTCTGATATGTGATCATATTTGCGCAGGCCAAATATAAATCTTACAAAAGTTTTGAAGTCGCTCAAGTTTATCTAGTTGTGCCTCAGTAAGATCAGGATAACTGACATCAGCGTAGTCAAGGATGGGAAGTAAAAGGGATTGTGCAAGCGCAGTTTTAGTGGCAGTTGGAAGAAAGTTCCGCAATCGTCTCAGTGACTTACCAGATGCAAAAATTTTGCGACTTACGTCCTGTAGCTGAGGACCCCAAGAAAGATGTTTGTCGATCCAAACACCAAGGTTCTTAACCTTTTCGCAGTTCCGTTAAATTGAACCTGGGGAAGCTGCGACCAGTTTATCTTGGGGATCATGCTTGAGCTGCCAACAACAATGAGTTGAGTCTTCGATGGGTTAACCTGCAGCCCATGCGCCTCACTCCACTCACAGATTGAAACCAAATCCTTGTTGATAATATGAACGGCATCAGCCAAATTCGAGTAGTCAGCTTGCTTATAAATTTGCAAATCGTCTGCATAAAGGTGGTAGGAAGAGTTGAAGTTTTTTGGTAATGGAGTTTATAAATATTGCGAAAAGTAAAGGAGATAAAACGCCACCCTGAGGTACACCGGCAGAAGTATAACACCACGAAGAGCAAGACTCTTCTATGCATATACGTTGCCGGCGGCCATACACGTAACTAAGAAACCAGTCAATCGCCTTTGGAGATATGTTTAGCGAGCGAAGCATACCAAGCAGGATATCGAAATCGACAGTATTGAATGCATTACTAAAATCTAGTAAGCAAAGAACTGTCAGATTTCCTCCCTCCATGCCTAACCGTATGTCATCAGTGACGTTAACTAAGGATGTAGTGGTGCTGTGACCAGGACGGAAACCGGATTGGAATGGATTCAGCAGACTATTCTTACAAAGAAAAGTACTAAGCTGATTGTGGACAAGGCGTTCTAGGACTTTGGAGAGGAAAGGCAAGATGGAGATAGGATGGTATTCTGAAAAGGAAGTAGGATTGGATTTTTTGGGTAAAGGAATGACTTTGGCCTCTTTCCACATCGATGGAAAGGCACCATAGGATATAGAGCAGTTTAGGATATAGCATAAGAAAGGAAGGATTTCGTCGAGGACAGGGAGTATCATTTTTCGACTCACACAATCACTACCAACTGCGTTAGAGGTGATTGAAACTATACTCTTCTTAACATCACAATCAGAGAATTGACTAAAAGTAAATGGGGGATGGTCCGGAGTGGTGGTGCTTAACTTTTAGCAACGTTTATAAATAAGCCCTTTAATCGTTTGAAGAAAAATGCAGCTTCATTGTGTAAATCACGATCCTTTTCATTTTGTAAATTCAACATTATTCATTGCGTTATTTTACGTTGTGTAGCAATCAAATGTTTCAAACATGAAACAATGGATTGTAGTTGTGACAGAATTACGCAATTGTAATGCAGTATGCAAGGAGCCTGTTGATATGTGAGGTGTACAAGTGCTTTGGTAACTAATTTCCTTGTAACGTATAAATGCACGATTATTAACTTGTAACACTCTAGCCAATCACCCCCACTGCATTGACATGCCACTGTAGGGGGGGCTATAGACTTTGTCTACACTAATATTATAAAGAGGAAAACTTTGTTTGTTTGGTTGTAATGAATAGGCTCAAAAACAACTGGACCGTTTTTAAAAATTCTTTCACCATTCGAAAGCTACATTATCCACAAGTAACATAGGCTAAATTTTATTTTGGAACAAAATAAGGTTCCGTAAGATATTTGAGTTTTTCGGACACAAGGTGTAAAAAATCAACCAGAAAAGTTACTTATTTTGCGTACGCTGCCTAAACTATAAATGATAGAACCATAAAATGTTCTAATTAATTATAGATCTTATAAATATCTACAAAAAAGTCCACGACACACTATACCTATCTATGTCGAGTGAGGCACAACAACCATTACTTATTTAATTTAAAAATCTTGAATTTTTTTGGACTACATTTAAACGCATTTATTTTACTCATGCTATTAATCCTTATCAAAATAAATGATTTTATCGGGTCCATATTGGCTCACCTAAAGTTCTTTACCCGCAATTGTTCTTCCTAACGATTTGTAATCCGAATGATCACTCTTCCTAAAATTTTTCATCCTAAAGTTTTCATTCATACTATTTGTAACACTCATGTTTCCGAAAATTGTAATTAATAATATCATTAATGTAAATATATTTAAACTCCTACTGTTTTTTATCATAACGCTTTTATCCCTAAACATAATTGCCATAACATTTTCATTCATACTCAGAAAGAAACATTTACCAAGTGTAATAAAAAATATATGCGGGTAGAAGATGATTTTATAGTTTTAATTTGAGGGTGAAATTATTTACGCATAACAGCTTACGCATAATTTTTTTACGCATAATTTCTCTAATCATAATAATGATTAAGCATAATATTCTAAAGCATACATTTTTTAAGCATAACATTCTAAAGCATAAGTTTATTAAGCATAACAATAATAATACGAGTAAGGCGTAGTCGACGGAGCCCAGCTTCGCGGGGCCCCTATTTCTGTCTGCAGGGTTTAAAGGAACCTAACACGAAGGGGATGACGGGGGCTCGTTCGCTCGCTCCGCTCGCTCACTTGAGCCCCCGTCATCCCCTTCGAACCTAACCTGTCCGAGTCGGGGTGCCCCAATTCCCGAGCTCGCTTCGCTCGCTCTTGCTAAAAATATACAACTAAAATAAAACTACATAGTTAAGTTACATAATGTTTTGTATAATAAATCATTAACGTGGAAATCCAAAATAAATACGTAAAAATAACTCAAATTTGTTTCCGTTATTTCTATTAATTGTATGCATAAATATTATTATACTAATAATCATTAGGCCTAGTAACGTTATGCGAATTAAATTTATGCTAAAACAAATTTGCCTTCAAGATAATTATGCCAACATAAACTATATGCCAAAAAAAATATGGCAAAGTACTATTATGGCAAAACAAAATATGCCAAAATCGTTATGCCAAAGTATATTAGGAAAAAGAATATTATGCGAAAAGAAGGGATCCCATTATTCTTATATGTTTATACAATGTGGAACAGGAATTACGACATTAAATTAAAACGAGCACAGTACTAGTCCATCAAAACATTTTAAAACATGAAGATTAGTAGGATATGGAAAATTTAAAAATTTCAATTTTCAAACAAAATAAATGGCAGAATCAACTGCATAAAAAGTAAACACGCTTTATCTACGAAAAGTCACTGACCTATTGCGCGGCGTGGTGCGGGGTGCAGCGGGCGGCGCGGGCGGCGCTTCCGCGGTGTTGGGCGGAGGTACTTTCAACAAATCAGCTGCATAAATTCACTAAGTTGCGAGTTGTTAATTAATAAAAGATCACTGATTGAATAATTAATCACATAATATCACATCACAATCTTTAAATCATCAATAGTCAAATTTTCAAAGTGTCCCCCGTTGTTCATTATGCACAAGCGACATCGTCTTATTAAATTTTCACGGACTCGTCTTAACAAGTCCTCATCTGCCATTCTTTTAAGTTTGTCGAAGGCATTAATTATTTTAATTTTTAAATCGTCCATGGCATATCTCTGGATAAAAGTTGTTGAACTTTTCTGAACTTGTAAGGTCGCCGGTAACCCAGGTACCCTACATGAGACGGTCAGTAACACCAAGGCGTTGCTGGCCTTCCTCGAGAAGCTGGGGTGGATCGAATAATCGATTTTCCCACCCGTACGTAAAATACGCGCATTGACGTGGAGTTGCGGACACCAGCCCGTATTACCTATTACCTAAGGTCGCCGTGCATGCCGTTTCAAAATTCTATGAACAGTTCTGTGACTCACTTGAAACCGCAGCGCTGCGTTCCGAAGGCTACAAATCGGGTTGTTTTCAAAATGTTGTAATATCCGGTCCTCGATACTTGAATTTGAAGACACGCCCTCTCCTTGAGGAACCAAAGGCTGATGCTCTCGTAACCTCTGAACGGCCAGGGTAAAAACACGGCCATTGGTAGGGCACGTTTTTGTGTTACCATATCTCTCCCGATATGTACGCAATGCTATAGCCGCATTTTGGTGACATTCTCCGTACGTAAGTACCATGTCGGTGTACTCGGCAGCTTATTTGAGGCATAATTAAACTAAGAAACTTACGAACCTAACCTAAATCACAAAACTAGCTACCTAATAAATGCCTAAATAACTTAAGTACTAATATTACACTATCACTTAACAATAAGTCACACTAAACTACACACACTATGCACTAATCCAACTATCATAAATCGTCTTTAATCACAATAACAACTAAAACTTTTCATAAAATAACGACAATGCGCGCGCGGCTCGTCTTGTGATAAAAAAGTCGGCGTGTGCTACCTTCAAAGGGCGCCGCTATGCACTGACTGACATAGTTACCGAGTCAAGGACTTTTTGCCGAAAAATTCCGCTCACACACACACACTCGCAATTTTCTATGCACCACTAATGCATTATTTGCGTAAGTAATATTTCTTTTTCTTTCTAATTGTAGCATTTTGCGGGAGTGGGCGGGGCGTGTCAGACAGGGATCGTATGACACTTTTCTCTGTCTTTTAAGCATCTATCTATTGCGAAGTAGAGAATAGAATCGTACGGTTTTGCACAGGTTCTTGACCTTACAATGTTTACCTATTATTACGGACTCAGTTCTACATCATGTTGAAAAATAAGAAAATGAAAAATAATTTCCTGTGGCTAAAGTATTCATTGGATTTGATTGATTTTTTGTATACGGGTAAAGTGGATGCCACTCTTTACGTGGTTTAAAGGAATGTCAATCGTCCTGCCCCACATTGTACATGTTATGTGAAAATAAAGTTACGCAAAATTAATGTATATAATACTGATTATTATGAATAAAAAGAAATCTAAACAAAAAAGATATGACTTTGAATAATAGTGTAAAAGATGGTTATGTTGAGAAAATATAGGAAAACAAATAAAAGTATAATAGATGTTTATTGCTACTGACATTATGAAGTTGAATGCTTCGGAATTATGAACATTAGAGACGGAGTAGTTAGGAATTGTGATTGTTAGGATGAAAAATGTTATGAATAACATTTTCGGATTTCCAATTATCGGAGTAAAAAATTTAGGTGAACTTTGGCGCACCCGATTTTATCACTAAGTACAGTTTATGTAGATAATATTTGGCCTTTGAATGATTAACTGGACGTTTGGTTTTGAAGTTATGGCGAAATTAGGATTACCTTCTCCCGTTCGTACCCAGAATAATAGTATTGACACAATGGTACAACAGTATAACAGAAATGATCTAACAGCGTTTGTAAATGACAATGTACCAAAATTAGTACCAGATCAAAGACATGCTTATGAGACTATTGTGGATAGCGTGAACAATAACATGGGGAGATTATTTTTTTTGGACGCACCAGGAGGCACCGGAAAGACTTTCCTCGCAAATTTGATACTTGCTAAGATACGGCAATCAGGGAAGATAGCGATTGCAGTTGCTTCGTCAGGAATTGCTGCAACTCTCTTGAACGAAGGAAAAACTGCTCACTCTACGTTTAAACTCCCGCTATCCGTATCTTTAGATCAACGGTTTACGTGCTCTATTCGGAAAAATGGGCCTCTTGGTATGTTACTGCAAGACGCGTCGTTGGTAATATGGGATGAATGCACCATGAGTCATAGAGCTCATGTGGAGGTCGTGGACCGTACTTTAAAAGACCTCCGAAGCTCTGCTAATGTCATGGGTGGTATCACTTTTGTATTTGCTGGAGATTTCCGACAAACGCTTCCAGTCGTCAACAGAGGTACGCGAGCAGATATTATGAAGGCATGTTTTAAATCGTCTCAACTTTGGACATCTGTTCAACATTTGAATTTGCACACCAATATGAGAGCTCATCTACATGGAAATACGCATAGCAATTTTCCACAACAGCTGCTAAAACTTGGAAAAGGAATCTTTCCATCTTTAAATTTGGGCACCGATTATGCAGTTACTTTGGATGAGTGTCTAGGCCAAATAGTCCATAATTTAGATAGTCTGATAGATGCTACATATCGTAAATTGTAAATAAATAACTCTCCTAATAAACTGTGTTCATTTTACGTTGTTTAATGTGAAAATTAGAAGAACTGTCTGGTGCGACTGTTAACAGTTCTGATTGCTGAGGCCATTGAGGTAAAATGAGTTTATTATTGAATTGAACAATGATGTGAAGATCGTATCCTTGTGGTTTGTTCAACGTTTCAAATGTTCCAACGTTAAAGCTTACGTGTTTTTATTAAAACTGTAATTGTAACTAATTGTAGCGCTCATTACACGTGTAGGACACAATTCGTTGCCAAAAGTAAAATTTTTATCGTCATCTGCATACAGAGTACCTACAGACTCACGGAAACAGAACTAATCTCGTGATGTTGCCATAAAACTGTTACCTCTATGACAACTGCCCCTAATCGTGGCGTCATCGCGACACAGAACTTAATTTGATGAGATTGTAATTAAAAGTGTTTCGATGTAGTTATCGAGCATCAAACAAACCCGAAGGTAACGAAGTGAGGCTATGTTGGCATATGAGTCACGCTCGCCGCTCGCCGACTTCAATTCGTCGTTCGGTATTAGAATCGTCAACTATAACGAGTCGTCCCACTGCAGGGCAAAGGCCTCTCTTACTTAGAGCTTGCCTCTGAGAGTTCGCTATTTCAGGCCTTTAAGGCGAAAGCGCCAGGGTAGCCCGCGAAATTCAATTTTTTAATGTTTTTTGCAATTTGCTGGTCAGTATTAAGTTGTACGTTGATTAATATATGATTCGCGGCCGTAACAAATATGTATTTACAGAATTATAACCATTAAAGTCATCAACACAACTCTCTAAGACCAAGTAATCCCACATAATGACTATTTCATGAAATCTTGACATTTTGGGATTATACTAACCTAACAAGTTGTATTACTGATTCTAATGATTATGATTCTGTAAATACATATATTTGTTACGGCCGCGAATCATATTTTAATCAACGTACAACTTAATATTGACCAGCAAATTGCAAAAAAAGTAAGAAAATTTGAATTTTGCAGACTACCTTAGCGCTACCCCCTTAAGGTTTGAAATAGATCACCCGTTTAGATCCTGTCTCGATATTTTCCTTCACCATCATTCACTTATGTCTTAATTAACTCAGCACGTAACGTATAACCGGTTGTATGCCGTAATTACAGAAAACAATTAAAAACTATTGTGTCTCGCGTAGATCTACGCTCCCGGCATACAAGGGGTTAATCACACAGCTTCTTGCTAGATTCGAATCCACATCATCTCTCACCAAAGACGAACCCCCGAGCTATCAGAGCATACATTCGTACAATCATTCCAAGTACCTACACATCTCGTGGTATCGCTATAATGTTACCGTTGTTTGAAGGCGGTGCAGTGGTGTGACCACGTGACCACCATCAGCAGTTAGGATAAAGAGTGTGGTGTGTGGTCAGCCGGTCAGTCCGATAAGGTCGAGGACAGTTACATCAATGATTACGGCTGCACCATACAGGGCGGGACGGCGCGGGTGCGCCAAAGTTCACCTAAATTTTCAACTCCGATAATTGGAAATCCGAAAATGTTATTCCTAACATTTTTCATCCTAACAATCACAATTCCTAACTACTCTGTCTCTAATGTTTATAATTCCGAAGCATTCAACTTCATAATGTCAGTACAAGTAGCAATAAACATCTATTATACTTTTATTTTTTTTCCTATATTTTCTCAACATAACCATCTTTTACACTATAATCAGTATTATATCTAAGACTAAAAGTGTCTTGGTGTTTTTTGTCTTCGACTAACCGTTTGTCGTAAAAACGATGTGGAAGGGATCCATAGGTTAGGTGGGAGTCTCTGACCGAGGTGTGCAATTCCAGCATGCCTCGGTCCGGCCGACCGCTGCCCAATAGGGCGGTGTACTGGTGGTCGGCCGAGCTGGAGAGGCTTCGAGCGGCGTGCGTGGAGGCCAGAAGGGCCTACGCGCGGAGCCGGCGGCGGCGTCGACGAGACCTCGCCCACGAGGACCACCTCTATGAGGTGTACATAGAGGCAAAACTGGTTCTCGAGCGAGCCATCGCCGACGCCAGGGACTCGGCGAGAGCGGAGATGCTGGAGGGTCTCGACAGAGATCCCTACGGGAGGCCATACAAGGCGGTGCGCAACAAGCTGCGCCCCTTTGGTCCCCCGGTGGCCGAGGCCCTGGAGCCCTCATTCCTGGATGGTGTGGTTCAGTCCCTGTTCCCGTGCAGGGACAACTTCACCCCACCAGTGATGGACCCTCCGTGGGGGATAGCTCCGCCAGCCGAGGAGGAAGAGGAGGCCCCTCCAGTCACGGAGTCGGAACTCAGCGCGGCGATTGTGCATATCCGCCCCAAGAAGACGGCTCCGGGCCCCGACGGTGTCCCGGCGAGGGTGGTGGCAATTGCCGCCACTCAAATGGAGGAGCGGTTTCGGGACCTCTTTAGCGCATGTCTTGCGTCTGGGAGGTTCCCGAAACCGTGGAAGGAGGGACAGCTGTGCCTCTTTCGCAAGGAAGGCCGCCCCGCAGACTCGCTCTCGGCATACCGACCCATCGTCCTGCTCGATGAGGTCGGCAAAATGTTCGAGGGGATAATCGCTGCCCGCCTAAAGAGCCATCTGCGGAATGTGGGGCCGGACTTGTCGGACGCTCAGTTCGGTTTTCGGGCTGAGCGTTCCACAGTGGACGCGCTGGCCCGCCTTAAGGGCCAGGTGAAGGAGGCGATGGAGGCGGGTGACGGATTGTTGGCGGTGTCATTCGACATAGCCAACGCCTTTAACTCTGTTCCCCACAGCACCATCCTAGAGGCACTCCGATTCCACGGGGTGCCTCTATACATGCGGCGTCTACTGGCCAGCTACCTGAAGGATCGGGCGATCGTCCTCGTGAACAGGGCTGGCCAAGTCCGGCGGTACGCAGTCGAGGCCGGCGTTCCACAGGGGTCAGTGGTGGGACCTCTCCTCTGGAACGTTGGCTACGACTGGCTCTTGCGGGGAACTCTCCTCCGAGGTACGAGTGTCATCTGCTACGCGGATGACACTCTCCTCACCGCCCGGGGGGAGAGTTTCAGGTAGGCGGCCAACTTGGCCTCGGCAGGCGGATCCTTGGTCGCAGGGAGGATCCGCCGCCTAGGATTGACGGTGGCGCTGCACAAGACCGAGGCCGTGTTCTTCCACGGGCCTCGGCAGCGCCAACCACCAGACGCCCACATCTTTGTGGGGGGCGTCCGAATCGAAGTGAAGGCCCAGATGAAATATCTGGGCCTTGTACTCGACAGCAGGTGGCGTTTCGGCCCGCATTTGAGCGGGCTATCGACGCGCCTGCTGAAGACTGCGGGCGCCCTCTCGTGGCTGCTCCCCAACTTGGGGGGGCCCAGCGCGCGATGCCGGCAGCTCTACGCCGGCATCTTGAGGAGTATGGCCCTTTACGGGGCCCCTATCTGGGAGGACTCCCTCCGCAGGAGGGAGAACGCCGCCGCATTGCGGGCCCCCCAAAGGGCCATAGCCCAGCGGGTGGCGAGGGCCTACCGCACGGTCGGCGGCATGCGCTCTGGCCGGCACCCCGCCTTGGGAACTCGAGGCGTGGGTGCTCGCCAGAGTGTATGAATGGACGGCGGGGCGGAGGGCGAGAGGAGAACGCCCCGCCCCCGAAGAGCGGGAGGCGAAGGACGCCATAGTCGTCCACTGGACGCGGGATCTCGCCGCCGCAGCCTTCGGCCGCCGAACCCTAGACGCGATTGGGCCGGTCCTGCGAGACTGGCTCGAGCGATCGCACGGGTTCCTCTCCTTCCGTCTGGTGCAGGTGCTGTCCGGGCACAGTTGCTTTGGATCGTACCTGCACTGTATCGGGCGGGAGGAGACGCCGTCGTGTCACGGCTGTGGCGCGGCAGAGGACACGGCGCAGCACACTCTTGAGGTGTGCTCGTCGTGGTCCGAGCCGCGCCGCAGTCTCACCGCGGCGATCGGAACGGACCTCTCGCTCCCCGGCTTGGTCAACGCCATGCTGAGGGACGAGGGGTGCTGGGCGGCAGTCGCCTCCTTCTGCGAACACGTCATGTCCCAGAAGGAGGCGGCGGAGCGCGCGGGAGGAAGACCCTCTCGCGGCGCCGCTCCGAAGGCGGAGGAGGGGTCGAAGACGACGTCAGTATGACAGTCACCTCCGACTCCTCCCAGGTGAAAGCCAGCAGGCGACGGGTGCGGGGGCACCCTCGCCTGTATTGCACAGGCTTCCACCAGTGCCGGACGGGAATGGCCAGGTGTTCCCGGCCATTCCCGTAGCCCCCCAGCCGGGGGGACATGCGGGGCCCGCCAGTTAGGCGGGCATGCGCCGGGGGGGTTGTGGACGCCAAGGCTGAGCCGGATTCCCATGACCCCCCATCAAGGCGATGAGGGAACACCGCTGAGTTTTAGTGGGTATACTGCCACCTTGGCAGGGAGTCCCACATACTCCGTGTCGTCCCCCGACGAGCGGAGATGCGTAACGTCATTTCTCAGCGACGAAAAAAAAAAAAGGTTAGAAACTTAGAACAGTGACCAACTACGCGCGAGCCAAGCGAGCGGTGCCGCGGTAGCGGCCAGCGAGCGCTACCTCGAAATTGGTCGCGAAATTTTTCTAAGTACCTATTTTTTTCATAGTGCCCCCAAACGACACTGACCAGAATTTCATTCAAGACAAAAATCACCTGGTAAATGTTTCTTTCTGAGTATAAGTGAAAATATTATGGTGATTATGTTTAGGGATAAAAGCGTTATGATAAAAACAGTAGGAGTTTAAATATATTTATAGTAATGATATTATTAATTACAATTTTCGGAAACATAAGTGTTATGAACATCGCCGGTAGCACTACAAATAGTATGGATGAAAACATAGGATGAAAAATTTTAGGAAGAGTGATCATTCGGATTACAAATCATTAGGAAGAACAATTTCGGGTAAAGAACTTTAGGTGAGCCAATATGGACCCGGACGGCGCACTTATACGTTGTGCTTTAAGTGTCTAAACACTATCCGTACGCATCCGAAGTTCGGCATGATTACGCCTGCAATGCTATTTGAATTGCTGACGACACATTATGCCGAAATTACGTTGTGTTAAATAGCGTGTTTAGACACTTAAGTTTGCGGACTAGACCAAAAAATAATATGTATGTGCTCAGTGTAAGGTTCCGTAGCCCCCTGCTTCAATTGTATTGCCCGCAAAATTATTGTATACGTTATTATTTTTCCTGTAGAGTTTGCTTCGACAGGCGCGATACGCGGTGCTATTGAGGAAACGTTTCAACAACAACAACAAACGAAAGGTTCAGTTGTTTATCAATAGTTTGGTATTGCGTCACCACCTACCGTAAATAGTGTTCTCATCTATACTGGATGATTTTTTTACCGTCTCAAAATTTTTACAGGGTGTTCTACCCTTGAATATGAACAACTTTCACTATGGGACCAACTATAAAATCACGAAAAAAAAATCTGCTGTTTAAGGGGGAAGCGCTAAGGTAGCCCGCGAAAATCAAATTTTCTTACGTTTTTTGCAATTTGCTGGTCAGTATTAAGTTGTACAGACGCCAGCACATCAAGCTACTACAATCTGTCAAATTTCTTTAATACCCTTTCAACTTTATCGCTAAAGCATAAGGTTCAAAGTTGATTGGGAAAATTTGACAGTTTCGCGTAGGTTGATGTGCTGGCGTCTGTACGTCGATCAAAATTAGTGATCGACCGAAAGTTCGGTTTCGGTTTCGGTTTCGGCCAGTTTCGGCCAAATAATCTAGTTTCGGCCTTAGTTTCGGTTTCGGCCAGGAAATGGCCGAAACTTTCGGCCGCGCCGAAACTCGAGTGTTCATGAATTATCGTCCATCGTTCGGCGAACTTCGCGGCTAGCTCGTGCTCGCTCGTCGCGTCGCCGGCCCAGTTCGCCGCCGTCCATTGTTAATCGCATGGAGTTGAGGTTGTGTTTTGCACATACGAGGGCGGTCCCATAGTGAATTGGCCTAACTATGAACTAATGAAGGAAATGAAACGAAACCAATTTTATTTTTCAATATAATCACCATGAATACTACTAACACACTTCAGACATCTGTGAATCAACATCTCTAAACCTTTATAAAAATAATCACAATTTTTAGCCTCAAAATGACCGAAGACGGCCGCCTGCAACTCTTCATCGCTTGAAAATTTTCTTCCACTTCAGTCTCGCTTTAAATTTAGAAATAAATAATAGTCGGACGGGGCCATGTCTGGACTGTGAGGTGGATGTTCAATTTCTGTGAATCCGCATTGACGAACTGCATCTTTCGAAACACCAGCGGTATGAACAGGGGCGTTGTCATGGAGCAACAGGACACCTTTAGACAGCTTGCCTCTTCGTTTTTCCTTTATCTTGTCTCGTAATTTATATATTAAAGAAGCATAATATTAGCCATTCACGACTGTATTACGTTCTTTAAAATCCACCATCAAAATGCCTTGAAAATCCCAAAAGATTGTGCACATCAGTTTTTTTGCGGACTGTTGCACCTTTGCCTTTCTAGGGAGCTTTTCACCCTTATAACGCCATCCCATTGATTCGCGCTTACTTTGTGGGTCATAATACAAGATCATAGTTTCATCACCAGTCACTAGGCGCTCGATCACAGTCTTTGAATTTTCGCCACAAAGATCCAAAAACTCCGAAGCGCAGCGCACTCTTTCCTGTCTCTGTACCGCTAAAAGAAGTTTCGGTATCCATCTTGCACTCACTTTTTTCATGTGAAGATGTTCATGGATCGCACGATTACGTACTTTTAGAGAGCCTAAGCCTAGCTGCAATTTCTCTAATCTTCAAACGGCGGTCACTCAGAACCTCCTCTTCGATAAGAGCAATCGTTTCGGGAGTGAGCACTTCCACAGGTCGACCGTCGTGGCAAATGTCTTCGACGGTTTCTCTCACGAGGCGAAACTCTTTCACCCAATTTTTCACTGTGCTATAGGAGGGGGCAGACTCCTTATACACGTCATCCAATCGTTCTTTTATTTGGGCAGGGTATAAACCTTCTTTAAACAAAAACTTTATGACACTTCGATACTCAGTTTTCGACATTTTGAAGAAATACGCGACTATCGTTATGCTAATGCCTGCTAAACTAAGACTAAACATTTCATGCCGATGCGTGTTTCTTATATTAAGTGCACGATAAACGTACTATGCAACACAACATGTAGCGACATGTCGCGTAGAACTATATCAGGCCAGTTCATTATGGGACCGACCTCGTAAATGATTAGGTAAGTATTCAACTGTCTGTATGTCATGCATTTTCCAATGGTGTCGCCAAAAAAATACGTTCTTATAATAAAAGACTTAAGCATTTTAACATGATTTCTTTGGAGAGACGTAGACACTTAAGTGATGTAATTTTTGCCTATAAAATCATTAAACATAAAATAGACAGCCCCAGCCTGCTTGCTCTTTTCAGTTTTCGTGCACCCTCTAGAATTCCGCGTAGTGCCATCACGCCCCTTTGTCCACCTTTTAGAAGAACAGTTTTGGGCGCCAATTCGCCCTTTGCAAGAATGTGTAAGGCAGTGAATGGCTACAGTGATGTTATTGATCTCCACTTTGACTCTCTTGCTAAACAGAAAGCCATCCTGTATCGTTTACCGAGCAACCCTTAATCCTAGTCAATTATTATGAATGTGTAAATTTTACCACTGTTAAAAATTTATTAATTTTATATTTTATTTTTACCAATGTTATCAATTTCTATCAATCAATTTTAATTTTTTGTCGTTAATTTTAATCCTAGTTTCATTTATGTTTATTTCATATCTATGCATGGCCGATGTTAATTCATTTTTAATTTATGAATGCTTTTATATTTTTTATTTTTACTTAATTTCTTATCAATTTTATTCATGATACAATGTCAACCTCTACCAATTTTATAATTTTTAATCAGAATTTCCAATTTGAATTTTTAAATGTAAATTTTTACCGAAGTTGCAATTTATAAATATTAGCGCTTATTACTAAGTAAGTTAGCTTATTTCTATGATTCATTGTTTTAAGCATGTTGTGTTTACCTATAAGTAATTGATGCACTGTTATTTTTACTTTTAAAAATGTATTATGTGGTTGTATTAGTGTAATTAATTGTTGGTGAACCTAATAAAATAAAATAAAATAAAAATGTCTAATATACATTGGATATTCAAATAAATGTGTAAAAAAACACACCAGATTTCTGTATACGATAGAAATTTTAAATACGTTTAAGTAAGTTTCGGTTTCGGTTTCGGCCGAAACTAAGAGCAAGGCCGAAAGTTCGGTTTCGGTTTCGGTTTCGGCTGAAAAACCTGTTTCGGTCGGACACTAATCAAAATATGATTCGCGGCCATAACAAATATGTATTTACAGAATTATAATCATTAAAGTCATCAACACAACTCTCTAAGACCACGTAACTCCAAAGAATTATGATTTCATGAAACAGTTATTCTTTGGAGTTACGTTGTCTTAGAGAGTTGTGTTGATGACTTTAATGATTATAATTCTGTAAATACATATTTCTTACGGCCGCGATTTATATATTAATCAACGTTTAATACTGACCAGCAAAGTCCAAAAAACCTAAAAAATATTGAATTCCGCGGGCTACCCTGGCGCTTTCTCCTTAATGCAAAAGTTCTATACCTACTAGACCAAAATATACACTAAGAACAAGGGGATTTTGGAAATTCAACCTTTAAGGGGGTGAAAAAGGGGGATTTTATTTGTATGAAAATTCTTCTTCCTTGAGTTAATAACCTTGAAACATGGCACGAATACTTATCTAAGTAAATTATGAAGTTTGCAATTTTTGTTTTTCTAAACTACCTGAAGGGGATTGAGAGGTGTCAAAGTTTGTATGAAATAATTTTAAAGCGCGGTCCAATTAACTCGAAATTCAATAAGTCCATAAATAAAGGATAAGGTGTATCAGAGTTTTTAGAAAGTATACCCCTAACGGGGCGAAAAGTTAATTTTACAGGGGAAGACTTTACTGCGTGGCTTGATTAACTCGAAAATTGGTATAAACATGGTATAAATAAATTTGAACTTGACACTTGGCACAAATACTTATCTACATAAGTAAATTATAAACTTCGTTATTTTTTGGTCTTCTAAACTATCCTAAAGGGGGATTGGGGGTGTCAAATTTAGTATGGAAGAATTTTAATGCGCGGTCCTATTAACTAGAAACTCAGTATGTAAGACCCAAATAAATAATAAAGTCGTTCAGGGTTTTTCCAAAATTTACCCCTAACGGGGTGAAGAGGGGTAGTCAATTTCACAGGGGAATATTTTATTACGTGGCTTGATTAACTTGATATAAATAATTTTTAAGTCAAGTTATAGAAACAGAAAATTGGTATAAATAATCTTTAAGTCAAGTAATGAAATATCCCAGACGATTTTTAAAATTCCATCTCTCTGGGGATAAAAAGAGGGGATACTGTTTATATGAAAAATCGTATTCATTTGGTTAATAAACTTGAAACTTGGCAATATTTGGAATAGGAATCGCGCCACAACATCAACTTTAAGTCATTCGTGGTACGTGTTCCAACCCAACATCTACAGACCTGTCTGAAAGAGGACTTTTGGCCGAAAGGTGTCGTATATCGACGTTTCCGAGGACGGTTACGCGACACCACGCAGCGAAACACGACGCCGACAACGTTACGTGTATAATCATAGTTTTAAGTTTTTTTTTTTTAATATGTAAAGTTTATTATTGTATAAGTATATTTTGTGTATTTTATTTATGGGCCTTAGTTGCCTGATAATAAAATGATTATTATTATTAATATTTGGCTCAGTAAATAATAAAAATTGTCACTTTTAGTTATTAAAAACCCCTCAGAGGATTTAGGGGGTAACAAAGTTAATAGTAAAAAAATATGTAACCCGTGGTCGGAATAACTCGACACTCGGTACAAATAAGACAAAAAATAAAAAAGTAAGTACCTATGTGTTTTAGGGTTTTTCAAAAATCGACTCCTACCTAGGTGGAAAAGGGTACTTAATAAAGTTTAAGGGTGGATTTTACTGCTTGCTTCCATTAACTCGAAAATGGGTATGTGTCTGAGTTATGAACACATCCCAAACGATTTTTCAAAATTCCACCGCTGTGGGGGTGAAAAGCGAGAGATACAGTTTATTTGAAAAATTTGATCCCTTTGATGTTATAAACTTAAAAATTGGCCTGAATACCTACTTATTTATCTAAATAAATGATAAAGATCATAAACATAACTTTTCTAAATTTTTAGAGGAAAGAACGAATTTCACCCGGATGAAGTCGCGGGCAGAAGCTAGTTACTTTATGAAACTCAAGCGTGATAGCTACGTTTTTGCGCCTAAAACCCTGTAGTTAGGTACTGGTTATATAACAATAAAATTGTACTAGTCGTTTCGGTTCCTGTTAAACTTATCCACTACTTGCCACGCGGTAACTTGAGCGAGTCATCTGTAGGTATGTACTACATCTGTAGGTTACTCTGCGTCATCAAGTTATGAATACCCAATACGTATATGAAGTTTTGCCCATTATTAACTGACCTGTCCTTATGTTTAACAAACTCTTGGTGGATTGTGGCCTATGACTCATTCCCTCTCGCAAACAGGGACCCTGCGTTCCAGCAGGGGCAACATTACAGACTGATTGGATTGATATTCGTGGCTTAGTAAATGTTTGTGCCTCAGCACTCTAAATGTGCTCGACTACAACACAGCATGTTGCAACATGTCGCGGTGCTTCAAGATATCGCGATGATTTAGCACTCGGCACATATTGATTGACTGATTGTTATTGATAAATATTTATGGCGAGAGTACGTACACAACACAGCCACTGACGTTTGGATTCCGATAGATGATGTGTCACTGCTCCGGCCGCCATGCGCCACCGGATTGATATCTCTATCGAGTACCTAATGATGACGCGTCACGTTGCCCGCGTTACTCGTATCAGAGGAAACCAACAGCTACTTATTCAGATGATGTGGTTTTTTATCAGAAGACGACTTTACACATAGGATTGGTATTTTCCTCTTATTATTACTTTTCCCCTCCTGATTAGAAGGTCTAAGTAGCTGAATGTCCAACAGCGCGAAACGTTTAATGAGCAGTAGATACATACGTCTAATCAGCAAAATGTCCATGTAGCAAAACGTCCAACTATCAGATGGTTTGTATAGCAGATAGCCCCGGATCTAAGGGGGGTCAAACCGGGGCACTTGCCCCGGGCGACAGTTTCATGGGGGCGCCAAATCCTTGAAGAATTCGAAATATCGAACAAATGAAGCCTCTTTTCCCACAATCTCATAGGTTTTTAACAAGTAATCGAATCGTAATATAATAGGTTGGGGAAAAAATAATTTCGGGTCTTCCTAGTCGACCAATTTCTTAATGAAATCGAGGCAGACCGACATATTTCATCTCGTGACATTGCTGTAAAACTAAAGATCCACCATAAAACAGTTTTGAACCATTTACATAAGCTTGGATACCAAAAGAAGCTCGATATTTGGGTTCCACATGAATTAACACTAAAAAATTTAATGGACCGAGTTTCCATTTGTCAATCCCTTCTGAAACGAAACGAAATCGAGCCATTTTTGAATCAAATGATTACGGGCGATGAGAAGTGGATCACGTACGACAATAAGGTGCGAAAGAGATCGTGGTTGAAGCCCGGAGAAACTTCACAAACAGTAGCGAAGCCCGTATTGACGCCAAGGAAAGTGATGTTGAGTGTTTGGTGGGATTGGAAGGGTATTGTTTATCATGAGCTTCTCGAACCTGGCCAAACCATTAATTCAACTTTCTACTGTCAACAATTAACGCGATTGAAACAGGCGATGGAAAAAAATCGGCCAGAGTTGATCAATAGGAAAGGCGTTATTTTCCATCACGACAATTCTAGACCGCACATAGCTTTAGTGACTCGTCAAAAGCTGAGAGAGTTTGGCTGGGAAATTTTAATGCATCCACCGTATAGCCCTGACCTTGCCCCGTCGGACTATCATTTCTTTCGGTCTCTGCAAAACTCTCTTAATGGTGTAAAGCTGCTTTCAAAAGAGGCTTGTGAAAATCACTTGGTTCAGTTTTTCGCCCAAAAACCCCAGAAATTCTACAATGACGGAATTATGGTTTTACCAGAAAAGTGGCAAAAGGTCATCGATCAAAACGGCACATATATCATTGATTAGTGTTTAAAATTTATATTAATAAATTAACTTTGAAAAATATAAGAAAACCGAAATTATTTTTTCCCCAACCCAATATTATGTCTGAAAAACAAACTTTTCTATTTCCATACGCCCAGTTAGTTTTTGAACATAATATACTAAGTGATTTATGAACGCAGCGTGCGTTGCACGCTGCGTTCATACTACGCACGGCCCGTGCGTAGTGTCCGCGTGATCTTTCTGCCAAGGGGAATCCCTGTCACATATCTATACGAGCCAAGCCGAACAAATGCAAACAGTTGAACGTCAAGTGACAACACTGTTTATTTATGTGCTTGATTGCGTTTGCGAGTAATCAGCGTTAATAAAATAAGTAATTTATTAGTAAAATCATATATTATCGTAGTGGAAATCAACAATTTGCAAGTTTTTCTCAAACACTGAAGAGAGGGGGCGCCACTATCAAGGTTTTGCCCTGGTTCGAAAAAATCTTTTTAACAAAAAGTCATTTTTAATATGACATGTGTACACTCATGATAGTAAGTAAAAGTCATTAGTAAATTACTTTAAATGTATTTGTTAAAAAAATATCAGGGTTAAAAAGCTATTAGCCTCTTAAATATCTGATGAGGCTGTATTTCCGAACCTTTACTGATTAATTACTCAAAGAATGCATTTAAATGTACCTATGTGTAAAACTAACATAAGATATGGCCATTATGTATAATGCGTGAGTTTGGAAAACGTGACTTATTTATAGTTGACGCATTTCCGGCCGATATGATACCTCGATATGATACCTAGGTATGTATGATACCTCGATATGATACTTCAGTATGATACCTCGCTATGATACTTCAGTATGATACTTCGATATGATACCTCGATATAATACCTCGATATGATACCTCGATATGATACCTCGATATGATACCTCGGAATGATACCTCTATATGATACCTCGATATGATACTTCGGTATGATACCTCAATATGTTACCTCGATAATTATTATGATACTTCGGTATGATACCTCGATATGATACCTCGGTATGATCCTCAGTAGAAAATTAACATAATCATATGTTTATTTTGTACTGAGTTTATCAAAAATACCGACTTGCTTTCGATTTATTATTGTTTTACATGATCCGATGAACAAGCCACGCTATTAGGCTACTGTCGCGTTACTTAACGCGATATCACTCACGTGTATTACTATAATTAGTTAATTTTTCTTAATGAAAGAAGACAGTGTTCTTCAAAACAATTCATCTATATTAGAGCCAGGAATTTGAGATATTAATTTTTAAGTTATGGAACGTAACTAACGCCGCCATCTTGATTTTTTTATACTAATATTTTGTGACAATTTCGCAAATGTTAACCAACAACCCCATCCATGCCCATGTCAATATCATTCAGGTGCCAAGCGGTCCTTGTAGCGATGTACCTATTTACTAAATATGGCCTGTCGCCTGTGATGACACGATGCCCTCCACATATGCGCCACGTACATCACGCGGTTGGTGTGAGTCGACTGTGTCGAGTGACTGTGGCTGCGACGGTTATCTTATCGAGGCGCACTGAGTGTGTGCCGTTGTTGTCAATATCAATCAGAATTATATGCCAAATTTCATTATTATTTTATTGAGCTAAGAAAACTGGGAGAAATGGAGACGGCTATGCTTGGAGTTTCCCTGCGTGATCGAATCAGAAATGAAGAGATCCACAGGAGAACCAAGGTAAGCGACATAAACCGAAGAATTGCCAAACTTAAGTGGCAGTGGGCACATTGCTCGCAGAACAGATGGCCGATGGGGCCGAAAGTTCTGGAGTGGCGACCGCGTACCGGAAGACGTAGCGTTGGAAGGCCTCCCACAAGGTGGTCCGACGACCTTGTGAAGGCCGCAGAAATCCGTTGGATGCGAAAAGCACAGAACCGGTCGGGGGAGGCCTATGTCCAGCAGTGGACGTCTTTCGGCTGAAATGATGAAGAAAATGCAACGAAATACTGTTAAAATCAATAAAAAACAAATAAAAAAAGTTTTACCATGGATTTGTGATTGAGCGTAGTACATCAATATGATGTGTACTGTACAGTCATGGAAATTAATTGTTAAGCAAATTGAAACTACGTCAACTGGCCGTGTTATAGCCGTTTCATAGAACTGTCGAACATGACCATTGTGAATGTTGTGATTTGAATATACGGTTAATTTATTTTATTTAAAAGGTACACCAACGACTTATCCACTAGAAATAATGACATAATAAATTAATAACATATCCATTGTGTTATAGTGAATTAGTCACTTACAGGTAGGGCATGCAAAACCGGAAAGTCATCAAAACCGGTTTTGAACATCGTTTTTTTGGGACCAAAACCGAAAACCGGAGCTAGGTCCGGTTTTAGCAAAAAAAAATCGAATGTAGTATAATTTAAAAAGAAACACCATTTTTTTTAAATACCCACTAAGTCTACAAATAAAACAAATTGTATGATACATTTCTTTTTAATCCAAACTATAATAATTGTACAGATAACAATGAACTTATAATAGTATAAAGATTAATTAACTGAGATCAAATCAACAACAAGTAAGTTTTTGGTATCTTTGGTACCTATTAAGTCTGCTATCAAAAATAATATATTTTAAACATAGAAAACACAATCAGCATCTTTAGGGGTAGTGGAGGGAGGCGTGTAAGTGGGTGGATGCAGGCTGTGTTCGGTTCGGATACACTTGATGCCTCAAAATTAATTATTTTTTGAGTGTTCGAAAAAAATTTTGATAAAAATCAAAATGTTAATTGTTACTCAATAATGGGAAAACCGGAGCTGAGCTCCGGTTTTGGCTCTCAAAACCGGTTTTCAAAAATCGTTAAATTTTGGCCGATTTCCGGTTTTGCGCAAAACCGGAATACCGGTTTTGCATGCCCTACTTACAGGCGTACACAGCACTTACATAAAAAAATAACTTCTTAAATAAAATCAAAATTATCGTTAGAATTACAATTAAAACATTAAGATTAAAATAAAAAAAATAAACAGTAAAAACAGTAAAATTGATATTAAAATTTCAAAACAGTAGAACGCGATAGTGAGTGCAACAAGACAACAATTCAAAATTGGCAGGCACATGCGGCAAAAAACAATTACCAATTTAAGTTGGTAGTCAAGTTGCTCGAAGCAATTTATTTTCATGACTTACTCCTTACTCGCAATGCACACACTAATTATTTTGGCCCTTCGTTGTAATAAGTTTCACATTCAATTATTTCTAAAATATAGTGAGTGCCTTGTTGATACCCATACCTACTGTTAATATGTAACTATTTGATGTACAGACAAAACAAAATATTAACCTCCAGTTTTTGAAAGTCTGACTGGTGAATCCATGGTATCTGGTGGTCCATGTGACCATAATAACAGCTTGTGATTAGTACCCAAGTACAACAAAATTAACATAAAAATCAGTTAATTGGATAAGCTTTCAAAATACAGGCAGAAAAATATGATGCGGATAAAATTATCAGGAACAACAGTAAGAAAAAAATTGTTGTAAAAATAATATAAAAAAATCATTGTAATGTAAGGAACAACCACACGTCTATGTTTCCAATATCTATTCGCTATTATCCCGAACGCAGTAAGGGTGGTTTTCCTAGTTTAAGGCCCGATTGCACCATTACTCGCTAGATACGTTTAACGATAAACGTATTTAAAACATCATTCTGTCTCTGTCATCTTCAAACGATTGTCAGATACGGAACGATTTTTAAAAGCGTTAGACGTAATGAGTGACTTGTGGTGCAAGTGTGCAATTATTGACGTGCGATTGACCGAACAACAAGCTTCACTATTATTTATTTATTAACCCCTTTATTCATAAACGTTGCTTAAACTAGTGATTAGCGACTGTTTAACCATACATTTTTGAAGTTTAAACGTCTCTTAACTTTAATCATCGTTTATAAATAAGTGTATAATAAAACTAACATGTGTTCGCTTTGTGTGAAGCTTTCTATGGAGTCGCACCGCCGGGCTGGAGCGCGCAAGGTGGGTCGTACTGCTCGTACTCGGCATGAACACATGCTGTATTAGTGGCGTTTAGCTTGTTGTGAATAGTGTTGGTCGCGGCCTGTAAAGGTTTGGTACCCCTACTGATGTAACGTGTACAGTACCCGCTCCTAATATGGCACATTAACGCCCGGTACCTTTTTTATATTATATTTTCAAATTCAAATGGGACCCTCCTGCTTCCGTCTTTTATTTAATTCTTTTTTTTTTGCTTTAAAATGGGCTTGTTTTTAGCTTTCCAGTTTTTTAACTTAAGTTTTTTACCGCAGTCGGGTTTTTTGGTTTTTTATTTTTTTTTTTATTTCATTAAGTAAATTAGAATATATTTGTATTCCTCAATGGTCATGATGGCACCTACCACTGTTTGTCTCTGCATCACCCAAAGGTTGACTGGTAGAAAATACCTATGGCATTAAGTCCGCCTCTGTACATTTATGTGCTTGAAGTATTAAATAAATAAATATTTGTATCCTTCGTCATCTCAGTGTTCGCTTGAGTGTCCGCCCCGTACTCTACGGTTCTGTTACGTGTGAAAGTAAACAGTGCGATGTACTAAAGAGTAATGTATTGTGTTACAGCATGCCCGCCCTCGTATGACCAGGTGATGAGCTCGGAGCAGCACAAGCAGCCGCCGTACAACCCGCACGCACCGCACTAGACACACACACACACACACACCCTCTACACACACTACACCCACGATGTAGAAGGGTGTATCAATGTCACATCGGCGGTGATGTGTGAAGATTAAAGCGAAAATGTTCTACGAGGTAAATACTGCAAGCGAATGTACGCCTCGCGATATTTGATAGATATGACACCATGTTTTTGAGGCTAAAAACTTAAAAATAACATACATCAGAAATACGTTTACAAAAACAAAAATCATTTTTCTCTATTACAACAACCGTGGAAGATTATTAGTCACAAATATATTATATAATATATTCTGTGAAAAATGAAGTTACCAAGAGATTATAAGAATGTTTAAACCGCCAATTCAAAGAATGTGTAATACTCTAACACCGTAATGTACATATTTGAATGGTGTTCACAACTCGACTCAATGATTCCTACGATGATGTAAAATAGTCTGCGATACATCGCGTGGTGTGTGATGATGAGCCTTATTTCTCGGTAGTGTTGTACACTCGACTACAAGTACAATCGAGTGCGAACATATCGACTAGTCAGTCGACTGATGTAACGATACTCGACTCGATGTAAATAGCATATTGTGCTCAGAGGGAAACAAGCTATAGAGCCGATGACCAAGTTTTTTTTTAATATGGCAAGTTTTAGTATCAAGCTAGCTCTTTTCCTCTTATGTTGATATGTCTGCTCTTTCTTCCGTTATATATTGGCTCTGTAGTTTAGCTCCCTCGCTACAATTGGTATGTTGTGTAGTTTGTAAAATAGAATGATTTAGCGAAGCAGGGTCGTACAGTACGTTGTAAGGATACTAAAGTAACTCGCCATTGTATTTATTTAAGATATTAAATGATTATTTTCTTATGAGATTTTTTATGAAGTATATTTTCCGAATTATTTTTGACAGGGATGATATTTTTCTTTAAAAACATACAATTACAGATTTATATTTTCTTGCATAGTTTTACTTTAAATATGAACGTTAGAAGTGATACAGATCTCAAATTGTAAAAATATGTTTTATCAGATTCACGAGAACTACCTACATACATAGTACATATTAAAGTAATTAAAGTTTTTCAAATTCCACAAATGTTAAAGATGCATCGACATTACATCTTGTATTCGACTAAATCGACTTATCGCCCGAATAGTGTTCTAGGTGCGAATAGTATTTAATCGATAATCGGATTTTGTCGGTGCATCTCTAGATTATTAATGATATTTAAATGTGTACAGACGTCAGCACATCAGGCTACTACAATCTGTTAAATTTCTTAATCAATTTTCAACTTTATCGCCAAAGCATGAGGTTCCAAGTTGATTGGGAAAATTTGACAGTTTCGGGTAGCTGGATGTGCTGGCATCTGTACATTTAATTCAATTATTGCAATATTTTAAATATGGGTTAACCAAGGTCATTGTTTTAAAAAAAACTGTTGATTGACCCGGTTGACTCTAAAGTTTACATATTTATGATAAAATATATTAGGGTTTGTTGAATGATCTGTTGTTGACTGAGATTACAGTAGTGCAGTGTAAGTAAATAGACATGACGTGTGTGCAGGGCGTTCTATGTCTTATGATAGTGTACATTAGGTGGAGAATAGCATACAAAAATAACATGGATTGTCGACGTAATAGGCAGTGAAATGTGATGATTTTTTTTCAATATCAGTGTTCAATATGTGAATGTAATAATTTTTATCTCATCGATGTCTGTTAAAGTATTATCATAGACTCTACTACTACCTGATTTAGCACTTTGTAAGTAAACTAACGATACAGGATCTTATAGAAATCGATTTAAAATAATCTACTGCTGCTATAGACAAAATCTGCATAAAATTCTTTGTGGTTTTACTCAAATAATTGATCAGAAAACACAGTTTAAAATAATGTCAAGTTAGGAACAGCCTGTATCAATACTTGTGAATAATAAAATACGTTCAACTCCCAACTTTCTGTGAAATGTGAGAATAAATGTTAAACGAAAAACGACCTTATATCTCATACAATGATGATGTTAGTTTAAAAAACTAGGTACCCTCTGTGTTGCATCACAGTGTCACGTAATATTCGGTTGTTCTGTAAATGCTCAGTTTTGAATAGAATCTTTTACAAACATCGTATTAGTTGTACACATGTTTACTGTAGCGTGTACACTTGTACAGTCGTCGAGACGAGTACTTAATTATTATTACTAGGAAACCTACTGTGTCTATGTCATCATGTATGATTATTTCTAAGTAACGGATGAAAGATTATTTTGAATTACCTCTCTCTTCAGATCGTTACTTTTGAAGCTATTTGCAGTCAAAGATATTCAATTGAAATGTCTGTAATCGATTTTTAAATATTCGATAGTTTAAATTTTATAGAAAATTATATCTATTGTACAGTTGTTTACTAAAGTGATATAGAAACGTTCACTGGTACCTATTTATCTTTCTGCTAGCGACCGACCGGCACACACCGGTGCGGTACCCGACCGTTCATTCGACTATCACATACGAGTGACAGAGACGGCGCTATACAAGGCCGAACTGTTTTTAAAACTCAATGTGCCACATTTACGGTGTACTGTATACCGGTATTAAATACTAGAAGATAATACCTCTATTATATCTGTAATGCCAATCTGAATGTTGTGTAATAAGTGAAGTTAGTACAATACAGTAAACTTGTTGTGATGTCACAAACTATGTTCCTCTCACTGCTCATCAAGAATTAGCCTGTTTCTACACAAATATCGCGTCGTTATTAAATCAATCACTACGGAAGTACGGAGGCTAAGCATACAAAAATGAAGCAACAGTCAATGCAAGACATTGTGAAATCTTCCAAGATTCAGTAGAGTGCTCACTTTTATAGTAAATACGAACACTTGTGCTGTCGAGCGCACTCGGGACTGCGTTAACATTAAGTGTACATTGTGATATGTGAGCCGAGTACATAAGTAGGTGTTATGTATCTCCAGCGAGATTGTAGCATATTACTATTATTTACCCTAGTTGATAAGAATACGCTATTTTTTCCAAATATAATTTTGAGCTTTATTTCGTAAAAGGTAAGGTGCATTTCGTTATGATAAAAATATTTACAGTTTAGTTTTGTAAGTCGTCACTAAGTGTATTTTAATTTTCATACAAAATATTCTAAATAAAATGCGTAACGCATGACCGTGTGGGTTTTATTTAAACACGTCTACCTAGTAATAATCTACCGAGGTACTAGAAAACGGGAAATTATTAAGTATAATTATCCTCGTAAATTATCTTATCTCGTAGCCTTTGAGCAAATCCTGCTGTATCTATATAGATGGAGCTACTATTTTTTGATCGTGACGTGATCTCATTACAAGCTTTTATTTAACTTGCCTTGTTAGTTGTATGGGTCAAATCTTTCAAACCGAATTAAAACTCTTATCCTACTGAGTTGAAATTTTACATGTTGATTCTGTTTCGAAGATCGTGCATTTTTATGATGCATGACCTGATTCTACACCCAGGAATGGCTCCAGATGAAGAAACTCTTTAATGGTCAACGAAACACGATGCTATCATGATAGTCCGTTCTAAAGTTCTTGGCTGCAGTTCGAGGAACACCTCAGTACAGATAATACATTTTATTTTATTTGTCGGATACACCCGGTGCCTATCTGATGAGTGTTAGTTAACGTCGCTTATGATTTGTTGAAGAGACCTAAATAAAGTAACTACTTTTGAACACGACCTCATTGTGAAAGAGAATGATTTTTTCCGTGACAAGCCAAAACCAACCTAAGGGGCAAAACAAGAAGTCCGATCTGCTTCTGTCAAATCTCCGAAGGTTGGAAATGGTTTGAAATCTCCAACACACAGTAAGCAAGCTTGGTGATTAATGCTTGTCCCTCTGTGTAAGTAGAGGTTTTTACTACATGCTAATAAGATTAAATTCCTGACACCGATACGTCTACGCACTGATCCTGATATACATCTTTCAACAATATCAAATTGATGTAGAACATTTTCCTTATTTATTTTTTTGGTGTGTGAAGCGTCACGCGTCAGTTGTACCTAAGCGCATTGACAATTAATATGCTTGGCAATCTGTTGCATGAAGTGTGTGATGCGAAAACAAAGGTTACAGGGGCCAACAGATGGTTCCAGTTTCCTAGTGAGTGTCAAAGGCTTTCGGTATCACTACACATCATAGGGTGATCTATACTATACCATACTCTATCTACGCCACCATGCAGAGGTGTGTCACGTCACTTGTCACTAGTTGACATGTTTAGTGATATGGTGGTGGAGAGCGCACGCGCGGGTGCGGCGCCGCTCTGACGCGACGTTATCGCACTCTGCAGGGCTGACACACAACACTCATGTCTTATTTTCGGGCACATTACATAAATACGAAAAACTTTATTCCGTCAGTCACAAACACGAATTTCAAAATACCTACCGATTTTCATAATTCCGAATGGTTCAAAATTCCTAATATAACAACACCAATTTATCATGCATCCTATTTTTATAATTCAGAAATTTCAATATTCCTAACCTAGTTTATAATTACTATTCTCAAAATACCCAGTTTCAATAGATTGAATAACAAAAAGTGCGAAATGATAATATTCTAAACATCAAAAATACGAATTCCGATTCATTAGAATTCCGAAATAAAAACGTCTTGTAAAACTGAATAGCAAGACAAATATAGGTACGACTAGAATACGGAATTTCGACGCACAAAATATGGAAAAATGCTAATACGATGCTACAAAATTGCGATGCACGTATAGCGAAAGAAGAAAAGATAACTCGAAAATAATTCGGAGTATCGAAAATCGGAATGTCGTTTTTCGGACCGAGAATCCATCGAGCATTTGATTCTTCGAACATATGAAAATCGGAAAACAAACAAATCGCATTTATCACTTTCGGTAAAATAAATTTCGTGGTTTTTAATAATAGACATTATAATATTTGGGTATTACGAAATTCGGACTTTTGAAAATCGGAACATCGAAATTCGGAATAAAATATTTCGGAATTTGGGAGTTCCCCTTATTTTCACTGAACATTTTCGTCACTAAAATTTTGCCATGTTTAAAGTCCAACAGGGAGGTTACCCTATTGCCATGAATCCGGATTCCGGGCTGCTATCTGAGCATGGGCGTAGCCAGCCTTGGGCTCAGGGTGGGGCAGCAGTCAACCTATCCGCCACCTCCCCCGGTAATTTTTTTGTAACTTGAGCCGTTTGGGCTCTGCGCCTATGCCAATTTGTTAATCTGTAAATTTAGAGGTTTATATTTTCAGGTACAGAAAATAAACAATTACACACAGGACAGATATTATAGTTTTATTTATGAATAGTCGGTGTTTATAAATTTAAGTTTTAACTAACTTTATAAGTAATATTACTTCAAGAGAAGCCGGCGTGGGTTCTGGCAGAACCTATTTAGCACTTCTTCTACAAATGTATTTTTTGATTCGGCGATCCTCGTTCTGTGCACACTTAGCATACACAGGCCGCTTAGACGATTTTCGCTCATGGTTGAGCGAAGCCACGTTTTGACCCGCCGTAATGTGCTAAATGATCGCTCTATTGTACAGGTCGTAAATGACTGGGCAAGAAAATATTAAAATATAATAAATTTATAGCGTGTACAATTTTTACGCTGGGATAAATTGCATTTCCGAAATTTTGATCAGATCTGCCACTTCCATTTCCTTCAGTGCATTAATTTCCGTATTTTTTTCTTGTCAGAGCCAGGGTGGGGCAAGCGCCCCAGCTTGCCCCAGTGTGGCTACGCCCATGTATCTGAGTATAGATGGAAAAACCCAATGACATTTGTGACGTGAGGTTTACGTGGGGAGATAAATGATACCCAACTACAATGCGTGCCACGAAAGATGAGACTTGACACACCACGTGGTTTGACATGCGCAGAACACGATTTTAGGTATCTTTAGCGGTATGAGGTCTGAGTGCGGGACGGGACCGGACGTCATAGGGGCAGCGGAAAGAGCGGGGAGGCGGGGTCAAGTCTCATCTTTCGTGGCACGCATTGTAAGGTGTCAACATAAAAAAATTGGTATATTGAAAAAGTAAAAATCAAGAAAAAAACTGCATGAGTGCAATTCACACGTGGTAGAAGTGAAACCTTCAAATCACTATACAATCCATCCATTCATCCATCCATCCATCCATCCATCCATCCATCCATCCATACATCCATCCATCCATCCATCCAAACACTCAATAACACTCAAAAACACTCAAAAACACAAAAACTCAAAAACACTCAATAACACTCAATAACACTCAAAAACACTCAATAACATTCAAAAACACTCAAAACACTCAAAAACACTGTAAGTATAATGCTTTCTGTCTCATTTTCTCCCACGTTAAATCTTATATGTCTCTTTTTACTGTCGCTTTTTTGTTTCATAAAATTTCAAGTCACAACGATGCTAAAGAAGTTTTCACTTCAAAAAGGTGTGGGTAGTTCTATGGTCACAAGGTTCCCTTAGTTTCCCTTGGGAGTACCACAGTACTCTCCTGAATCAGCTTGGTGAGGCGATGACCGAAGCGGGTAAGGTGCCGGTCGGCGGATGATCTTGCCAGACCCGTTGAGCTTGATAGATTATCCTAATTTATAGGTATTGTTATTATTATCATAAGTATTCCAAACGGATATCCACCTTCAATGTCGTTGATATTTTAAATGACGGTAGATGGAAACGTCAAAGTTATTTGTTCACGACTATAAAAGGGGGAGCTCCGAGTGGCAGGGACGATCCCCACCGACCCTTGCTCGATGTAGTGCCAGCCCGCGCCGCAGCTGAGCCTGTAGATTTAAATCCCCGACTCTGACCTCTGAGTTTGTTTCGGCATTTCTTCTCAGAGTAGTCAATTAGGAAATGCCGACCCCATCATTCGTTAAATAATCAAAGTTCGATCCAGCCTGTCCCAACTTGCTGCCCTCTCCCCAGCGACGACGCCCTAAGCCGAGGCTCGTACCCCACAGGGGGTGCCCTTAGCGTGTAGTCGCTTAGTTTACTTAGTTTTAAGCCCCTGGCTGGAGGCTTTGAGTTTTCTCAAGGCAGCCGCAGGATTGTCCGGTTAAGTAGTCACGACATCTCAAGGTAAACTACGAGATGCCCTAGTCAAAAAAAAAAAATGGCAGGGACGATTCTTGTTCGAGACGTTGACCAGAACGGAGCTCCGGCCTATAGATGTTCAGTTGATTAGTACTAGTGACGTTATTATGTGGAATAGATCAACCAGATGTCACGTAAGTTATGGCAATATAACACATATTAAACAACTATTGGGGTAAACATACTTAAAGATAGATTATACTTTATTCCGCTAACAAGCTCAACGCGGCCACGGGGGTAAAATATGTACCCGGCGTGGAGCTCGATGGTAAGGAGGGTTGCCGGAAGGTGGTGGCTCGTGGCTCCGCGTTCGGATGGCACCGATAGCTCCAGATGGAACCCTGGCGATGGTGAGCCGGAACTTCGGACCCTGGAATAATGTCCAGCGTCATTAGGTGGTCTATGATCATCTCCGCTGATTGTGACACCCAAGCATGAGCACTGTACTGGTGCGCTAATGAAGGTGGTGTGTGGTTGACACAATCAGTATCAGTACGGAGTTTACAAATGGTGGTGAGAAGTACGGCATGACTTGCACATTCTAAGGTATGGAAAATACATATTAAAATGCTCAGAGTTTAAGGCAAATAGGTTGCATGAGAATTATATGCGGTAGGTAAAGTATGCTAAACAATAAGAAAGAGGTTATGAACAAATAGTCACATGCCTAAGTTCACCTAGATATGTAGGTAGGTACACAGTTACACAATATAAAAACGACACTGTTCAACACTTACCCAATATGGGGTTACACTGATTTGATTTGCGCTTTTAATAATTCGTTTACCTTTTTTCTGACATTTTTGTTTTTTGCTCGGCTCCTAAGGGTCCTAGCGTGATGTTAAGTAGCCTATAGCCTTCCTCGAGAATTGGGCTATTAAATGCAAAAAGAATTTTTCAAATCCGACTGGTAGTTCCAGAGATTAGCGCGTTCAACCAAACAAACAAACAAACTCTTCAGCTTTATGATATTAATATAGTATATAGATAATATATATATAGTATGTATATAGAGATATATATAGTATAGATATATAATATATATTATATTATAGTATAGATAACGATACGACGTTACATATTGCCTGACCTGGGAATCGACTCCAGGATCCTATGCTCCGTTGTCTACAGCAAACTGCTAAACCAGCGAGGCAGTCCCTTCAGATCCTATGCTCCGCTGTCTACAGCAAACTGCTAAACCAGCGAGGCAGTCCCTTCAGATCCTATGCTCCGCTGTCTACAGCAAACTGCTAAACCAGCGAGGCAGTCCCTTCAGATCCTATGCTCCGCTGTCTACAGCAAACTGCTAAACCAGCGAGGCAGTCCCTTCAGATCCTATGCTCCGCTGTCTACAGCAAACTGCTAAACCAGCGAGGCAGTCCCTTCAGATCCTATGCTCCGCTGTCTACAGCAAACTGCTAAACCAGCGAGGCAGTCCCTTCAGATCCTATGCTCCGCTGTCTACAGCAAACTGCTAAACCAGCGCGGCAGTCCCTTCAGATCCTATGCTCCGCTGTCTACAGCAAACTGCTAAACCAGCGAGGCAGTCCCTTCAGATCCTATGCTCCGCTGTCTACAGCAAACTGCTAAACCAGCGAGGCAGTCCCTTCAGATCCTATGCTCCGCTGTCTACAGCAAACTGCTAAACCAGCGCGGCAGTCCCTTCAGATTTCAGTTAACTTCAGTAATTTGAACATAATTAAAATAATGGAACGCCTGAAAGTTAAAACGACAACGACGACATCTGAAATATACGAGTTTCGTGGCTTCGTCAAAGGTACTTTTCACATACTCCAACGTATCTTCCAGGGTGATTGGTGATTGGTAGAAGGACCGAAACAATTTTCTTAGAGATAGGAAGAGTCATATTATCCTAGTTTTCACCCACAACACCTGTCGTAAGTGTCACGGTAGGTAATTGAGATAATACCTAATATGTTTCTTTTTAATCACCCGAAATATCGTCACTTTTGTGTTATCTGCAATGTACATATACCTATGTACAATTGGTTCTAAAAAATAACTTGAGTGCTTCCAAAGTCGTAAAGGAATGAAAAAAATCTATTTATAAATTCATAATAAAAATGAAAAATAAAACAATCTTGGGCTAGTAAATGACATCCCAATCCCCCAAAAAATTGTGTCCGTCCTTCTACCAAACACCCTGTAGACACACAACGTAGATACAATGCCGATGAAAAAATCTAATCTAGTATACATACCTGTATACACACAACGTAGATACAATGCCAATAAAAGAAATCTGATCTAGTAGGTATACATCTGATTCCTCGGCATCACATATGATGATTTAACACTGACCAAGTTCAATAGTATGTCTCTCATATGATATAAAAACGGACGTGTCACCCCTGAGCATAGTATCTGAGGCGCCGGAGTGTCGCCGACACTTGTTGCGATGTCGCGCCGCTCATCTGCGCCACATCACTGTGTGTTCCACCTACAGACACATTGGGACACAGCGTGTCTGAGTCACACAACATCCCCTTAGCATGATTATTAGTGCTAACTAATTGGGGTGAGATAACTAAACAGAAAGGCGTATAAGAAAGTCCACTTGACTCCGTAGCTGCACGCCTACGTCCATGCTACGAGATGTACATGCTTTCACGGTTCTTTTACCTCTGACAGCAGCAATCCACCAGTGACCGTATTGTGATGGCAATCACTGTGATTTTTGCAGTGGTCTAAAGTCCAGGGTATAAACACTACTGAAAGGACTGCACTGTAATCACACCGGCACCTACACGGCAACGCTGCTTGGCGGCCGAGATAATTATGGTCAAACACAAACGGTAAGAATTTATTTCTTTAATTTGATTAGCTTCTAATTAAACCATTTGCAGCATTTCCAAGCAGTCGGTCAATCAGAAAGTTAAAGCTTGGTGTGTTGGTAGTCTTGTCCAATACTTCACCAGACGAGCTCATGCGCAAAGGCTCGAATCTACTACTGCTAGAGTTTTAATTGTTTATCTAAGCTATTTCGAAAAGTGGCCCTTCTCTTCTCCCTATATTATAGTGATAGCGTGTCGAGCACAGTGTCTCTGTGTGTCAAACACTGTGTTGCGTTGTGTCAAGCACTGTATTGCTGTGTCTTGCACAGTGGTCTCTGTGTCGCTGGCTCGTCGGAGACTCACCATTATAATGATGTCGTCGCACCGGACATAATCTCCTCAAGACATACAACATTCAACTTTTTATATTTTTACACTTTTCGAGTCACTTCCGTGTCCGCCTAGTTGATATGTGAATGTTTCGGCAACAGAATGAGGTACATATACGTGTAGTGATTGTGACTTCTCAAGTATGACACGGAGAGAGAAGAGTTAAGAGTTGAAGGAGAAACCGACTGTGGTAGTTACGTGAACGGATCTCATCAAAGGTGAGTGGAGTGATCTCTGATTGTGGTCTATGGTTTAAAAAAACTTTTTTGTTTTTTTTTTTGAAGTCGGTTGTTTTTTTTTGTAATTTTTTTTTTATTTTTCACTTATTAGTTGTACCTACAAATTTAATTAACACTAGTGCATAGAAGAATTTAAGACACCGACTAGAAGAAACATCACAAAATTCGCATAGAAATGCCGGAGATGCAGTACATTTATGCATATAACTTCGTACATAAGAATAATTACCTAATGTATTATTATAGTAAAACCTTCCTGAAAAGAATAATCAAAATTGGTTCATTGGTGTTTGAGAAAATCGCGGACATACAAACACTTACATACTGGTCGAATACAAAACCTCCTTTTTTAAGTCGGTTAAAAATGGTTTCATTTGACAATAACTAGTAGTTGTAAGGGCCTGTGTACACTACGTGTTTTAAACGCGCCGTTGACGTGCGTTTTATAAGCGTGCGTCGACGGCGCGCTTTCATCCTACAGAAGGCCTACAGGCTGCGTCTGACTCGCGTGCGCATCCCGTCTGTATCGCTACAAACGCGTGTCAAGGGCGCGTTTAAAAAACGTGGTGTGTACAGGCCCTAAGGGTCATTAACCTCGTATTATTCACATCGATCAAATAGGTATGAATTACCTACATTAATATTATTTTATTTGTTGAAGTTTTGAAAAGTTAGAAAAGGAGCCGGCTCAGGGTTCTATCTAAGCAGGTGTGGCCGGAGATCACATGGCTTAACAAAAATGTATAAATTACTTTGTGACATCAATGTCTCACTGATGGTTGGAGAGACAAACCCAATCAACTCCTAAAGGTGTGATGAGATGGAATGTTAAGTTTGTGTAAGGGCATATCCGATCCACGCGAACGAAGTTCTAGTATCTACCTACCTACTTTATAAGTGATTCCAGGATAGTCCAAGTTTTAATTTAACTACAGATTTTTGGAATGCTAGGTAGCTAGCAGTAGCGAAGGGTCAGTTTTTGTAAGAGGTAAGCCGGAGTAGATATCTTTTATATGATTATATTATTTGACTATAGAATACTGACTGTGCCATTTTTCAAAGGGAAGCCGGTAGGAATCCGAGTTGCATGGAACCTTCGCCACTGGGAGCTAGCACTTATTCGTGTAGGTAGCTGAACAACATAATTCCTAATCGGACCATTGTTTACACGGTGTATGGTAAATAGATTATCGCGAGGTATATTACACAATATTATCACAATATTATATTATTTTGTGATAAGATTGGTAAGGACTTAGGTCACTTGTTATCAAGTGAATATCCGGGACACTCAATAATAAATTACTGTATGCATGGTTGCTCTTTGTTTCATATTGTTACGAGCATGGGGTTCGTGACAATAAAAACTGCCGATTTAATAACCAAAAAAATGACACTTTACTCACCAACACTAATTACAAGTCAAACACACTAATTAGGAAACACAATTGCACTTACTGATCACTCTTAAGTCGCACTCGAATGTCGCTTTGATGTACTCGCTCGTATCGCTTAATCGAAACTATATGTCTCGCGGCTCGCGCCCGCCTTATATAGTGCCACAGAGCTACTCTATGAACATTTAGTATGTTCGAGTACATAGCGGTCCCGACTGACTCGACGTCGATAGTTCTCAGAATTACTAGTACCTTGAAGGGTCAACGTCCTAGTACCAAGGTACTAGTTCCGCTGCTCGATACTAGATGGCGCTAGTGGTAACTAATGTCGCCATGTATCAAGCATTATTTGTGGCGCGCAACACTGCCCCCTCCTAAGACATGCTCGTCCCGAGCATTATCGGCCCCATAATAACGCGCCAGTCGATCCACATGGACGATCTTAGGAGTACCTCTTGCACCTTTCTGTATCCGATAGGTTACGTCATTGATCTTCGTCACAATCCGGTACGGTCCGACCCATTTAGCTTGGAGCTTAGGAGATTTCTCTTTGCTGCGGACTGGATTGTGCAACCACACGAGTGAACCTTCGTCGAACCCTTTATTATTCATTTTGCGGTCATAACGGGTTTTCATCTTTTCAGACATTTGCTGGCCCAATTGTCTGACGTGCTCATAAATGTCGTTCATTTTGTTCCGCAAATCATTCGCATAATCAGTCACACTGCGTGGGGCATCAGGTGGTATTCCGGTGATCAGGTCTGCAGGCAGCCCCGGATCTAAGGGGGGGGGGGGGGGCAAACCGGGGCACTTGTCCCGGGCGGCAGTTTCATGGGGGCGCCAAATCCTTGAGACAAGAATTCGAAATATCGAACAAATGAAGCCTCTTTTCCTACAATCTCATAGGATTTTATCAAATAATCGAATTTTAATATAATATGTTTGAAAAACAAAGTTTTCTATTTCCATACGCCCAGTTAGTTTTTGAACACATACTTAGTGATTTATGAACGCATCTTAACAGATCAAGTAAAGTTTAGAACGCGTGCGTAGTGTCCGTGATCTTTCTGCCAAAGGGAATCCCCGTCACATATCTATACGAGCCGAGCCGAACAAATTCAAACAGTTGAACCTCAAGTGACAACACTGTTTGTTTACGTGGTTGATTGTGTTTGCGAGTAATCAGCGTTAATAAAATAAGTAATTTATTAGTGAAATCATATATTATCGTAGTGGAAATCAACAATTTGCAAGTTTTTCTCAAACACTGAAGGGAGGGGGCGCCACTATCAAGGTTTTGCTCCGGTTCGAAAAAATCGTAGATCCGGGGCTGTCTGCAGGTACCGTCAAACAAGCCAACTTTGCCAATCAAGGTATCTTTGCCCTAAAAGCAATTTATAAGCAAATCCGCTAACATAAGAAACAATTTTAGTTTTATGGCAACATTTATTATTTGGGTGGAAAGTTGATTATATTTGTGGCAGCACTATCTAACGCATTCGTTCCAAAGTTCATTTAGTAACTTGCCAGAACTTGTCGAATGCGGTGTATTTTTTTGCGGGCAAATTTCCTATGAAAAGTGTTTGTGGATTTTACCTCATGGCGAAAACACAGGTAAGTGTATTTTACTGTATGTTATAGAATATTAGTTGTTGAGTATTTTAAATATAGTTTCATTATTCAGGACTTTATAAATCAAAACTTCTAATGATGGGCAAAGTTACCCTAAATTGTTCAGACCCATCCATGCCAACATTGCCCGTTATCAAAAAGCACTCAGGGTTGTCACTTTTAGTTATTTTGTAACAGGTTGAATTAACGCAAAAACACAGAAACGATTTTCACGATTTCAGGTTTGGCTCCATAGTAAAAGTTGTTCATAATGATGAGTACAATGACCCCGTAAGAGGAAAACAGTGATTAAAATTTCACCCAGTATATGTATAGAGGTGAAGTTTGTGATTGTATGTTTGTTTGTGTATAGGGATAGGATATAGGGTATATTTCATTAGAGTAGATGGCAGCTTTTATTGTACATTGCAGATCCACTTAGCTTCAATTTTATTGTTATTTTTAATTTCAGAAAAACAAACACAAGTCTAGAATTAGACCAAGAAAGCCAAGATGTGAAATTGGGTCCCGAGCATATAAAAATGACTCCGACGTGATGTTAAAGCTTGCCTGCGAAGCAGTTATTAAAGTGTTCAGAACAGAACAACGGTATTGATTAATATTGTTATTGACTGAATATTGTTACGATTCCTAGCGGTGATTTTGACTGTTTGTAATAAATATTTTTAATTAGAGACCATGTGATGTGATTTATCTACTAATTGTGATTTTGTTCCTCATGGGCTCTATGCATACGGAACTTATAAACGATTTTTATTATTGTCATTAGGTACCTACTTGTTGATTTGTTTTGCTGTTGATTCGAGTTTGGACATATATTGATCTCATTTTTTGATATAGCATAAAGCTAACTTTATTGAAATGTTCAAAATAGAACAACGGTATCTTATGTCGAACTGTCGACGAAATTGGAATAAACATTTAATTTTGAACACAATGTTTCATTTCATTACCATTTTAACGTCTATTCATATGCACCCAACACCCACAAAAGAAAAGTGAAAATAACATTTATTTAATAATTTTACTGCAATGTGACAACCATTAAAATCTTAAACCGCTTGTTGGGCCTTGTATGGAAAAGGGCACTAACCGCTAGGTAACATTGCCCACTGTTTTTATCACGAAAATATTTAAACTACAAACACTATTTTAAAACTTAGGTTAAGATTGCCTTAAATTGTACTCGTGGTGCTTTCTACGTATTTATAAGAGCTTGATTTGCGTCAAAAATCGAGTGGGCAATGTTGGCTAAAAGTCCGGATTATTTTGCCCGCTATCAAAATCGAACAAATCTTGGTCTAAATTTTAAATTTTTTAATGTTTTACATAGCAAATGCGTGCATATGGTCATATAGTTGTAGTAAATGAAAAAATATACTTAAGTCCCATAGAAAAAACTTGTAATATATTCGATTTTCTTAAAAAAACGGGCAAAGTTGGCTTGTTTGACGGTAGCCGTAGTTCTCTTCCGAAGTTTGCGAAAGCTGGCGTCACCGATGTACTCTCGTGAACAGCGCTTCGATATGACAACAAAAACGGTTGTATGTGCTTGTCCCAACCCAATCTCGTTGCCGATTTTCCACAACTTTTGCTAGGTACCTTTCCAGTGTCTGGTTAAATCGTTCCACCATTCCATCCGATTATGGGTGGTAAGAAGTCGTTCTTGTTTTATGAGTACGCATAACTCGACAAGTTTCCTGGAATATTTGTGACTCAAAATTCCTTCCTTGATCACTGTGAATCTCCAAAGGTACTCCAAAACGACAGAAGACCTCATTAACTAATTTATCCGCAACTGTCGAAGCTTCTTGATTTGGAATGGCGAAGACTTCCGGCCACTTAGTGAAGTAATCCATCACAACCATGAAATACTTGTTACTACTTTCACTTTCCGGAAACGGCTCCGCAACGTCAAGGGCTATCCTCTCCCATGGTGCACCAACATTGTACAATTTCAATGCACCCCTACTACGAGTCTGAGGTCCCTTTACAGCTGCACAACTTGTACATTTGCGACACCAATCCTCGACATCGTCCCGACAGTGGACCCAGTAAAACCGTTCTCGTATCTTCAGTAGAGTCCGTTTTACTCCCAGATGACCTGAACAACCATTATGGTACAGCTGTAGAACATCCGGTACTTGAGCTTTAGGGACAACCATTTGCAAATGACAGCTGTCTCCCCGAGCATTTTCCCATTTACGGCACAGGACTCCATCCTGAACCACCAAGCTGTCCCATTGGGCCCAATAGCTTTTTGTGACCGAACTCATCGCTGAGACGTCACTCCACCTGGGCTTAGGAGCTCTGGCTTTCATCCACTCCAGAATCGGCTTGATGTCTGAAAAACAAATTCAGGAGCATATCCTTGCGGCAAATGAGTTAGTGGACATGTGCAACTCCAATGCAGACAGAGTGGATCCGCTGACTCGCAGCAGCCCTCATTGTTCATTGCAAAGCAAGTCCAATCTTGGCACTCTCCAAAGTGAGGCAACGGAGGACCCGTCCCAGTCAGGAAGTGCTCATGTCTCTATTCCACATCAAGATATACCAGACATTGAACAAGGTCCATTACAAGTAGTTCAGACTGAAGCTAGTTCTCTCCCTTGTAGTAGTAAAGTTTGTTACTGCTCCATTATGTTTTCTGATAGTTTTGGAAAAGGCATAGGTAAATTACTTAGCAATAACCTGTGTCATTCTTCTCAAAACTTTTGCATGCCTCAGACTTCCTACAAACAAATAATGTCTTCAATAACTAGGAATGAATATGATCCTAGAATGCCATCATTACTATACTTATAGGTAATAGTTTAAACGTTAAAAAAGATGATATCACTGATAGTGTCACCAACCTATTGAAGTTAAATTGTAAGAAAATAATTTTGTGTGCTTTTCCATATTTTAAGCACTTGTCAAACAGACAAAACAACTACATTCAAATGTTAAATAATTACATGCATTTCATAGTTAGTCACTATAGTGACAAGTTTATATTTTTTGATACCAACATTTTTGTTGATAAGGTCGACTAGGGATATCTGCCCATTAGTTTTAGACGTCAAATAGCTAGGCTATTAGCACTTATTATTAACCCAGACATAATTAGTATGTCGAAGTCATCTATAATTAGCACCACAATTAGTAATAGTACTAATGTTAAGGTGGTTAGCTCAGATAATTTAAACTAGTTTGTAAGACAACAGAAGGTACCACTAACAGTATAGTTACACTTAATAACAATAAGGTATTTTCTAGCAATAAAATAGTAAACTCTAGAATAGGGGCTAAGAGGAAATCCTTGAAATTATTTCATCAAAATATTCAAGGTTTTTCTTCCAAAAAATTGGAAATTGAGTTGTTTTTAGAAAAAACAATGTTCGACATTATTTGTATAACTGAGCATTGGTTAAAAGATTCTGAAATGTTAATTAACTATGACAATTATAGTGTGGCCAGTTGTTTTAATCGATATTCGATGCTGCGTGGTGGTTCACTAATCCTAATTAAAAGTTGTATTAAATTCAAACCTCGTAAAGACATAGTTGAACTATTAGTTGAACATAGCATTGAACTGTCTTGTGTTGAGCTAGATAAGCATGTTATAGTGTGCGTTTACAGACCCCCAAATTATCAAAACTATTCTATATTTGAATCAGTAATGGAAGATGTTTTGGCAAAACTTGCAACTAGTAATAGGTCAATAATTATCTGTGGTGACTTTAATATTAATATTTTAGAAAATAATTGCAACACCAGTAGATTATTAAATTTGTTTAAATCATTCAATTTGTCAAATGTGTTCGTAGAACCAACCCAAACAACTACGACTACCGCTACATGTATTGATAATGATTTTTGTTGCTGCGACTATTTAGATAAAGCCGTTGTTAATTATCTCCCTTCTGATCACAGTGGTCAAACTGTAACTTTTGAGTCCAACATGCCAATACAAAAAGTGCAGATCCAATCCAGACCAATAACATCAGTTAATTTAAATAGATTTAATAACAATTTAATTTGTAAATTAAGTAATCAGAACCTTACAGTGAACAATGTTAATATTTTGTATAATGAATTCTTTTCGTTAGTCCAAACCGAGTTCAATAATTCTTTTAAGAAGAACACTAAAAGTATCAGCCCTAAGTTTTTATTTTGTGACTGGGCAACTAAAGGACTCAGAAAAAGTAGGGAAAGACTTTTCGAGCTGTATGGCCTTAAGCCTTATATTAACACGGAAACTTTTAATAAGTATGTTGCTACTTACTCTAGAACTTTTAAGAATGCTTGTAAGGCAGCTAAAGCCTTATACATTAGCAACAAGGTTAAATCAGCAGACAATAAAATAAAGACCGTTTGGAAAATTATAAACAATGAAACGAACAGGAATAAAAAGCATAATTCTGATTACACACTGCAGACGTCAAGCGGTCTCATTTGCGATAACAAAGAAGTGGCTCAAGAATTTGTAAATTTCTTTACTAGTATCCCACTCAAAACAACTGAAACCTTAAATTCCTCGCCCTCGCTCGCTTTTGATTTAGTAAGGGCGAACGTTTCAGCTAGCCCGATTGAATTTAACTTTAGGCATATTACTTAATCCCATAACAGTAATTAAAGCTTTTAAGCAAATTAAGATCAAATTGACCGAAGATCTTTGGGGAATGTCCATTAAGGTCTGTACCTCCATAATTGAGACTATTGCGCCCTACTTAGCCTTAGTATTTAATTCGTGTGTGGATCAAGGAGTCTTCCCCGACTTAATGAAATACAGTAAAGTAATACCACTTTACTAATCCGGGGACAGTAATGACACCATAGACCCGTATCCATTTTGCCGGTCTTCAGCAAGGTGTTTGAAAAGATAATGCTTAATCAAATGCTCAATCATTTTAACACGAATAAAATCCTACACGATCAACAGTATGGTTTCACCAAAGGACGTTGTACGACCGACGCCGGTGTAACTTTATTAAAACACATTTTTAACGCGTGGGAAGAGGCCCAAGACGCCATAGGAATCTTTTGTGACCTCTCCAAGGCATTTGATTGCGTCGATCACGAAACCTTGCTTTTTAATGAGCCCATTTCCCAAATCAAAGTACACAATGCATAGCCCCAAAGAAATTGCAGATGCATTCAACAATTATTTTATTGACCAAGTTGAAAAGTCTCCTAAAGCAACATTCGAAACATGTGGTTTACTCGACAACCCAAGCACAATGTTTATGCCTCCAGTAATCTACCATGATGTACTTAGGGTAATAAAATCATTGAAAAATAAAAACAGCGTAGGATATGATGAAATACCACCAAAGAAAGTAAATAAGTTTGTTGCCAATAATATAATCGGACATCTTAGCCACATTGTTAACTTAGCCATCAGCTCTGGCGTGTTTCCGAATGGTTTAAAAACTGTAATAGTCAAACCACTGCATAAAAAAATGTAGGAAAGATATAGCTAACCATAGACCGATAGCTTTAATTCCTGTTTTTTCTAAAGTAATAGAAAAGATTATCTACGAATCTATTAACAATTTTTTGACAAAACATAATATATTATTCAGTGAACAAGCAGGCTTTAGAAAGAATAAAAGCATCAATACAGCCGTGTATGATTTATTATATAAAATATTGATAAACGTAGATAACAAAACACCCATTTGTGCCATCTTTACAGATATGACAAAGGCTTTTGACTGCGTCAGTCATAAGATTTTATTAAATAAACTTAACAGATACGGTATCAGAGGAAACGTGCTGAATCTCTTAGAATCTTACCTTAGTAACCGCACACAATACACAGAAATATCCAACATCTGCCTTAAAACAAAATGTGAAAAAAATACCGATCTGAAGGCAAAATAGTTAGGTTCGGTGTACCACAGGGCAGTGTGTTAGGGCCGCCCCTATTTTTGCTGTATATAAACGATCTGCCACGTTAAATACAGCATCCTATGGTTTTATTTGCCGATGACTGTACAGCACTCGTGAAATGTACTGACATTACGCGTTATGCACAAGAGATTAGTAGCACTTTAAAAAATATTATAAGCTGGCTTGATAAGAACAACCTAGTTATAAACTTACAAAAAACTAGTGTAATGCACTTCCACCAACGAACAATTCCATCAAATGTAAACGTACAATATGATGGGGAAAAGATCAAAGTAGTCAAAGTTGCGAAATTTTTGGGAATACTAATAGACGATCAATTAACTTGGAAACCTCAAGCCGAAGAAGTGTGCAAAAAGCTGAGTACTGCAGCATATGTCCTATGGAATTTGGCAAAAAAAGTTGACAGAAAAACTGCTTTAATAGCTTACCATGGTTTGATCGCCTCGGTCTTGCGGTTTGGAATAATTTTCTGGGGTAACTGTAGCCTAAGAGATAAGGTGTTTAAAGCTCAGAAACTCTGTATAAGAGCGATGTGCGGTCTTAAACCCACAGATAGTTGCAAACCTTTGCTTAAGTCTCTAAAAATTCTTCCATTTCCGTCATTATTTATTATGGAAATGGCAATATTTGTTAAAACAAATGCGAACTTATTCACTAAGGTCTCGGACACCAGAAAAGGCCCCGTGAGAAGCCAATATAAAAACCTTTTAAATGTCGGCGGCTATAAAACTGCACTATTAAGGAAGTGTTATTTTTATGGGACCAATTATATTTAATAAATTACCGGAATATTTAAAAAATGACACATTTCGACATTTCAAACACAAACTTGAAGCTTTTCTAGTGGAAAAATGTTATTACTCTATTAATGTTTTTCTAAATGACCGATTATTATAGACCTTAAAATTCTGTTAATTAAATAAATTGAATTTAGAATATTTAAAAAAATACGACTAAAATGACATTAAAAAAATACTACTTTTTTATTGTATTTTGTTTGACATTTTAATTGTATTTTGACAATGGAATTGTATTTTGACATTTGAATTGTATTTTGACATTTTAAACGTATTTTGACATTTTGATCTTATTTTGACTATTAAGTATTTATTATTTGTATTGAACTGTTAATTTTTAATTTTTTTTATTAAAGCATCGTTTTCATTTATTTAAATTTTGCATGTCGAATCTTGGGCAGAATGTATGACTCAACTTTAATTATTCACGACCTTTGTATACTTACCTGCATTCTAGCAAATAAATAATTTGATTTGATTTGAAACTTGAGCATTACGGACTTGGAAAACTTGCGCTCAGTTTAGTTAGTTCTTATTTAAATGATAGACGACAACACGTTCAAATAAATGGTGTCAATTCACTTGGGTTACTAGTAAAAATTGGTGTGCCACAAGGCTCGATAATGGGTCCTTTCCTCTTTTTAGTGTATATTAATGATCTACTCCATTTATTAAAAAATCAACCACAAATGGTGTTATTTGCTGATGACACTTCCTTAATTTTTAAGTTAAATAGACATGCTAAAAATTTTGACGACGTAAATAATGCCCTACTGCAGTTCTGAAATTAGCTCACTTCTAATAATTTTGTATTAAATAGAAAAAACTAAGTGCATAAGATTTTCTTTACCAAATGTCAAGGGTAGTGATTGTGAGATAATATTGAATCAAGAGAAACTAGAATTCGTCGATAAAACTTTTTTCCTAGGGATCATGCTCGACTCAAGGCTACAATGGGGTCCTCATTTAACATCTCTTGCAGGACGGCTAAGTTCAGCAGCTTATGCTGTCAGAAAAATCCGTCAATTTACTGATGTAGCTACCGCGAGACTAGTCTATTTTAGTTACTTTCATATTGACTTTTCTAAAATAATTTTAATGAATATAACTATGAATCATGGCACATCAAAAAATTTGCATGCTGAATTTAGTAGGCGGAATATGAAGTACTATGAATTGTATTATGACATCTGTAAGCACCATATTTCATGCAAATAAACGATTATTATTATTATTATTATTATCATGTCTTACGGTATTTTACTTTGGGGACGGGCTGCACACATCGATTCTATTTTTATTCTGCAGAAAAGAGCCATCAGAGCCATATATAATCTCCGCAGGCGCGAATCTCTAAGGGAACTGTTTAAGGCGAAAGCGCCAGGGTAGCCCGCGAAAATCAATTTTTTTACATTTTTTGCAATTTGCTGGTCAGTATTAAGTTGTAGATACGTCGATCAAAATATGATTCGCGGCCGTAACAAATATGTATTTACAGAATCATAATCATTAGAATCAGTAATACAACTTGTTAGGTTAGTATAATCCCAAAATGTCAATATTTAAAATGTTATAATAAAATACCTCCCCCCACATTCTTCAACTGAAAGAGACAAAATTCAAGTCTTGTATAAAACGCACACTATGCAGTCAGGCATATTATAAGTTAGGGGATTACATCGCTGATAAAAATGCCTGGCTCAATGCTGGTCCTGCTCCACAACCAGAACTAATTGATTAACACATGGAAATACTGTTGGAGCTGCTGAAGATTGTAAGACTATCTTTGCATTGTATAAAATCAATTTCCTTTGTATTGTATAATTGCATAGCACAGATGTGAGTTCTATGTACCCTATAGCTACCATTTACCGGGTAATAATATGTCTTTCATTGACTTGAATGTGCCCTGGCAGCTGATAGTATGTCATGCTCACTCAAATGTCTCTCTGACGGTGGCGTGTGTGTTGGATCATTTAGCTCCCTTCAAAATGGTTGAGCTAAATGGTGCTGATTTATGCGCCATGTTCGTGAACGGGCGCCGTCAGTTGGAGTTGGTCATCACTTAGCTGCCTCGGCTTATTTTAAATTATTTTATTTTTGGATTGTTGTTTGTTAAGTACTATTTGTTATACTCTGGACGCTCTTAACGCGTACGTCTTTCTTATTTTTTTTACATCGTTCTCACAATATATTATAATTTTAATATCAAAAGTAATGATGTAACTAATATTATTGTAAAATATAATTTTAAAAGAGTGTCCATGGAGTTTCTTGCCCGTTCTTCTCCATAGGTACCTACGCTTTGGAATGGACAACTAGCTTCATATTTTCTGACTGACCGACTTCTTGACAATTCAAAAGTGCCTGTAAATGGTTTAATTGAAATAAATGCTTTGAGTTTGAGTTTGTCCGAATCTTCCTGCTGTGCACGTTGTAAGCTTTCCTTCCACTCGTTGTTGAGGTCTGTCTTAAGCATCCTCGCAGGTACCACTTCCTTACTCTCTTGCCTAGTACAGTGCTTGCAGTCTTTAGGACAAGGTCTTCTTGACAATGCATCTGTGTTGCCAAGAGACTTCCCGCTGCGATGTTTAACCACAAAGCCGTCCTGCTGCTGCTGGGCGGTGCTGTTAGCCGCACTACCCTCTGGAGACCAGCCACCTTCCCTTTCTGCAGTCCGCTTAGGGCAACTGGATCGAAGGTGGCCCCTTTCCCCGCAGCCGTAGCACCTAGGGCTGTATCCTTTATTGCGGTTGCGAACTATAGCCGCTGCAACCTCCCTGACGCTGATGGGAACGATGATCCTGCCGCACCGCTTCAACCTCCAGTGCATGGGCTAAGGCGTCCTTCAGCGTTCCGTGGTGACCGAGCCTTAAAGTGGCTCTAACTTCAAGGTCGCGGATGCCGTCGATGAATGCCTGCACCAGGTTCCCATCAATAAGCGCAGGTACGGACTGGTAAGCTTTACGAACCAGCTTCTCCACTTCAAGGGCCCACTGCTGCATGTTTTCATTACTGCGTTGCACGCGATCCTTCAGCTGCGCACGGAACACGTGTTCCAGGTGAGCGTCGCCATACCGAGCCTCCAATGCCTCCAGGAGCTGCTCGTAAGTCACTTCCTTACCGAGAGCTTCCAGAACAGTTAAGGCCTGGTCGCCCTGGTCGGAAACAATATTATATTATTTTGTGATAAGATTGGTAAGGACTTAGGTCACTTGTTGACAAGTGAATATCCGGGACACTCAATAATAAATTACTGTATGCATGGTTGCTCTTTGTTTCATATTGTTACGAGCTTGGGGTTCGTGACAATAAAAACTGCCGATTTAATAACCAAAAAAATGACACTTTACTCACCAACACTAATTACAAGTCAAACACACTAATTAGGAAACACAATTGCACTTACTGATCACTCTTAAGTCGCACTCGAATGTCGCTTTGATGTACTCGCTCGTATCGCTTAATCGAAACTATATGTCTCGCGGCTCGCGCCCGCCTTATATAGTGCCACAGAGCTACTCTATAAACATCTAGTATGTTCGAGTACATAGCGGTCCCGACTGACTCGACGTCGATAGTTCTCAGAATTACTAGTACCTTGAAGGGTCAATGTCCTAGTACCAAGGTACTAGTTCCGCTACTCGATACTAGATGGCGCTAGTGGTAACTAATGTCGCCATGTATCAAGCATTATTTGTGGCGCGCAACAATATTATGAAAGAAATTATTAAATGTAACTTTACCCCGGATACAACTTTATTCATTTTTATGGGTAATAGGGGAAACGTAAACAAAGGAGAACTGACCTTAGTTTAAGAAAAGTTGTGTTGTTTATTTTGCCTTATAGTAACAGTTTGCCACAGGAAGAAAATAGGTTAAGATTTGAATTGAATATGACAATGCATAACTTGACATTTAATAATAACATGTTCCATTTAGTTGATATTAACAATTATGTTAGTAATAATTTGTATTTGACAAAAGATAGATATAACATTGTAATGTACTATCTTTCTGACTACTATAAAAGACAGATAGCTGTGTCGCTGTCTTACTTTTTTTCTATTACAGCCAAAAATTTGGCTAAACAACTTGCTTCTTTTGAGCAATGCAATGACATTATAAACAATTCTGCAAATAATTTGGTCACTATTAATGACATTGATAATAATTTAAATTAGAAATTAAGACAATAGAGGCAACCTCTAGCTATAACATACAGAATTGCAAAAATAACTCAGAAAAAAAATTAAATTCAGTAAATAGTATCAACCTGGTGCATCAGAATATTCTAGGATTTATAAACAAAGATTTAGAAGTAGAATTATTCATTAATTTTAATAGTATTGACATTCTTTGTATAACAGAACATTGGCGGAAAAGCCACCAGTTCTTGTTCAATTTTAATAATGACCAGTTGGTAGTTCATTCAGCAGAATAAATGCTATACATGGTGGCTCATTAATTTTAGTAAGTAACCAGCTCACATTTAAAGATCGTAAAGATATTGTGAGCCTATTTGTTGAGCGTACGGTTGAAATTGCCTGTATAGAATTGGAGCACTCTATTGTATTAAGTGTGTATAGACCACCGTCAGGATTGTATGACTGCTTTGAAAAGGTAATGGATGAAGTGTTACACAGGATTTGTAACTCAAACAAGTCCGTTATCATTTGTGGTGATTTTAATCTCACTTTATTAGAAAACTCAGGTTCTTGTAGTAAAATTTTAAGTCAGTTTCATTCCTACAATCTTGTAAACCTATTTTTGGAGCCCACAAGAATAACCCCAACTAGTGCCACATGCCTAGATAATATTTATACAGATATTATACCAAGCCACAAATAAATTATAAATTTACTAGGTTCTGATCATTGCGGGCGAAGGATTACTATTCAAAACCAAAACAAAAAAGTGGCTAAAAAGGATATCACTGTTAACCCCAAAACTGCAAGTCGCTTGGAGGTTTTCAAAGTTAAAATCATTAATAAATTACCAGTTTTGTCCATTCATGCTGATCCTAATCATCTTTATGATACTTTTTAAAATATATACTGCAAACAATTTGATTCCATCTTTATTCCCAAGACTATCTCGGTTAATAGTAATGCATCGTTCAGTGATTGGGCTACCATTGGTATTCATAAAAGTAGAACACGGCTTTATAAACTGTACAATGAAAGGACTTATGTTAACACTGATGAATTTAATTTGTATGTTAGAAATTATTCAAAATTATTTTAAAAAGTTTGCCAAGTCACGTCATTTGGGTTCAAAGATTAAAAACAGCAGTAACGTAATTAAAACAACTTAGAATATTATTAATAGTGATGGTCTAGTTACCGAGATACTAACTACAGTCTGATTATTAAAGACAACATAATAAAATCAGATTCACAAGTCGCCGAGGCATTTGAAAATTTCTTTTCAGATATTCCCGTTTCAACTACTAAATCCCTAAACTCATCACCTTCTGTTGCTGAGTCTTTGCTTAAGGAAAATGTTAATGGTTGCGATTCGGATTTTCATTTTCAATATTATTACATGTCGAGATATAATTAAAATCTTTCACACTTTAAATGTAAAAAGAAGTGCAGATCTATGGGGTAATTCTGTAGAAGTTGAGTCTATTATTGACATTGTAGCACCTACTCTTGCTCTTATCTTTAATAATTGTATTGACCATGGGGAGTTCCTGACCTTATGAAACATTGTAAAATAATACCTTTGTTTAAATCAGGTAGTACATCAGACCCCACAAATTATAGACCTATTTCTGTACTACCTACATTTAGTAAAATTTTTGAGAAATTAATTTTAAACCAAATTTTTTAATAATCATAAATTATTACATAGCAAACAGTTCGGTTTTACAAGGGGTCGTTCAACTAATGATGTGAACGTGTAATGTGTTAAACTTTTAGGACATATTTATAATGCATGGGTAGATAAATGCGATGCCTTGGGCATCTTTTGTGATTTGTTCAAGGCATTCGATTGCGTTCTTCACGAAACGTTAATCAGGAAACTCCACCACTACGGGATCCAGAATACTGCTCTGGATCTTCTTACTTCATACTTCAGTAAAAGGATTCAGAGCGTTGACGTTAATGGAGATAGATCACCCGGATCTACAGTAACGATGGGAGTCCCACACGGCTCAATTCTATTATACTTATTTATATTAATGACTTGCCGTACCTCATAAAGGATAAATCATGATATAGTGTTGTTTGCAGATAACACTTCACTTTTGTTTAAACTTAAACGTCAGCAGTTGGTTACTGACGATGTAAATAGCGCAATATCGAAAGTAGTGCACTGGTTCAATGTTAATAATTTCCTTCTAAACGAGAAGAAAACCAAATGCATTAAGTTTACGCTACCGCACGTTAGGCAGGTGAACACTAATGTGTTGACAAAGGGCGAGGAATTGAATCCTGAAGACAGCACAGTATTCTTGGGCATAACTTTGGATGCTAAGCTTCAGTGGGGTCCACATATAGATAAATTGTCAAAAAAGCTAAGTTCCGCAGCATACGCTGTTAGAAAAATTCGTAATTTAACTGATAGACCGGGAGATGATGACACATTTTGGTAAGTCATTTCTTACAGTATGGCGCTTTCAGGGGGGTTCATATACGTAATAAGTGAGAGGAAAATGATGTTCTTACCGGTGGTGCGCGGGACGCAATTGCAGAATAATTAATTGAAATTGCTCGAAAATCCGGACGTGTCAAACAATTTCTTTCACAAAATTTCTTCAATTTATCGGTATTTCAACAAAAAAAAACCCGGCGGTCGCTATGTGCCATACTTCTCCGGTGGGTGTTTAGACCCGCCATACTTTTTTGAAAATGTTTTTTTTTTATTTTTTTTTTATTTTTTTCTTACAGGCTGATTTTTTTTTAACAATTGCTTTTTATTAATCTTGTACGAAAATCACCATGCCATACCATTCCGACGGTCCAAAATACCCGCCATACCCCCTCAAACATGTCATTTTTTTAAATTCGAGAAACCATTTCTTTCACCTTAAAATTTGGTCTAGTAGTTGTTTTTATGATTAGAAACGTAATTGTTATAATGCCATACCTGTAGAGTGGGTGATATACGTATAATGTTATTAAATAATTGTAAAATTTTATGCAACATTTGAACAATTTCTTATAGTATGGCACCATTTTTTTTTTTAAAGTTGGTTATGTGAGGAACGTAAATACGAAATTTGAAAGTTGTATGTAGGGACAATCTTGTTTAATTAAATAATGTGTTATGTCGTATAATATTCTACGCTCGAACGTCTTCGAACTATCTTCCTCAATACAAATTCCAACGCAGGTATACAGCAGCTGCTGGTCAGGCGTACTGTAGCTGAAATACGTCGCTGAAAATCGGTTTTCCGGGTATGGCATCACTTTTGGACTTCATGATGAGTATGGGATAATTTTCCTGAATCATACTTTTTATAAACTTTCCAAAAATTAAAATGCCATACTGTAAGAAATCCTTTCATTTTTTTAATTTTTTTTACACCGCAGCGTGCGTATGACGGTCTTTCGTACCATGGTCACAGTATGGCATATTTTTTTCAACTCATAATAGTATGGGAACAATCTGATTTCATTTATGCCATACTGTAAAAAATAATTTCACGGCTTCTATAGGCGTGTTTTAAAAATGGTTAAAAAATACAATTTTTCAAGTATGGCACCACTTTCATACTGCACTAGAAGTATGGCGAATATAATTTTGTCTCACTGTACCATAAACTGACTACGACTTAAGTGCCATACTGAAAGAAATGGTTTCTCGAATTTAAAAAAATGACATGTTTGAGGGGGTATGGCGGGTATTTTGGACCGTCGGAATGGTATGGCATGGTGATTTTCGTACAAGATTAATAAAAAGCAATTGTTAAAAAAAAAATCTGCCTGTAAGAAATAAATAAAAAAAAAAAACATTTTTTAAAAAGTATGGCGGGTCTAAACACCCACCGGAGAAGTATGGCACATAGCGACCGCCGGGTTTTTTTTGTTGAAATACCGATAAATTGAAGAAATTTTGTGAAAGAAATTGTTTGACACGTCCGGATTTTCGAGCAATTTCAATTAATTATTCTGCAATTGCGTCCCGCGCACCACCGGTAAGAACATCATTTTCCTCTCACTTATTACGTATATGAACCCCCCTGAAAGCGCCATACTGTAAGAAATGACTTACCAAAATGTGTCATCATCTCCCGGTCTATGATATAGACTGCCCGTTTAGTGTACTTTAGTTAATTTCATAGTGTAATGTAGTACGGTATTCTTTTGTAGGGAAATGCTGCCGATATTCAGACTATCTTTGTTTTGTTTTATCTTTGTTTTGTTCGATCAATTTATAAATTGATAAATGATTTTATTTTTGTAAGTAGGTTTGCACAATCACTTTTACACGTCAATCATATATTTTTTAAACTAGATGAGGTCGGCGTTTCCTATTTGACTACTCTGAGAAGAAAGGCAGAAACAAACTCAGAGGTCATAGTCTCTTTTAAAGTCCAGACATAATCTTGGTCAGGTTATATGAAGACCATGTAGGTCGATGTCTGAGATGGTCTTTTGAGGAAAGAACCACACAGAACAAGAAAGAACGTGGCTTGGTAGTTTATTATAAAGGCGTATACATTGGCATCTGAACGAGCCATCTATTTTCTTGAGCCTTGTTGTAGGTACAACAAACTTGTGTTTGTTTCTAGTATTTATATAATGGATATCACTGAATTCTTTGAACAATTTTATATTTTTATGGGCATATAAAAGATTTTCATAGATATACTGAGAAGGCACAGTTACATTAATCTCTTTAAATTTGTCTCTGAGAGTGTCTCGGACTTAACCTTTCGAATGTCTTATGTTACACAGTGCGACATAAGAACAATTAAATTCTATTGTGTCTGCTAATTAGACACTCAATGGGTTAATTTATAAATTGATCGAACAACACGCTTCTGCAAAACAAAGATAGTCTGAATATCGGCGGCATTTCCCCACAATAGAATACCGTACGACATTACACTATGAAAGAACGAAGTACACTAAACGGTCAGTCTCTATATCACTTAAATTACGAATTTTTCTAACAGTGTATGCTGCGGAACTTAGCTTTTTTGACAATTTATCTATATGTGGACCCCACTGAAGCTTAGCATCCAAAGTTATGCCCAAGAATACTGTGCTGTCTTCAGGATTCAATTCCTCGCCCTTTATCAACACATTAGTGTTCACCTGCCTAACGTGGGGTAGCGTAAACTTAATGCATTTGGTTTTCTTCTCGTTTAGAAGCAAATTATTAACATTGAACCAGTGGACTACTTTCGAGATCGCGCTATTTACATCGTCAGTAACCAACTGCTGACGTTTAAGTTTAAACAAAAGTGAAGTGTCATCTGCAAACAACACTATATCATGATTATCCTTTGTGAGGTACGGCAAGTCATTAATATAAATAAGAAACAAGAAAGGACCAAGAATTGAGTCCTGTGGGTCTCCCATTGTTACTATAGATCCGGGTGATCTTTTTCCATTAACGTCAACGCTCTGAATCCTTTTACTGAAGTATGAAGTAAGAAGATCCAGATCAGTATTCCGGATCTCGTAGTGGCGGAGTTTTTTGATTAACGTTTCGTGAAGAACGCAATCGCGGCATCGCATTTATCTTCCCATGCATTATGAATATGTCCTAAAAGTTCAACACCGGCCATCAGTAGTTGAACGACCCCTTATAAATCCGAACTATGTAATAATTGTATTATTAATATTGTATTATTAATAATTGTATAATATTATTGTTTGCTATGTAAATTATGTAATATTGTATATGTTTATTAAAAAATCATTTGCATTTCGTCTAAAATTAATTTCTCAAAAATTTTAGTAAAAGCAGGTAGTACAGAAATATGTAGGTCTATAATTTGTGGGGTCTGATGTACTACCTGATTTAAACAAAGGTACTATTTTACTACTTTTCATAAGATCAGGAAACTCCGCATTGTCAATACAACTATTAAAGATAAGAGCAAGAGTAGGTGCTACAATATCAATAATAGACTTAGCAACTTCTACAGAATTACCCCACAGATCTGCAGGCTTTTTTATATTTAAAGTGTGAAAGGTTTTAATTATATGTAATATATTCAAAATGAAAATCCGAATCGCAACCATTAACATAACACTCAGCAACAGAAGGTGATGAGTTTAGGGATTTAGTAGTTGAAACGGGGATATCTGCAAAAAAATCGGCGACTTGTGAGTCTGATTTTATTATGTTGTCTTTAATAGACAGACTGTAGTCAGTACTTGGGTTACTAGACATTCCCGCTTCACTATTAGTAATATTCCAACTCGTTTTAATTACAATACTGCTGTTTTTAATCTTTGAACCCAAATAACGTGACTTGGCCATATAACAAACTTTTTTAAATAATTTCTAACACAAATTAAATTATCAGTGTTAACATAAGTCCTTTCATTGTACAGTTCATAAAGCCGTGTTCTAGCCCAATCACTGAACGATGCATTACTATTAACCGAGATAGTCTTGGGAATGAAGGTGTGAATCAAATAGTTTACAGTTTAAAAAAAATATCATAAAGATGATTAGGATCAGCATGAATAGACAAAACTGGTAATTTATTAATGAGTTTAACTTTAAAAGCCTCAGTGATATCCTTTTTAGTCACTTTTTTGTTTTGGTTTTGAATAGTAATCCTTTGCCCGCAATGATCAGAATCTAGTAAATTTATAATTTCTTTGTGGCTTGGTATAATATCTGTATAAATATTATTTTGGCATGTGGCACTAGTAGGGGTTATTCTTGTGGGCTCCAAAAATAGTTTTACAAGATTGTAGGACAGAAACAGACTTAAAATTTTACTACAAGACCTGACTTTTCTAATAAATTGAGATTAAAATCACCACAAATGATAACGGACTTGTTTGAGTTACAAATTCTGTGTAACACTTCATCCATTACCTTTTCAAAGCAGTCATACAATCCTGAAGGGGGTCTATACACACTTAATACAATAGAGTGCTTCAATCCCACACATGATGCAATTTCAACAGTACGCTCAACAGATAGGCTCACAATATCTTTACGATCTTTCAATTTGAGCTGGTTACTTACTAAAATTAATGAGCCACCATGTCCATGCATTTATTCTGCTGAACGAACTACCAACTTGGTTATTATTAAAATTGAACAAGAACTGGTGGCTTTTCAGCCAATGTTCTGTTATACAAAGACTCAATACTATTAAAATTCATAAATAATTCTACTTCTAAATCTTGGTTCATAAATCCTTAAATATTTTGATGTATGTACCGGGTTGATACTATTTACTGATTTTAAACTTTTTTTTGAGTTAGTTTTGCAATTCTGTATGTTATAGCTAGAGGTTGCCTCTATTGTCTTAATTTCTAATTTAAATTATTAACAATGTCATTAATAGTGACCAAATTATTAGCAGAATTGTTTATAATGTCATCGCATTGCTCAAAAAAAGCAAGTTGTTTAGCCAAATTTATGGCTGTAATAGAAAAAAAAATAAGATAGCGACACAGCTATCAATTTTTTATAATAGTCAGAAAGATAGTATGTACATAACAATGCTATATCTATCTTTTGTCAAATACAAATTATTACTAACATAATTGTTAATATCAACTAAATGGAACATGTTATTATTAAATGTCAAGTTATGCATACAAATCTTAACCTATTTTCTTCCTGTGGCAAACTGTTACTATAAGGGAATGTAAACAACACAACTTTTCTTAAACTAAGGTTGCATAATGTTCTATGATACTGGAGCAGTTCTCCTTTTTTTACGTTTCCCCTATTACCCATAAAAATGAATAAAGTTGTATCCGGGGTAAAGTTACATTTAATAATTTCTTTAATAATATGAAACAAAGAGCAACCAGGCATACAGTAATTTATTATTAAGTGTCCCGAATATTCATCTGTCAACAAGTGACCTAAGTCCTTACCAATCTCATCACAAAATAATATAATATCATTTTTTAAAGTTTGTTTACAATGTTTATAGGAACTATTAATAGGAGGAATTATAGTATAGGTGGCGTGTGGTGGTGGCGTGTGGTGTATCTTTTTAAGGCCTACTGCCAAACGTTCTTCACGTGCAGCTTGTGGGTGAAGTATACGCAGAGGGCCTACAACGTCGATGTTGCTGGGGCTTCTGCGCTTCTGTAGCGCTTCGCAGATGTTCGCCGAAGCCCGTGTTGACGATTTTCATGCCATAATGAGAAAGAGGGCGGCGTCAATAATGGGTAGGTTGCGCGGAAGCTCCAACAGCATCCTAAAGACATTGTTTAACAAGGTGGAGCCCCATCATTAGGGACTGGGTGCAGAGCCACGTGCCAATATGTGTTGCCTCGTAGTTATTAGTTGTCGTTAGGTCAGTTTGTTAGTTTTACAGACGTAGTTTTTAAATCGTTGTTACTAATACTATATGGATTGTGTGTATTTTGAATCGTTGTTACTAATACTATATGGATTGTGTGTATTTTGACCCGCAATTAACGATATTTTGTTATTAAACTACAGTGGTATCTCGTACCTGCTACGCAGTTCTACGAGCCGTAGCGGTCGCTACGCCCTTCGCAGGCGCGTAGCACGCTGCGTAGCTCTCTGTTCCCAGCATTGCGACACGGAGAGACGGGAAAAGTGGATGTCGTCCATTACGTTGCACAAGTCGTAGGTCAGAAATAAGGATCGAAACTCAGAATGAGAGTCAATAGCTGAATATACACCCTTCTTCTTGACCTTTTAAAGTGTAAACAACGTCAATGTACGGACGCCAGCCAACCTACCACAATCTGTCAGATTTCTTTAATAGATTTTCAACTTTATCGCTAAAGCTTAAGGTTCAAAATTGATTGGGAAAATCTGACAGTTAGGTGTAGCTTGATGTGCTGGCGTCTGTACATGCTACAAGGATCTCTTGGCACTTGAATGACGTTGACAGATTCTTGTACATGGATATCTTTAAAAATCAATACAAAAAAATACAAACTAACTACTATTTAAAACTCGCATCAAATATCACTTCAGCTCATTGATTTTGATTCTGAGGTTTAACTCTATCGTTGACATTATTTTACTGAGCTTTTTTTTCGGCCTGTATCTTGGCGCTCGTCGGCATAGTGTCGCTGTGTCTACTTGTTGTCATACTATTAATGGTCCCCTTGGCCCCCAGTGCGATGGGCGTGCCGGCCCCGCTGCCGAAGGGCGCGCGGCGGCCCAGTCACGTGGCCTACTACGTGGCGCTCGTCGGCATCCTGTCGCTGCTTATCATGCTGTGTCTGTACTTTTTCTACTACTTCATTAAGAAGGTCAAAGGTACGTTGACAACTGACTAGCTGCTGAACCATAGGAGAAACTAGACGACGGTCGGTTTACGTCGACCAGGCGATATTATTTACCTGAAAACGTAAACGACTAAGTTCATCGACTACCTTTTCAAGTGAACGTTATCCGGCTGCCACAGTGCCTCTTACCACACAGGATTGATCTGAAAGCTCGATTCCATCAGTTAACCGCAATCCAGATGCAACTGACGTGATGTTGGAACCGCGTGCTCGGACCAACCTTTTAAGGGAGGCGCCCCTGACGCGTGCACTCCGCACGCTCAACCTCATAGCGAGAGGGACTGACGTATTCTGTTGCTCTCTGAGTGAATTCACAAGGAATGCATTATTTATAATAAGTTATAGCTTTTAGTATGTTTAAGTTAGGATAAGCGCATTTACCGTATTGGGTTATATCCTGTAATGGTTTGTGTAAGTAGATAAATAAATAAACAAAAATAAATGTTATATTGTCATGTTATGTTGCCCCGCAGAGCTGAGTTCATCAGACACGCTGTCTCTACCGACGGCGTCGTGTCGGCCGCCGCCCACGGCCAGCGCCTACCCCGTGCAGCCAGGTAACATGACACATTCACAAGACACTGTCTCATAACATATTACCATCCTCTGTCCTACTGAAAGGTAAACGTCTCTTCTCATACACAGAAGGCACGAGCATTGATCACCACACCTGCTCAAGACTGACACACTTACACAGACTTATATTGTATTTTATATATGCGATGTTTTCTGTTCACCGTTATCAGTGTTGTCCAAGATAAACTTAGAAAATACCTACGTATCTATTATGAATTGATAAAGTCATGTTGGCACTTGCCGGATTTGAACCCATAACGTCGTGCATGAGAGGCGAGGCTCCATTACGACATTCGTCTCAAAACAAAACCCGACTGCAACTAAAAGTTCAAAACTAGCTCACTGGTTGCAGTCGGGTAAGTATTTTGTTTCTTTTTTTACATTTAGGGCGCATTCTACCAAACCTTTAAACCTAGAATAAGTCTTATCATGAGATTTTTTTTTAATTTTTGTCAGTTTTTCCATACTAGAACTGTCCGCCGTCAATTTTATTCCACGTATAAAAATATCAAATCAAAATCAAAAGTCATTTATTCAAACTAGGCTGAGAATCAGCACTTTTCGAACATCAAAATTACAGTCCCCCAAAACGCCTGCCCTCCACTATTTGACTTTGGTAAAGTCAGCCCTTAGTGTGCTATATTCGTATCGCTATATTCGTATGTGCTATATTGGAATCGTCTCCTCAAGCCAGCTCATGAATTGAAATCAATCCAGTCATTAGAATGCTTCGAGGGTGCAAAGAATCCCACAAAAAAAGATACATTCACATAGATATGCGTGAAAAATATAACTCTGTCTTAACTGTCCCGTTGTCGTGTTTACAGACCCTTAAATGAACTAACCATAAAATTGTCTTATTCCAGTGGTTCGCGACAGTGCGAGCGCAATGGCTAAGCTCTGCAAGCAAGTTCCTCCCGCCAGCAAGGGAGACACCGTGTTCCCGACGTCCACGTCACCGGCTGCGCTGCGGGCCAGCACGGGCGAGGGGGCGACGGTTACCGACGTGCCCGACGCGACCGACGAGCGGCCCGAAAGATCCGAAATTGAGGCGCGGCCCGGCAAGCTGCCGCCCGTGCCGGTCGTGTCGGTCGTGCCGCCCGTGCCGGTCGTGTCGGTCAGTGCCGCACTTGACGTCGCTGCGCGGTAAACTGGTACAGCCGGTTTATTCTGTAAAAGTCTCACCGTGTAATCTTAGGTGAAGTGAGCTGTCATTCCAACTTACAACGCTACGCTGCTACAAGGTTCTTTTCATGCGCGTCCGAAATCGGAACTAACGCCGCTATCTTGTTTTATCAATACAAATTCACAATGTTAGGATTCAACATTGGTCCACCTATCCAACAACGGGGGGCGTTGTTAGACAAATGTTTAATTTGTTTGAATAGTTTAAGTTTTAAATAAATTGTTCATGTCATTCAAGCACCAAAAGATCCTTGTACAACTCTATGCCAGGACTGCTAGGGATTAACAGCTCACTTTACGGTGTCATTGTGAGATGTTTACAGGATAGATCGACAGCTGTGGCCCACAGCGCCTACAGTGCACTTGTTACAGGATAGATCGATAGCTGTGGCCCACAGCGCCTACAGTGCACTTGTTACAGGATAGATCGACAGCTGTGGCCCACAGCGCCCACAGCGCACTTGTTACCCCGTACGCAAAATACGCGTATTGACATGGAGTTGCGGACACCAGCCCGTATTATCTATTACTTACAGGATAGATCGACAGCTGTGAGCCATAGCGCCCACAGCGCACTTGTTACACTCAACTCCAAATGACGACATGCAGCTTCACGAGGTCACTGTAGTTCTATGTTCAGGGCTGCGCTAAAAAGTCAGTGGGACATAATGGGGCGCATTTCTGCGACTCTTGGACAATATAGTGTTAAAAATCGGTGTATTAATTGATAATAATATCAATCCCAGTTCCAAGTGCTTCACTAATAAAATCTATGTATATGCATTTTGAAGGGAAACCAGATATCTATGTTATGTTGCAGTCAAAACTCTTAACCAGTCAAAAGTACTATTGACTAGCAAAATCAGTCAAAAGTACTTTTGACTGAATAGGTTGGTCAAAAGTGGTTTTGACTGAAAATTATTGGTTATTAGTACTTTTCACTGCAAATTTGCGGTTAAAAGTACTTTTGACTGACGCTCTTCGTCAAAAGTAGTTTTAACCGCAATAAAGCATCAGTCAAAAGCACTATTAACTCGTTAGATGTGAATAAAAAAGAGGTTCACCCTTGTTTGGTACTCGTATAACAACTTTTGATGTAAAGTTACTAATTCGAACAACGTTTAGGAAAATAATCAATTTGTATAATATCGATTATTATCGATTAACATAATTTTCATTTCATCGAATATTTATTTGCGATAACAACATTTGCGCTGTTGATCAAAAGGTATAATGTTCATTTGATGTAATGTTCCCACCCCGAGGTTCGGTTTTGTTAGGTTACTTTAAACTCTATTCACAGAAATAGGAGCCCCGCGAAGCGGGGCTCCGTCGACATTGGATGCAAGAGCGAGTGAATGAGAATACAAATACCTTTAGGTACCTCATATCATATTAAACAGGCAAATTAGTGCATTTGAAAATTCGGTCAAATGACATTATTTCCAAGAAATAAATATGCTAAATAAAAATCTACCAATTAATTATTCGGTCAAATTAATAATTAGACGAAATGACGATAAATTTGACTGATACAACTAGTCAAAACCACTTTTGACGGAATCACTTAGTCAAAAGTACTTTTAATCGGCTCCATTGGGCAAAAGTACTTTTAACTGTTATTTTAGTTAAAAATATTATTGACTAAAGCATACGGTCAAAAGTACTTTTGACTGATTTTGCTAGTCAATAGTACTTTTGACTGGTTAAGAGTTTTGACTGCAACATATATATCTACCTCAGAAACTCTCAACTTTTATACTTAGGGCGCATTCCACCAAACTTTTATACATGTAGATTAAATCTTATAGTGGGAATATTTTTTAATTATTCACAGTTTTTCCATACTAGAACTGTCAGACGTCAATTTTATTCCACGGATAAATTATATCTGATATCCCTTTTTAAAATTTTATCTATTTTTTTTTAGTAAGAGTTTCATCAATAAAACTTTTCTATATACCTAACGGACGTTATGTGTATTGTTTTTGTCGTTTACGAGTTTATTGTTAGCAACTTAAGGCGCTTCTGAGTGGGCGGGATTTTTACTACAATACCTTACTTTCGGAAGATATTCGAGAGTTTCGTTGTATTGTAATGTGCTCAAAGTTGTTTTTCGTCCGACCTACTACTGCGGCCGTCCATTTCGATATATGTAGGTACAGTTAGCAACAAAAGTTGATTAACACTTCAGTTTTTTTAATCTCAGTTATTGAGCAAAATATTAACACTTCAGTTTTTTAATTTCAGTTATTGAGCAAATTATTTGTTCAAAATTTAATTGTTCTTCTGCTGCAATTTTGAACAAATATTTTGCTCAATAACTGCGGCCGCCCAGTTCGATGTAGGCACAGTCGACCGACTGCGGCCGTCCAGTTCGATGTAGGTACAGTCGACCGACTGCGGCCGTCCAGTTCGATGTGGGTACAGTCGACCGACTGCGGCCGCCCAGTTCGGCGTAGGTACAGTCGACCGACTGCGGCCGTCCAGTTCGATGTAGGTACAGTCGACTGCATGTCCAACAATAATTGACATTTATGTCATCGATGTCGTACCAGTGGCGTGCGGTTGTCAATACTCTTGCGACAAATGATTGGTTTGTTATTCTTAGATAGACACATTTATAATAAAATATATATAAGCTTTTCGATGGTTAGGTATACTTAATATCAGTAAGAAGACAGTATCTCTAGTAGAATAAATAATAAAAAAAATATGAATTAACAACTTTCGAAATGTTGTTTATTCATAAAACCTGGCCGTATAATGTTCAAGACGTATCATCATATCTATACTAATATTATAAAGCTGAAGAGTTTGTTTGTTTGTTTGGTTAAACGCGCTAATCTCTGGAACTACCAGTCGGATTTGAAAAATTATTTTTGCATTTGATAGCCCAATTCTTGAGGAAGGCTATAGGCTATTTAACATCACGCTATGACCTTTAGAAGCCGAGGAAAAAGAAAAAATCAGAAAGAACGCTAAGCAAAAACGAAGTAATAGCGCGGGCAGGCGATGCGATGCGACGGGGTGGGTCGGGGGAACAAGAAATTTCACGCGGACGAAGTTGCGAGCAGAAGCTAGTTTATTATAAATACTTTTAAACCCATTTGTATATTTAGGATACGGCGTGAAATGACTGGCCATAGTTGTCACCGCGGAAATCAATTGTCCTACTTACGAACAAATTGCTACAGTGATGTAGGTACTTTAGCTATTTTGTCTGTACAATTATATAATATAAAATGATATTAATAATTGCCAAATAAAATGTGCCAAGTTGTTTATAGCCAATAATTAAGCTAAAAAAATATTATAATCAGTCAAGTTTTAGTGTTGTCTACAACCTCTTGTACCTTTATAATGAATTATTAATATTTAATATTATTATCGTGTAATGATATATAATAAATGAATGTTGGATATCGCTTCTATTCGAGCTTCGTGTCTGTATCAATTTGTACTGTTGTTCATAAATAAATTAAATATTAATGTGAAAATAAACTACTTAGTTTTATATTGTTTGTGGCGTGGCGGCATCTACATCGTCATATGCGTACTACGCATCACACTGACGTCACGCAAGATCCTGCATCGCGCAAGCAGAGCTTACCGCGCAACACTGCGTCCCGACATCAATCGCCCGCCAGTAGCCCTCCAGACACAACACCTGTCTGCTCGAAGGATGCTCCCCATTCTATGAAGGGTGAGTGAACACCATCCTGTTCCTCATACCTCTACACTTTCAAATCGTTCTTCAAATTATATAACGATTTATTTAAAATCATACGTAGGTATAGGTTTAAGGTAATTAGCGAAAAAGGTCAGTGAGAGAAACACCGACGAGTTCGTAACATATACTTTATTAACACGAGACGACCAGTGAGAGAAACAGACGAGTTCGTAACATAAACTTTATTGACACGAAACGATCAGTGAGAGAAACAGACGAGTTCGTAACATAAACTTTATTAACACGAAACGATCAGTGAGAGAAACACAGACGAGTTCGTAACATAAACTTTATTAACACGAAACGATCAGTGAGAGAAACACAGACGAGTTCGTAACATAAACTTTTGTAAGGCGAAAGCGCCAGGGTAGCCCGCGAAATTCAATTTTTTTTAGGTTTTTTGGAATTTGCTGGTCAGTATTAAGTTGTACGTTGATTAATATATGAATCGCGGCCGTAAGAAATATGTGTTTACATAATTATAATCATTAAAGTCATCAACACAACTCTCTAAGACCACGTAAGTCCAAAGAATAACTGTTTCATGAAATCATCATTCTTTGGACTTACGTGATCTTAGAGAGTTGTGTTGATGACTTTAATGATTATAATTCTGTAAACACATATTTCTTACGGCCGCCATTCATATATTAATCAACATACAATTTAATACTGACCGGCAAATTGCAAAAAACGTAAGAAAATTTGAATTTCGCGGGCTACCTTAGAGCTTCCCCCTTAACACGAAACGATCAGTGGGAGAAACACAGACGAGTTCGTAACATATACTTTATGATTGACTAGAGTTTATTATTGAACTAACACCTAACATATGTACATTCAGGGAACGTATTGTTTAGCAGATGAGCACACAACTTCTCCGTGTTATAGCCACTCCAAGCGACTGATCAAGAATTACAGTTTGAACATACATTACGGACAATTTGCTAATCAATCCGTTAACACACAGTGACAGTGTCTCAGGGTAACACTAACGTACAATTTCATTGTTAATGCAATAGTGTGCCTATACATTAACGTAAAAACCTGTACAGTTCTGTAATAGACAATAGAGTATGTTAAAAATATACAGTTAATTGACATATCTAACAGAGGAAATCTTTTAAACGGACTACATTGATCCAATATTGAGGTATAACTCATTGTACATACTCGTACATATAGGGTGTGGGACATCGATTCGCAACTTGTTACCACGGATTCAGAACATGATTCTGGACCCCTGCCGTGCCCCTGCAGTGACATTTATCATCGGTTATTATTACATGGGTTCCGAATCCATGGTGACAGGTCGCGTGGATGTCCCTGTCACAGCCAGCTGTAGGCGATGATTCAGTTCATGGATACGTTGGTATTGTGACCTCCGACTCACACATAAACACATGGATATAACCACACACCTATTATCTATAAGCAATTATAACAACATAATAAACGTAATATGTACCTACGTCAGGGAAAAAATTGTCAAGCAAATTGACAGACTAAACATTATTTACATATCCTTGTGTTAAAACCATTTGATACGACCGATTCGGTTTGCCAGTATTGTGATTTGAGTAGGTACATAAACGGACAATTTAAGTTGATAGCTGGTATTCAGCTGCATCCGGTTAGACTGGAAGCCGACCCCGGCACAGTTGGGAAAAGGCAGATGATGAGTCATTTTGCTCAACAACCCGTTTCCTTAACTGTACTACATCAAATTGTAACCCTATATTATGTCTTTATATGTGGCGAGTGCATGCCCTTTATTACCGTGTGCACCCACAAAAGTAATGTAACCTAATAATGGGTAGCAATACTATATTCTTATAAATTACTCTCACTACGTGTCATTATATAATATCAAATATAATTTTCTTGTAAAATATTATTTTGAACTCTTTGCGTTTCTTTATAAAGCGACTCGACTACACGATCGAGGACTCGGGGAAGTATCATCTCTTAATTTAACAGTTATCATACTGCAATGCGAGAGAGAGAATGAGGTAATATTGGATGAATAGCACCATCTGTTTTTCGCAACGAAATAGGTATTGTTTTGATACTCTAATTTACATAGTACGGACCCAAGGAACGTTTTAAGATCAACATTTAACCCACTCTTGCTCACAGCAAAGAGTATCGATTGAATATTAATTGCACATTTGGTTTAGAGCATTAATTAATTCACTTATTTCTACAATTAATGTTAATATCGAAAGCTTCACATTTAAAGACGCGAAGCTTACACAATTACGTAGTTCTGAAGCATCATAAGTTCATTAGATATAGGTACATTTTACATAACTAAGGTTTAACAAAGTTAAAAGTTTTGTAAACCTTTTTTCACATTGCATTTCTTTCTCAACTTTAAGGTAAAAAAAAATGTACTTTTATCTGCACAAGAATCTTTTGGTACGAGACCAAACTCGTAAGTAACAATGCCATATCGTTTTTCAATACGATTTCTCAAAATAATTTTGCAAACAGTGCCACCCTGCAGGGCCGTCTTTAACCTATTTGAGGCCCTGGGCATAAAAGGATCACAGGGCCCCCTGTGAAGACAAGAGAGAACGGACGCCGCCAGTTGGGGCTGGTCATCACTTAGCTGTCTCGGCTTATTTTTAATTATTTTAATTTTGAATTTTTGTTTTCTTACCATTTGCTGTACTCTGGACGCTTTTAACGCGTACGTCTTTTTTACATCGTTCTCACATATAATTATAAATTCACATTAATGATGTAAGTAACTAATATTTTTGTAAAAATATAATTTAAAAGAGTGTCCATGGAGTTTCTTGCCCGTTCTTCTCCATAAGTACCTACGCTTTGGAATGGGCAACTAGCTTCATATTTTCTGACTGACCGACTTTTTGACAATTCAAAAGTGCCTGTAAATGGTTTAATTGAAATAAATGCTTTGGGTATGAGTTTGAGAATAAGAGAAACCTACTAATATTTCATAACTGGGTGGCTAGAAACTTACTGTAAATCGCACTGCAAATAATTTATTTTGTCATTGAATCGGGTACTAATAATGCGTAGAATGGAACGATGGCTGCAAATAATGTTTTTTTTTATGAGAGAAGGCTGGGGCCCCGAAGATCGCGGGGCCCTGGGCACTTGCCCAGAGTGCCCAATGGAAAAGATGGGCCTGCCACCCTGTCAATGTCAGTCAAGCGTCAAAAGATCCTTGTAGCACTTTAGTTGTAATTATCTGAGGACACTCTATATGGCGGTCTCCTTACGATCAGACTGCGCGTAGTGCTGCAGCTCCTCGTAGGCAGGCGGGCGCTCCTCGGCGCCCTCAAGCTCCAGATCAAGGTCGCTCTCTGGAACAGACAGTACACAGTTATAAAGTCAGGGCAACGTTTACTTTATTGATTGTCTCAATAGGAAAGGTGAATTTGCAAAATAATCAGTTTCTCTGATTGTACTTAGAATTAGAACATAGAACAATTAGAACAAAACTAGTCTAAGACATAACTCTGTATTAATTATTTGTAAATTCTAAACCATCAAGTACAATGTAGCGATATGGTATATGTTGTGAACTCAGGCCAATGGGTTGTTAACTGTCAGCATTGAAGGCCCCTGAATTTAAAAGAAAAAAAGAACTCGGTTTGTCCCCCCAAGTGCTGATGGAAACTGTCGGAGTGGTATGTCTAAGGCAAGAATTCCACTGTCTTTTCTATAAACACCGTGAACCAGTTGAAGATTTCTTGCCAAAAAAAGAGGACAGCCGTTAATGATGATGGTGTCATGCACTGTTACGTCTTACCTGAGAACGCCCCAGACTCGGGCCTGTGCGGCGGGGCCAGGATATCTCCGTCGCTGGCATGACGCGCGCGCATGGCCCCCGGGCCGCTGCGCCCGGGGCCCCGGCCCGCAGTTGGGCGCAGCTCGGCCAGCTCGCCCGTCTCCGCGAGATAGCACGCGCCGCCGTCGTAGCCCACCGGCTCTACACGCACGCATGCACGCATATATATACACAGAAAGCAGTCATCACAAGCTTTTGTTGCAGAGGTTCCCAACCTTATTTGGGAGATCAAAACTTAACGTATCAAACCCCTTGATAATAGAAAAAATTGCTTTTCATAAATATAGTCATCTCATGTGTCTTAATTTTGTCCACGGGACCCTTTTGATCACGCCCTCGTAGGTACCATGAGTTGGGGAAGCCTGTTTTATCGGAAAGATTCAAAGTGGGGACAGGTATTAGAATGGACAGTAAGCGATGCAACTGTCAGCAGGCCTTAGTTGAACATGCCAGCTGTCACTTTCGTGATGTGGCGGGCTTCTGGATACACAGAATCATGTATTTCAATTTAGGTATATATATTGAAACAATAGTAGACATTAAATCATGCGTCCATTATAAAGTCACAATAGATAAATAGACAAGCTCGGCGAATGACATCAACTCACCGACTGAAGGTGGGGGGAATATGTGTCGGTTAGACAGACTGATGCGCGACTCGATGGAGTGGTGCATCGCGCCCGACCGGTCCAGCGACTCCAACTGGTCCAGCTGTTCGATGACGTCGTCCAGACAGAACCCCAGGGTCATAGGGTGCAGTTCGTCTACCACCACCATCTGTCGCGGGCGATCCTTACTCCTGATTGACTCGTTGAAAGACTGTTTGTCGTCTTTAGCTTTGTATATGGACTAGAAATAAAAATAAACAATATCAAAATTCGCACGTCAAAAATTAATTAAAATAAGACAGCCCTAAAACGTCTGCGTTTCACCACTTTCTAGTGTTTAACTGAGGAGAAGTGGCGCAACAAATCCCACTCTAAATTTGTAAAAATGCCTCTCATTTCGCTACATTTTTGACATTGATTGGTGCTGAGATGAGACTGCGACTTGAATTTAAACGATTTTGAAGGACCACAATTGGCCTTCTGCTAGGCTGTTTAGTAATGGGCCTAACACACACACAAGCTTCACCACAGTTTTGCCTGCGCAAGCCGGTTTGTACACGGAACACCGTGCGTGTGGTTGGTAAAACTGTATCGGTGTTCCGTGTACAAACCGGCTTGCGCAGGCAAAACTGTGGTGAAGCTTGTGCGTGTGGTAGGCCCATTAGGGAGAACTTTTAATAACTCGAAGTCACGAATGATAAACTAGGAGTATCGCCGTCAGCTGAAATAACAAACCTTGGTGTGCACATCCTCGCATCTCTCTTCAACATTTTGGTTGATAGGAGAGCCCTCATCCACGTGCTCTCCGATGTAGAAGTTAGAAGCTTCAGCTTCAGTAGCGTCATCGTCTTTGATGTCAGTGGATTGCTTCTCCTTCTTTCTCTTAGAAGACTTGATGTTGGTGTGGTGCTTCTTGCAGGGCTTGGCGAGCTGCTCTTCGCTTTTAGCTTCAATGGAAGAGGACTCAGGAGTGGCGTGCGGTGCCTCAGGACTTTCACTGGAGCTGGTGTTAGAATGAATCTCTCGGTCAGGTTTGAGAGGGATGTACAGGTCTTTGGAAGACCGCTCCCAGTCGCGACGGTGCACTACTTCGTCGATGACGGTCGGTGCCGAGTGGTATCGCGTGTCGAGGTTGGTGACCTCATGGACGGACAGCTTGCGATGCCTACCTATCTCTTCGTGGCTTCGGTGCGCTGATAGGGACTTTTTGTATCCTGAAAATTGTAGGCAGGGAGTCATTACTTTCTTATCTGATAGAATGGTTGAAAATATGTTAGCTCTGAAAGAATTTAATAAAACTACCGTGTAAGTAATAAGAACCACGCTTATTGTTATGGTCTGGAAGAAAATTGGAAGAAAAGTCGACTTCGCTGCTAATCATTTTTGGACCATCAATTTTGTAACTTTTGGCTCGGTTTCAAGACCATGTCGCAAGTAGGTCAAGGCATTGGTTTTCGTTTAGTTCTCCCTCTATATTAAGGGATCAATGACCTCGATGACTTTGCCAAATTCTTAAAGTCAACGTACGAAGTTTTACATTTCATCGTGACATCGTTTCATTTCATCTTCCTATGACTTTGATTTAGGGTGTGTCGCATGCGTGTTTTTGTCGTACTAAAAAAGATAAATTGCATTTATAAAACCCCTGTGAACCCTTAGGGACCCTGTACAAAATAAACTGTTTACATTATTAATATTATTTTTATTCCGGCCAAATGTTTGATTATGAGATTTATGATGTCAATGCATTATTTACCCAAGTGTTACTAGTCAATATGTTACCTGACGTGCTGGGCAGGTGTAGTGACACGGCGCTGCTGCCGATGCGTCTGCCGAACAAATCACTCGAGCGACGGCGAGAGCCCGACTCTGAAAAAAACATTAAATCCCAATTTAAAATTTCATCCTTTTTGGTCCTACGTTGGGCGCCATTTAGTATTTCATGTATTTTGTTCTTACATAAATCCAGTCTTGCTTATGTTAGTGTAAGGCTAACAAGCCTCAGGCCCACCTAATAGTAATTAGTCCCTCAGTCCCTGCGCCTATGCACAACCGGCTCGGTCCCACATTGCATTGGGCGTCATAAGCTAGTGACGTATTTTGATGCCATAATATAAATCCAGTAAACTACTACTAAACTTACCGTGAACATGGGCGAGCACCGGCCTCTGCGGGTATTTACCAGAAGTGCTGTCTGAAATCAAATATTATGAACATTTACTAGCAGATATCATAAGAGGTATATGTCATGTCAACCAGGCTCAATTCAAACTCCGCGCATAACACTGCCGGAACTCAAATCTTTGTGGCACAAAGATTCAGTGGACCTGTCCATTCAGTACACGCATTTGTCAGTAACCGTGTAGCTCAACTCTAATATTAAATAAGGAGCTCAACGTCTCTGAACATGGTTAAGATTTTTGTACCTATAGCAACTATTCATACCCGAGGCGTCTTCTGGCCAGCAACAGAGCCAGCACAGCAGCAGCAGCGGCGCGCACATCTCCACCGCCAGCAGCCCCGCCGCCACCGGCCCCGCGCCCCTGCCCCCGCCCCCGCCCCCGCCCCCGCCCGCGCCCGCGCCGCCCATCGCACACGCACTGCACAACAACACGGGACAATAATATACGATCTAAACAAAATATCCTAACTAATATTGTCGAAAGTGAGTTTATTACGACTTTACGTCTTAACGGCTAAACAGATTTCGATGAAATTTCGCTCACAGGAAGTCCATGACCTCGGTTAGGATAAAATATACTTTTTATAGTAGTTCGTTAAAGTGGGATTATTTTCGAAACCCACGCGGGCGAAGCCGCGAGCGTTAACTAGTATTTATTAATTTTAAATTCAAATGTTAATCAACTAATTTATGTATTTCACTAAGGCCTGATTTTTCCAACGCAGGATAATTTTATCGAAGGAATAATTTTGAATATTTGACAGTTCTTCCAAACAATAACTGTCAGATGTCAATTTTATTCCACGAATACAAATTATCCTTAAAAATCAGCCTTAACTAATCTAGTGTACTTCTGAATTCTTATTATTTCAGTTTAAATGAATGTCTAATAATATGTACGAGTTGTGTACACCTTTAAACTACATATTTACACAGAACGAAGATCCTTTGTAAAATGACATAACCTGTAGGTATTCATGTACTTACTTATGGTAAACAAAGCCATAGCCAAGGCGGGGGGAGTTCAAACCCCCTGAAATGAGAGAATCCAGAGATTACTGTCTCACGCTTTATTTTGACTTAAATTTTTCGTATATTTCACTGCGTCATACTGCTAAACAATACGCTTCCCTGACTGTACAATGATACGTATCTGTTTTGGGCTGTTCATCCAATTTTCGTTGTCGTTTTCAAACGAGGTCCGGGATTTTGGTTTTATTTCAGCCGCTTGGACTTGCTGTATTCATTTTCCAGGAGCTGACAGTTGTTCGACTACCCCTAATATTTTAGCCTTTGACATTATTTATGATAAGCGATTTTAGAAATGATTAACAGTATACAATAATAAATTATTACACAAGTAACTATTTACACTAGGTAATAAAATAAATAGTGTTTAATCTAGTTCATTTAGATAGTGGGTTTGCACACATACCTGATAAACCAGCAGAAGTAGAACTTTAGAATCAATTAAAAAAGCGGTTCTTAATTTACAGCATCTTTTCATCACTTCCTGACAGCCGACTTTAATTACAACACGAAAGTTATTTAGAATTATTACGAGAAAAATCACAACTTTTTCCAACGTTCACTTGTTTCAAAAATATTCCCTTGATTTTTAATTAAGTATTTTGTTCGTGATGAAGACGAGCTGGTGGTGGTAGGAGGTGGCAAGCTGTAGTGGCTGCGCGTGGTGCGTGACTGCGAGCGGGCCAGGGTGTTGTGTACAGCGGCACTGCGCGGTACATCTGCCAAACTCTCACAAATGAGAGTAAAGCTGTAGGACAGGGACACACCGAGATATTCTTATGGGATGCTGAGGAGAATATTTATTTGGGTGGGAATTTATGTACTTACTTAATATATAACATGTTTTGTAATGGAGTGTGGTGTGGAAACAAAGAATGTGTTATTATTTTCGATTCTATAAGTAAATGTTACAAGAACAAACTACAAACATAACATAACTGCCAATTTAATTTTTAAGTAAGAAGTAGTGAAAGTATGTGTTGTGTTCTGTCTTATTTTATTTATTTTTCTAATAATATTCATTCAATGTCCATAATGTTAATATATGATCCCATTGTTGATTGAAATAAAAGAAATTGAATTGAATAAAGGCGGTTTCTGAAAGTCACAGAAACTGAATTTAATTTGCTGCAAATGTCATGTTGAGTGCATTGAATAGCTTTTCTGTATAAGATTAATAGCGTGTTTTAATAAGTATTTTTAATGTTTGCCTTTTAGCTGAAATGTTTAGGTACCCCCACTCACACATACATTTATACAATATCGTTCCCCCCCCCCGCCCCTTGACATGTAAAAATCCTGATTGTAATTTACATCTTTCCAAAAAGATAAAAAATAAATGTTTTTTTTTATACTCTCTGTTTTTTTGAAGTGTATTGTTTTTTTTTGTTTTTGTTGTACTACACTCAAATTCATGTAAAATCATGTATGTAGGTACTGACGATAACAACATCATCAACATATACGAAAACCTATTATTTAAGCTAAAACCTAGAACAAGAAAGTTAATAAAATTGATATGGGACCACCGCGCGGAATCACGTAAATCGGCCCAGTAATCACGGAGAAATCCGTGAAAAAACTTGCCGAATGCATAACCTCCTCCTTTGAACTCAGTTAACTATAGCCGTAAACTTTCACTACATCCCTTGTGTTCCCGGTGCATCCCGGCCGGGGTGGCGCCGGAGTGGCGGACCTCATCGATCCTCCGCGACACGCACACAACGCACACACACACAACTGAGGCGCACACACATACCGTGGCACACACACACTGTCGCACACAGAGATACAGCGACCGAAAATGGTTATTCTTTTTGACTGAAATCGAAACCGAAACGTGGCCTAATTTGCATTTTCACCCGAAAACCGAATAATGTTTTTTTGGTTTGTCGATAAGTTTTTTTTTGGTAAAATTTAAAGAGAAGTAGTTTCAATCATGATAAACTGTTTAAACTTAAATCACACAAACTTAATACTTTTCTCAAATTAATAATCAAACAATCTGGGGGCCTAAAAGGCCACTGGCGAATCATAAAAGGATAACATTATGAATCGTAATTGAGTTAACTGTTAAGTAATCGAATCAAATCCCATTGATGAAGGGTTTTTCTGTCATTTTTTTTTGTCTGCGCTAAAATATAATCAGTCCAATCCAAATCCAATCCCTATCTCTTTGATTATACCTACGTAGTGCAGCGAAAAAAAAGAAAAACACGGACTGTCTTCGCCATATTTTGATTCATAATGTTATCCTTTTACGATTCTGCCAAAGTGGCCTTTTTAGGCCCCCTGATGTTAAACGTAAAATATTTTTTTCTGCATGTTTACCTACTTTATGTTGTTGTAAATATCGACGTTGTATATAAATTAATTGAAAACAATGTGTTATTTTCTTTAACACAAAAATTATCCAAAATTGATATTTCTGCGTAATTCGCTCGACTTCTACTACACGGGAGGCAGTGACATCTAGGTGCTGGCGACGGTGACACCGTCCTACGAACTGGATCAAACTCGATGGTGACACCGTCCTACGAACTGGATCAAACTCGATGGTGACACCGTCCTACGAACTGGATCAAACTCGATGGTGACACCGTCCTACGAACTGGATCAAACTCGATGGTGACACCGTCCTACGAACTGGATCAAACTCTATGTATACGGCTATACAGGGTCAACCATAATCATTTAATTGCAATAGCTAAGTAATAACAGCCGCACAAGTCGAAAGATTAGGTTAAGCTACGCTTGCCGCGGTCGGTCCGTGGATGGGAGACCATCTTTACATACCGAGACCCCTCCGTGCCTTGGAAAACATGTTAAACTGTTGGTTCAGTGTTGATCTTAATCTCAGCAATTAAAAAAAAATTAATTTAATTAAAATAAAATAAATGGACTATATTATTAATTTAAATTAAATTAGCTAGCGAAACTTCGCAGACGTAACAGCTATTGATATCTAAAACAAAAAAAAAACAGTTTTCAAGTAACAGGTCGTGGACTCCTAAAATATTATCTAATCTTTATATTTGTTTTATCGTGTTTAGATGTCGATATCCATAACGTCTGGAGAGTTTCGTTTGTTTATTTAATTTGACCCTGTATAACAAAATAAAAATCACAGCAGTTAGGTTACAGACAAGCATATTACAAGGGATGCATTCGTAGACCCTTCGTAGCCCGTAGCACGAGCTAACACTAGCTAGATGAAAATGTCTAGAAACAGCTACGAGTGCTACGCACGCTACGAGAGTGCTACGAATTTATCCCCATGCCTTTATTGTTATTAAATAGGTGGACGGTATATTCTAGGGATGCCTCGATACGCCTTTTTGCCGATACGATACCGATACCGATACGCTTACTGAATTCAAAAAGAAGGTAGATTAAATAAAACACAATTAATTAATAGTTTTAGTAATCAAAATTAACATTTATAAGATTTTTATGGAATTATCAATTGTCGAAATTTCAAAGTGATTCCATATAGCACTTTTGTGTTTTGAAGTTGATATGACTACTATTTATTTTATTTGACTCAAACGACTAGTTATAAATGACATACAATACACAAACAATTACGATATGTAATTCTTAATCTTATTTGCATGGAAAAATACTACGCGCAACAACATTCAACCTAACGAAATGGGATAGATGTGCGAGTGCGAGGCCAAAGTGGGCAGGCGAAACAAAACACTGAATAAAGCGCGGGGTTTCCCCGAGCATAGTTAGTTCGTGGCTCATTTGCAACGAAATAGACGGGACAACACGCGCGTTTACATTACATTTTTAAAGCGCGAAATTTGAAAAGTATCGTTGAATCGGCCATAAAAATATCGCCGATACCGATATATCGGCAAACCTGAAGTATCGCCGATATATCGGTATCGGTATCGGTATCGGATGCATCCCTAGTATATTCTTTGCATATCAAAAAACAAAATCGCTTTTCGTGACCGCGTTGTTCTTATTAACTACGCAACGGATATTGATACGGTTTTTACTATCATTTAGACAATCAATTTATTACGGAAGGTGAACAAAACAATTAAACTTAAATTAATATACAGAAATCTCGATGTCAAGTCAGAAGAAGAAGCGGGGCGGGTCACTAGTTTGAAATAATTTGATGTATATCAAGCTGCCAGTTAAGGTTACGCGTATCCTGGTATACAGTGTGGCGATTAGGTTATTTAAAACACACACATTAATTTTAAACATATATTCTACATTACGTATTATAAACATACACAATTAAAACAAGAGGTTAAGCATTGTCTTACATCGTGGTAATGCCGCCAGACTCTTGGGCACGTTACCAGTCGATACAACGTGGTAATGCCGCCAGTCTCTTGGGTACATTACCAGTCGACAGCGATGCGGATGAACTTTTCGACGCTAGTTTTAGTTTCTGTATAGTTTTAGTTAAGTTAGGATTTAATTTTGTTCTTTTTATTAATTCATTAAGTATTAGTTACAACTGTAAAATAAATACAAACCTTTGTAAAAATAATTAATAACAATTTTAGTATTTAACAACATTACACTTAGGAAATTTGTGATTATTTGGTAACAATACCATTGAGCTTGTGTTGACCTCGCGCGTGTCTACAATGTCGTGCCAATTTTTACACTATTTATTTTGTTTGAAGAAATAAGTTTTCTATTTTTAGTAAATATGTATGTATGTTATTTTATTATTTGTGTGCCCACTTTCGTTAGAAACGGAACTGTTCTGCAAAATGTTATGCTGCAGTGTGATTGTGTTTAGCCAAACGGATTTTTTTAGTATTTCGGATTCTGGATTTGTGCCTGATGTACTTATAGCAATCGGCGATAATAATGTAAAAAAAAAGGATCCAACTGCAACTAAATAGTTCGCACCAGGCTCACTTCTCAAGCAGTCTGATGCAGTTCGTGCAGCTTTAGTTCAGCGTAGCGTCATAAATATAACCTGTCTTTGATGTCGCGCTGTCGGGTAAAAAGGGTACTATTGTTGTTACACATTTATAGAAACAAGTACCTAAGTACTATTTCTTCAGTCAGGCTAGTAGTCAGTATGTAGATGCTGGAATGCCGTCGGCAGAACATCGTTACATTTGTCCACACAGAGTGGCTCGCAGTGTTATGGAGGCAGAGGGTGACGTCACGGGCAATCGATGCTACTGGAATGTTCCACTACATAAAATACAGTGTTTGTATCATTTCCTGGTGCGGAATGAAAAGCCCGTCACGGTGCATGGACGGAACATTACACAATTGAGATTTAGAAAAAGTTACGCTTTGTAGAGAGTCGTTTTTGTCACTTTACAGTGTACTCGTATAATGTACCTACATAATTGTAGGTGCTTTTGAAACTCTGTGGGAATCGAACCTGGGGCCCGCAGCGAAGAAGCCAATCGTTTTCTAAGTAAACGGCCAATGAATAAGAAAAAGTTATTATTTAAATAAGATCTTAGTACCTATCCGTGTAATTCGAAACTTCTTTTAAACATTCTTGAATTCTTACTATCTTACCGAATTCCATAAATAATTGCAGAATGTGTCAAATTGTCAACATGTCTTTTTGAGTCAAAGTCATGAATGTTTGTTAATAAAAAATTGTGATTAAATCTGGATTAAAAGAAATACTTGCGATGATGTTGTTTCGTGCTATTTCAGTGGCTTGTGGCTCGGTGTGGGACTTAGTTCGTTAAGGTGGCTCGTGGCTTGTTGTGGGCGCTGGTGCCTCGCAAAGATTTTCTTTCTATGTTTGGTCTTTCCGACTTTTCTGGCTTGCACGACCTAAATGACGATATTTGAGAGGCAGCCTACGCTCATGGGAGGTCGGTGGCACTACACAACCGAGAAGCAGCACACCAGGGTGAGGTACTGGGGCTTAAGGACTAAATTGCGATAGTCACTGCTTCATAGTGTAGTGGCCGCAAGCGTGACCTGAGGTTTCGGGTAGGAGCCTGATGTGATGTTGGGCATTATGTTGTTCGGTTTTTCTATTAGGAAAATCTCGGTGGTAATCCGGAGTCTGAGGTGAGTTTATTGTCTCGTTGATGACAATAAATGCGCCCCTAATAAATGAGATTTAACATAATTGAACTAATGGGAAACTGGCATGCTCTAAGTTATGCACAATAGGTTATGTCTACTCCGGAGACATTGGAGCTTGTTGCTCAATAAAACAAAGAGAATGTTGATGCTGAACAATGCTTTTAATTTAGGACAGAAATATATGCGGACCGATTTTTGTTCTTATAAAAAATATGAGGTACCTAGGTTAAAAGCGCCTGAAAAATACGCTTGGCAATCTGTTGCATGAAATGCGTGTTTTGAAAACAAAGGTTGCAGGCGCATAGGTACCTACTCTTCTGAATTTTCATGATGTGTATAGAAAATCAACTTAGCTTGTATCGCAAATCTGCGACCAAATTCAATCTGCAGGTCAATCAATCTGTGGGCTATTCATTATAATCTACCGCTTGGCGACCCTTCGTTTCTGGCATGTCATATTACTTGTATTTTGTATACTTTGCCCGCAAGTTCCCCCGTTCCCCGCGGCACCGGCGAGGCGCTGGTGTGCCTGCCGCCACGCGCATGCGTCCGACACACCCTTCGCCCGCTGTTTATTTATCCGCCGATATTCCGCCGCGACTAACACTTTCTCATCACAAACATTGGATCAAATGCGACACAATTTACACATCAAATAGTGCTTGTGATTTAAGTGGAGTTCTTAAAATGTGAGTGGAGAAGACAGTTATTGATTTTGTGTGCCTGTTCCGGTTACCCGAACTCTGTGGTGAGTGTTAGATTATACATATTGCATTGATTGCATGACCTTGACATGGGAGAAAGGGATGTTGGCAGACATTTGGTGCAACATAACAAACATTGGCCCCTGATTGTGGGGGATATTGTATCGCTGCATAACCACCTGTCAGGTCGATTATATTCAGAGAAATAGCAAGCAATACGTAGCTGTACGTTTACATAGCGATTTGCTGAAAAAGTGGCGGCTGAAATTTTAGTTACCTACCAACTACCAAGAGGGGTAGGTTCAGGAAGTCAATGATCTCCCCGACGGGGGAGGCCACTGTTCGCCATGCAGGCACGGGGATAGAATAAAATGGTTTTATTGTTATCACAGTTATCTCCCGCTTAGTACCTAGGTGTAAGTACACAAACTATTGGAGATTCGACCTTGACTTTTATTGGACCTGAAATTAGATATTAATGGAAGAAGAGCGAATGTTCCTTATTCCTTCATCTATTTCTGTCAATATTATTTAAACACTACAGCCTAGTTGGTGTAGTGGTCGTTTGACTGCTACGAATAATGCCCTGAGTTTGATTCCCAGGACGAGGGAATCGTTATAAGATATCTCCTGTAAGAATTCTTCAATAAAACCTCGAAATCTGGAGTTTTGCCTGGAATATAGGCTGGTAGGGTTGCTCTCACGTGGGGTGAACAATAGGACGTACTACTTATACAAAAAGTCGACATCAAATCTTTTAATGAAATCATCATCTGCGCAGCCTTTTACGTACAATTTTGGGGTTGGGAACCAGTCCAACCTAGTATTTTACAGGTTAGTATTTTACTTGGAGCGACTGCCTATCTGACCTCCACATCCCAGTTACTGGGTAATATGGTATTCTCTTAGTAAGACAGATTTTCACACTGACTGTCAAAGTTCTACAACTGACAGCCGGGAGCCCGGGACCAACGTTTAACGTGCTTTCCGAGGAATGTCCCTCCGTGCCCCGGAAAGCATATTGGTCCCGATAGTTTGTAATGGATGGTCACCCATCCACGGGTCGGCCTTGGCAAGCGTAGTTTCATCTTCGACCGACCCTTGCGGCCGTTATTATTTAGCCACGAGCGCCTTTTCTTTATGTTTTATTTCTAGTAGGCTTTAGCAGGTGTTCAAAGTTTCAAGTAAACATTTACAAGAAAATAGAATTGTTTCCAGTTGGCTCCTTCCATCAGGTGGGCTCGTATGGAGAAGAATAAGAAACTCCATAGTTAAGTAGTCTTTTAAAATTTTATGCGATATTTTAAAATATTTTTTTTTTTTTTGTGCAGGCACATTAATTATTGTATATGAGAAGACTATGCACCTGGAATAAAGTTACTGTACTACGATAGGTACGGAGTAGATATTAACAACTAGCAAGGACAGATCAATTAATGATGAGTGATACCTACATAGTGTTCATATATTTACCAATATTGCCACTGTAGACGATTTTTCCTACAGTGCCCTACACCTATATACTTACAATAAAATTGTGCTTAAGGCTGCAGTCTTGCAAAATTCACTCGCGGCGAATTATTTGCGCAACTTTGTATTTTTTTTTTAAACAAAGCAATGAAATAACATGAAATTTTATTATTGCACATAAATAACCACAATATAAGTAATAGCTAGTTATTTTTTTTAAGTTCATTTAGATGGGATAAGTTAGGTAAATGAAGCGTTAAATACAGCTCTTTCGCGCCCAACATCATTTCGAGTTCTGTTTGGGCGCTTAGTTTAGGGCAATGAAGAATTAATTTGGAAATCTGTTCAGCACATATTTATCTCAACATTCTCGTCTTCAAAATGTGCTGATTAGTTTTTTCTAATTATATTCCATTTTCTTAATTTAGACGCCCCAATTTCATCAAAATTCTCTGTTTTTATCTCTTAATAAACGGTTTTTTTCATAATAACTATGCATCGTATGTATGTATTAATTAGATTATTTTAATGCCAAGAGTTCAATAAGCAAATACAAAAAAAAATAGCACCTAAATCACCTTACCCTAACAATAGTAATATTTTCAAAAGACCTACAAAAAAGGGGTTTATAAACAAGAATTGAGAGAGAAATTTCTTAGTGGCCACTGCACGGTCGGAGCGTTCAGACGTGTGGTCCACGACGAATTTTAACTGTTCCCTCTCGCTCTAACTTTGCTCCTGCTCTAACATAGGATGCGCATTGTTGTGTATCTAAAGTTGCTCTACTTTATTATTTTTAGTATATAATTTTTCGAGATTTTTGTAAATATTTGTATATCAGTAATAGTTTTGTAAATATTTGTGTATCAGTAATAGTTTTGTAAATATTTGACTTCAAAATGGATCGTAAACGTAAAAAAAAATATGCCTGTACAAGAAAAAGAAAATTGGCCTCAAACGTAGAATTGATGAAGAGAAATAGAATCCAAAGGTAAGTAGATCTGTTTACAGTATTCATGTTTAGGGCCTAACTACAAGGTCAAATTAAATTAGCTAGCGAGACTCCACAAACGTGATGGATATTGATACACAATACAACAATACAACAAGATGAAACAGATTTTATCAACTCACACTTCAAGTAACAATACTACCAGCGGTCATTGGCCCCAAAAAAATCATCAAATCTTTATTTTTTGTATTTCGTCGTGTTTAGATAATATCGTATACAGGGTCAAATTAAATTAGATAGCGAAACTCCGCAAAAGTGTTGGGTATCGATATCTAAACGTGTGTGGGGGGCGTGAGTGTATGTGGGGAGGGCGTGATTATGTGTTGATAGATGTATCTGTATGAGGTATGGGGAGCGAGTGTGTGGGAGTGAGTGTGTGGGGGTGTGTGTATGGGGGGTGAGTGTGTGAAGGGAATGTATGGGGTGGGTTGTGTTTTTGGTGTTTATGTATGTATTAGATCGCTAGTCTATTATACTTTAGGGCTATTTAGACCAAAGTCGGATATCTTTTAGTACGATGATTTTTTACTAATAGGTACTTCTGAAAACTCTGTTAATAATTTATGACTTTTTTATTTTCACAGGTCCACTGCTGGCTCTCGGCAACCTTTTTCAGATGTTACCAACTTGTCAGAAGCTCGAAATAAATAAAGTAAATCGAAAAAAATAAAGTATATTATTTGAGCGTTATGCGGCATTTAAGAGAGCAAATTCGAAGAAAAAGGCCAGATTTGTGGAAAGAAAATTGTTGGATTTTGCACCACAATTATGCGCCTTCGCACAAGGCCATCTTTGTAAACAAATTTTTGACCAAAAGCTCAACAAATACATGATTCGTGATTATCGAGCAACCACCTTATTCACCAGATATGGCTCCAGCCGACTTCTTTCTTTTTCCTAACCTCAAATTACCACTTCGTGGCACCGTTTTTATTCGGTAAGACAAAGGAATATTCGCGGCGAGAACTAAACTCAATTCCGGAAAAAGCGTTTAAAAATGTGTTACCGAGCGCATACAACCTGAATCTCTTCAAAGAGAGAGTGAATAGGCTTCTTCTGGGTAAGCTCACTCCATCGTCGACTTTGTCTCTGTCACCTCTGAGCTAGACTAGAGTCAAAAGCAAACCAATTCCAAATTAAAAAAAAATGTTTTGATGATTGGATTATTCGTTGGCGTAAGTGTATCGTTTCTGAAGGCGATAAAATATAAGTCTGCGATGAGCATGTGTTGGTGTCTGTGTTGTGTTGTGTCTGATGTGATGTGTAGTGTCTGTGTGAGCGATTTCATGGCGTTCTTTGGGACTAGCGCATTTTTTTTTTCTTCCGTTGAGGGAATTTTTCAATTTTGAATACAACCATCTCTCGACGGTTATATTGGGGTAGATTTCTGATAATTCTCGTGGTCTTGTGGGTGTTGTCATTTCACAAAGTCTGCGGTAAAAGACGTGGTTCTTATTTCTTTTTACTTTTTTCTCAATAGGTTGAATTATATTTATGGCGGGTCTTTTAAGGCGGGAATCAATTAGCTCAGGGAGCAGACAATGCAAATAAAATTTTGTCAATGGGCCTACCATTTTGTAGTGCCAGAACGTAGGGTCTCTTTTTATATTATTCGACTTTCATTGAGTAGTCCACTCCAGCCCATACGGCATATAAGCACATATCCATCTCCGTAATGTTTAATTGGCTCTGAGTATGGAAATAATAGACGTGGTTTTTGTCAATCGCAAACGTATTTCTCCTAATGTTACATTTCCATTTTTTTTTCTTTTATCGTTTCTTCAGTTTGCATATTTTTTGCAGAAAGTGGGCATTTTACTTCTACCAGTCCTGTTTTTCCATCTTTGTGTTTATAAATACCATCGGGACTGGCTCCTAAATATTGGACTGTTTGTTTAATATAAAGACCGCAGCTGGCAATTGTGACGTTTTCCTGCAGAGATAATGCTTTTTGTCCATTATCTCTACCATAATAATATGTGATCGAAACTTTGGTCTATCGTCTGTTTCTGTAGTTCATCTCTTTTTTGGTCAGAAGGTTCCGTTTATTTAAGGAGTTATTTTTTTGTTATCTGAAAATCTTCATCGGTCGTAACTTGTTTTTTGGTATTACTATCTAGCATGAACGAATTTATAAAAACCGGAGGCGCGAAGGAAGAGCAACCCCCGCCAAGGTACCATTCAAATATAAATAAATATTAATTATTACTTAGTAGAGCAACTTTCCGACCGTGTCAAATATCGCTAGGTAGGATGAATGCGGGGACTGCAGGGAGCCCGGGTGCAGACGCACGGCGCGTGGACTCGCCGCACGCGATTCTTAAATTGTGCAATAGAAGACTAGGCCCTTAAGGCTGCAGTCTTGCAAAATTCACTCGCGGCGAATTATTTGCGCAACTTTGTATTTTTTTTTTAAACAAAGCAATGAAATAACATGAAATTTTATTATTGCACATAAATAACCACAATATAAGTAATAGCTAGTTATTTTTTTTAAGTTCATTTAGATGGGATAAGTTAGGTAAATGAAGCGTTAAATACAGCTCTTTCGCGCCCAACATCATTTCGAGTTCTGTTTGGGCGCTTAGTTTAGGGCAATGAAGAATTAATTTGGAAATCTGTTCAGCACATATTTATCTCAACATTCTCGTCTTCAAAATGTGCTGATTAGTTTTTTCTAATTATATTCCATTTTCTTAATTTAGACGCCCCAATTTCATCAAAATTCTCTGTTTTTATCTCTTAATAAACGGTTTTTTTCATAATAACTATGCATCGTATGTATGTATTAATTAGATTATTTTAATGCCAAGAGTTCAATAAGCAAATACAAAAAAAAATAGCACCTAAATCACCTTACCCTAACAATAGTAATATTTTCAAAAGACCTACAAAAAAGGGGTTTATAAACAAGAATTGAGAGAGAAATTTCTTAGTGGCCACTGCACGGTCGGAGCGTTCAGACGTGTGGTCCACGACGAATTTTAACTGTTCCCTCTCGCTCTAACTTTGCTCCTGCTCTAACATAGGATGCGCATTGTTGTGTATCTAAAGTTGCTCTACTTTATTATTTTTAGTATATAATTTTTCGAGATTTTTGTAAATATTTGTATATCAGTAATAGTTTTGTAAATATTTGTGTATCAGTAATAGTTTTGTAAATATTTGACTTCAAAATGGATCGTAAACGTAAAAAAAAATATGCCTGTACAAGAAAAAGAAAATTGGCCTCAAACGTAGAATTGATGAAGAGAAATAGAATCCAAAGGTAAGTAGATCTGTTTACAGTATTCATGTTTAGGGCCTAACTACAAGGTCAAATTAAATTAGCTAGCGAGACTCCACAAACGTGATGGATATTGATACACAATACAACAATACAACAAGATGAAACAGATTTTATCAACTCACACTTCAAGTAACAATACTACCAGCGGTCATTGGCCCCAAAAAAATCATCAAATCTTTATTTTTTGTATTTCGTCGTGTTTAGATAATATCGTATACAGGGTCAAATTAAATTAGATAGCGAAACTCCGCAAAAGTGTTGGGTATCGATATCTAAACGTGTGTGGGGGGCGTGAGTGTATGTGGGGAGGGCGTGATTATGTGTTGATAGATGTATCTGTATGAGGTATGGGGAGCGAGTGTGTGGGAGTGAGTGTGTGGGGGTGTGTGTATGGGGGGTGAGTGTGTGAAGGGAATGTATGGGGTGGGTTGTGTTTTTGGTGTTTATGTATGTATTAGATCGCTAGTCTATTATACTTTAGGGCTATTTAGACCAAAGTCGGATATCTTTTAGTACGATGATTTTTTACTAATAGGTACTTCTGAAAACTCTGTTAATAATTTATGACTTTTTTATTTTCACAGGTCCACTGCTGGCTCTCGGCAACCTTTTTCAGATGTTACCAACTTGTCAGAAGCTCGAAATAAATAAAGTAAATCGAAAAAAATAAAGTATATTATTTGAGCGTTATGCGGCATTTAAGAGAGCAAATTCGAAGAAAAAGGCCAGATTTGTGGAAAGAAAATTGTTGGATTTTGCACCACAATTATGCGCCTTCGCACAAGGCCATCTTTGTAAACAAATTTTTGACCAAAAGCTCAACAAATACATGATTCGTGATTATCGAGCAACCACCTTATTCACCAGATATGGCTCCAGCCGACTTCTTTCTTTTTCCTAACCTCAAATTACCACTTCGTGGCACCGTTTTTATTCGGTAAGACAAAGGAATATTCGCGGCGAGAACTAAACTCAATTCCGGAAAAAGCGTTTAAAAATGTGTTACCGAGCGCATACAACCTGAATCTCTTCAAAGAGAGAGTGAATAGGCTTCTTCTGGGTAAGCTCACTCCATCGTCGACTTTGTCTCTGTCACCTCTGAGCTAGACTAGAGTCAAAAGCAAACCAATTCCAAATTAAAAAAAAATGTTTTGATGATTGGATTATTCGTTGGCGTAAGTGTATCGTTTCTGAAGGCGATAAAATATAAGTCTGCGATGAGCATGTGTTGGTGTCTGTGTTGTGTTGTGTCTGATGTGATGTGTAGTGTCTGTGTGAGCGATTTCATGGCGTTCTTTGGGACTAGCGCATTTTTTTTTTCTTCCGTTGAGGGAATTTTTCAATTTTGAATACAACCATCTCTCGACGGTTATATTGGGGTAGATTTCTGATAATTCTCGTGGTCTTGTGGGTGTTGTCATTTCACAAAGTCTGCGGTAAAAGACGTGGTTCTTATTTCTTTTTACTTTTTTCTCAATAGGTTGAATTATATTTATGGCGGGTCTTTTAAGGCGGGAATCAATTAGCTCAGGGAGCAGACAATGCAAATAAAATTTTGTCAATGGGCCTACCATTTTGTAGTGCCAGAACGTAGGGTCTCTTTTTATATTATTCGACTTTCATTGAGTAGTCCACTCCAGCCCATACGGCATATAAGCACATATCCATCTCCGTAATGTTTAATTGGCTCTGAGTATGGAAATAATAGACGTGGTTTTTGTCAATCGCAAACGTATTTCTCCTAATGTTACATTTCCATTTTTTTTTCTTTTATCGTTTCTTCAGTTTGCATATTTTTTGCAGAAAGTGGGCATTTTACTTCTACCAGTCCTGTTTTTCCATCTTTGTGTTTATAAATACCATCGGGACTGGCTCCTAAATATTGGACTGTTTGTTTAATATAAAGACCGCAGCTGGCAATTGTGACGTTTTCCTGCAGAGATAATGCTTTTTGTCCATTATCTCTACCATAATAATATGTGATCGAAACTTTGGTCTATCGTCTGTTTCTGTAGTTCATCTCTTTTTTGGTCAGAAGGTTCCGTTTATTTAAGGAGTTATTTTTTTGTTATCTGAAAATCTTCATCGGTCGTAACTTGTTTTTTGGTATTACTATCTAGCATGAACGAATTTATAAAAACCGGAGGCGCGAAGGAAGAGCAACCCCCGCCAAGGTACCATTCAAATATAAATAAATATTAATTATTACTTAGTAGAGCAACTTTCCGACCGTGTCAAATATCGCTAGGTAGGATGAATGCGGGGACTGCAGGGAGCCCGGGTGCAGACGCACGGCGCGTGGACTCGCCGCACGCGATTCTTAAATTGTGCAATAGAAGACTAGGCCCTTAATACTTTTATATTGCGCAATACTGATCCTACACTGTGCAATAAAAATTAAACTCGCTCAAACTTGTGTTTGATCAATGCGCAATCTTCAATATTAACCCTTACGGTCAAAAACATTGCGCAATTCGTGATATTGTACAATATATTAATTGATCTCCTTGGATCCGCCTCCTGCCTACCCATTCGGGAATAGGAGCAGGTGTGATGTTATGTTAAGAATGGTTCATGTTCGATGGCCATAGCCGGTTAGTTAGTATGAACCAGTTCTTCTGGTATTATGCGTTGTTGCTAAAACTACGAGAATGTACTGAGAGCTGGATTATAATGCTGTTGTTATCCGAGATTGAAAGTGTTGCTAATAATTAACATATCACTCAGCACTAGCAGGAATAACTTGTAGCAGACAGCCGCGCTGTGGACATGGACTGTACGAAATTAAAAATAAGTCACCTTGTGTAACAAACAGGACGATTGAATGTTTCGTGTTATTAAAAATGGAAAATATTTTATTGATCCTCTAAATACTTATTGGCCTTCTAATGATAATCACTTTTTTTAAATAAATAAAGAGCCTCTTTTTAACATTCTGGCCGTTTCTCAAAACTGGTCGCAGTAACTAAGTAAGCCATTTCGTCCCGACTCACGACCAAATGGGTTAGGTTAGATTAGATGTGACCAACCATATTGGTCGCAGTTATTTTGCTATTTAGTATTTTCAAGACACCAAATTGGAAAAACGTTGATAGAAGAGGCTCATTTATTATAATTATATATGACCATCAATATTTTTAGCTAATCAAAATTTAAATTATTTGGGGTTCAACCAAATACATGCATATAATACGAGTAGTGCACTGTCACCCACATTTCGCCCGTAATTGTTTAGTCCAATGAGGGCGAGCTATTGATATACGATAACAGCGCTGTACACTCCTCCTTTGTGTTTGTCACGTCACTGCCTGTCCCCAGCCTGTGTGTGTATGTCCCAGGTTGAGGTCGCCATGGTGACATGTTTGCCTTCACTGCATACGTATTGCCTAATGATATGTTAACACAGTCTGAGTCATAGATATAATATCAGCTTCTAGTGTTCCCACTGCTGGGGCTCAGGCCTCCTCTCTTCGAGATTGAGTGGATTGTAATCTGTCACGCGGGCCCACTCATGGAGAATAGCTACTTACTTTCATCATACTCGTAGTAAATGATATGCCATGAGTACCTAGTTATAAGCTCATCTGAATGGTCCTCACGTGACCTAACCCAGACCAAGACAATACCTGGACTGTAAAAAAAACTGAACTTTGAGGTTGTTTCGGTGTCCCTTGTCAAATTAAAGGATAGGAAATACTGACCTCATTACAGTTAAAAAAAAATACGAGTAAAAGAGTGTTTGAACAAACTTTCTTACATAAATAAATGCAGGGTAGCGCTGTGGCTGGCTCCAGGGCATCGACCCGCAAACTGTAACCATTAATAAAATTCTTGACGCCCCAGCATAGAAATGTTTCGTCGCAGGTTCAGAATCATGCCCTGAGTCCATGGTGCAAGTTGTGCGTCGATGTGCTGCCACCTACAACCTATACGTTTCTAACGATTCGTGTAACATAGAATCAGTGGTCACAGTCATGTCAGTGTGCTCACAATAGATTGTCGAGAGCAAGTGCTTCAGAGACGAGCACTCCACAGGTCTATCAACTAGTACCTAACTATACTGATCTCAATCACTCCATGACACGGCATGCCCGACTAAGAACACGACACCGTGTTGCTAAGTAAATAGTGGCTAGATAGATCATGAAAAGTCGTGATTGAATGTATAGGTAATTGAATTTTTGGAGGGATGAAAAACAATTGACTCACGATTATTGAGTAGTTCAAAGTTAAATGTACCTTGAACCTTTATAGGTAGTGTTTAAATATATTTAACAAACAAAGACGTTAGTTATGTAATTATAATTATTTGTTTTAGGAAGGGAAGCCAAATACTTGGGTATAATAAATGACACTTCATACTCGGTGGCATTTCGGACGGATTCCGTGAATTCACTCCAGCGATACAACCATTTAAAAACACAGCACATTCCCAAGATTCCATCGTCGTCGGTGTCGATTACAAAAAATAATTTACTAATTACGTAGATCTAATTAAAATAAATAGTCGCGCTTCATTGAGAATACGTTACTGTTCTGAACAATAGATTCATAAGGAAGAAACATATTTGGTTGTACTTCTTGAACCTTACTTCTTTCAAGTAAGGGTCAGCGAGCTACAGCAACAGGACGTGTATATATACTTAGTGATCATTTTGAATAATCTCTTCGCCCTATATTTTGATGCTGGATGTACTTTTATTAGGCAAATGAACTTCAACAGCCTACCAGCAGTCCACTGCTAGACATTAGGCTTCACCAGTCGCGCAACATTTAACTCGAACCTCGACAACTCTCAGCCAGCTGCTGCCGAAGTACCAACCAGTGCTCGTATCATCCGTTCCACATATATTGAAGGGCTGAGGGCGTCCTACCTTATGTTTACCTATTCGCGGTCTCTACTCAAGAAGAACATGCCTACCCCAACGGACAACGGTTCTACGGCTAACATGGCCCATTACCACTTCAGGTTGCTTAGGTAGCCTGTAGGATATATGGACCCCAGTGGCTCTCAGCCGAATCACCGGTTTGTCAAATGTATGAAATTAAAAGTTATTGTTCAAGTAACCTCTTGACCGTTGCTCTAGGTTTCACGCGGTTCATTGATATTACGATGTGGGCTAGTTACGTAATTTGAAGTAAGCTGCACGTTATTGCTGTATATCGGAACAAGGTATCCGGTGGCGCAACGCCTGGCTCCGAAGGCCATACACATAACTGCGGTAATCCGGTGCTGTACAAACATGATCAGGGAAAAGCAAGACAGTAATATTATAATGAATGAGGTGTGCAACCGGTGTGTTACTGTGCATCTTTAACCAGCCATTATAATAATAATATCCTCCAGACCGAATTATGTCAGCGGTCAGTCTCAACAGAGGTATCTAACGCTTAAGGCATACCTACTATCGAACGATGGGACGGCAACACGACACGACCGGGACGCAGGACAACGACGGCTACACGTGCTCTCCGAGGCACGGCTGGTCGCACCGCCCGACATGACCGGGACGCAGGACAACGACGACTACACGTGCTCTCCGAGGCACGGCTGGTCGCACCGCCCGACATGACCGGGACGCAGGACAACGACGACTACACGTGCTCTCCGAGGCACGGCTGGTCGCACCGCCCGACATGACCGGGACGCAGGACAACGACGGCTACACGTGCTCTCCGAGGCACGGCTGGTCGCACCGCCCGACATGACCGGGACGCAGGACAACGACGACTACACGTGCTCTCCGAGGCACGGCTGGTCGCACCGCCCGACATGACCGGGACGCAGGACAACGACGACTACACGTGCTCTCCGAGGCACGGCTGGTCGCACCGCCCGACATGACCGGGACGCAGGACAACGACGACTACACGTGCTCTCCGAGGCACGGCTGGTCGCACCGCCCGACATGACCGGGACGCAGGACAACGACGACTACACGTGCTCTCCGAGGCACGGCTGGTCGCACCGCCCGACATGACCGGGACGCAGGACAACGACGACTACACGTGCTCTCCGAGGCACGGCTGGTCGCACCGCCCGACATGACCGGGACGCAGGACAACGACGACTACACGTGCTCTCCGAGGCACGGCTGGTCGCACCGCCCGACATGACCGGGACGCAGGACAACGACGGCTACACGTGCTCTCCGAGGCACGGCTGGTCGCACCGCCCGACATGACCGGGACGCAGGACAACGACGACTACACGTGCTCTCCGAGGCACGGCTGGTCGCACCGCCCGACATGACCGGGACGCAGGACAACGACGACTACACGTGCTCTCCGAGGCACGGCTGGTCGCACCGCCCGACATGACCGGGACGCAGGACAACGACGACTACACGTGCTCTCCGAGGCACGGCTGGTCGCACCGCCCGACATGACCGGGACGCAGGACAACGACGACTACACGTGCTCTCCGAGGCACGGCTGGTCGCACCGCCCGACATGACCGGGACGCAGGACAACGACGACTACACGTGCTCTCCGAGGCACGGCTGGTCGCACCGCCCGACATGACCGGGACGCAGGACAACGACGACTACACGTGCTCTCCGAGGCACGGCTGGTCGCACCGCCCGACATGACCGGGACGCAGGACAACGACGACTACACGTGCTCTCCGAGGCACGGCTGGTCGCACCGCCCGACATGACCGGGACGCAGGACAACGACGACTACACGTGCTCTCCGAGGCACGGCTGGTCGCACCGCCCGACATGACCGGGACGCAGGACAACGACGACTACACGTGCTCTCCGAGGCACGGCTGGTCGCACCGCCCGACATGACCGGGACGCAGGACAACGACGACTACACGTGCTCTCCGAGGCACGGCTGGTCGCACCGCCCGACATGACCGGGACGCAGGACAACGACGACTACACGTGCTCTCCGAGGCACGGCTGGTCGCACCGCCCGACACGACCGGGACGCAGGACAACGACGGCTACACGTGCTCTCCGAGGCACGGCTGGTCGCACCGCCCGACACGACCGGGACGCAGGACAACGACGGCTACACGTGCTCTCCGAGGCACGGCTGGTCGCACCGCCCGACATGACCGGGACGCAGGACAACGACGGCTACACGTGCTCTCCGAGGCACGGCTGGTCGCACCGCCCGACACGACCGGGACGCAGGACAACGACGGCTACACGTGCTCTCCGAGGCACGGCTGGTCGCACCGCCCGACATGACCGGGACGCAGGACAACGACGGCTACACGTGCTCTCCGAGGCACGGCTGGTCGCACCGCCCGACATGACCGGGACGCAGGACAACGACGGCTACACGTGCTCTCCGAGGCACGGCTGGTCGCACCGCCCGACATGACCGGGACGCAGGACAACGACGGCTACACGTGCTCTCCGAGGCACGGCTGGTCGCACCGCCCGACATGACCGGGACGCAGGACAACGACGGCTACACGTGCTCTCCGAGGCACGGCTGGTCGCACCGCCCGACACGACCGGGACGCAGGACAACGACGGCTACACGTGCTCTCCGAGGCACGGCTGGTCGCACCGCCTAGTGTTGCCCAAAATCGGTCTTGGTCTTGCAGTCTTGGTCTTGTTCTTGCATTTTTGCAAGACCAAGACCAAGACCAAGACCGACTTATTTTAGCAAGACCAAGACCAAGACTGAACCCTGCAAGACTTGAGCAAGAACAAGACTAAGCCTGCAAGACTCTTGCGTCTCGCAGTTAAGTCAAACTGAGATTTGGGCGTTATAGTAGGTATTTGGTTTAAATCCCGATTATGCGAAAATGGATGTATTTTTTTTATGAAACAGTAAATTACATTGTTGAATTGCATTCAAAACTAAAATTATTGTTGATAATAAAAAAATATCGAAAAATTACGTGACTATCAATACACTTCTGCACGTTTTTTTAATCTTCTTTACTTAAGGCGAAAGCGGTATTGGGTAGCCCGCGAAATTCACTGACCAGCAAATTGCAAAAAAACGTAAGAAAATTTTAATTTCGCGGGCTACCTTAGCGCTTCCCCTTTAAATCGATGAAGCTTTAGAAAAATAATTATCCCCTCATCATTATGAGGGGATAATTATTTTTGATGAATTGAATGACCCATTTACTACTTTTATTTTTGATTCGTTATAAAAGTAGTAAATGGGTCATTCAATTATGTAGATGATTAAAATGCCTCATGTGACGCGTCTGTTAGATTCATTGGGATTCATGGCCGACTCGACACCGCGCGGGGATTCCCGCAATCTTCCGCATTTTTTGTCAGGTTCAAGCATTTATGCACTTTATTGTAATAATTTTAAAGTTTATTTTCAAGTGCGTTAATAATACGAGGAGACCGCTTGGCGCTGCGGTCCCTTTGTGGCGGCATTTGAAAGTGAATAGCGTAGGTACGAAGACAGTGTTGACCTCGCAAATGAACTTTAGCAATACAGGTGATCAGGTAGCCCTTTCGAGTTTTATTTACATTGCTGTTTTAAGTGAAACAAGTGAATTTACAATTTTTGAAGTGAAAACTTCTTTAGCGGCGCTGTGTACTTTTTTTGGAATGGGTAAAAACTTCTAAATTCGCGTCAGGTCACGTGACCCTGATCGAAAATTCGTAAGACGTAAAACGTCAGACGTAAAACGTAAGACGCGCGTTGTTGAGGACAGCGCCATCTATGCACATCGGGTAGAACTACGAGGGCCTCGCGTACTAACTACGTAGGCCTCGCGTACTAACTACGTAGTTCATCCAACAACGACGAGATGGCGCTGAACCACGGATATATAACTGACGACGAGCAAATCTGAATAAATTCCTTTCACGAGAAGAATAAACCAGTCACTTTGGTCATCATACCTGATTTGCAAAAAACCCTATAAAATAAGGAACACACCTTAACACGCGTGTTTTGTTTATAAGACGATTCACAAAATACACTCGTAATTTTTAATTAAAAATCTCATTGGGTCAGATAGAAATAATGATTTATACAGTTTAGAGTAAAAAAATTGCAGAAAAAAACGTAAAAATTAAGAAAAAGCCGACGAAAAATTTCAACGCAGGGGGGCCAGAATCATGTACAGACGCCAGCACATCAAGCTACCCGAAACTGTCAAATTTTCCCAATCAATTTTGAACCTTATGCTTTAGCGATAAAGTTGAAAATCTATTAAAGAAATTTGACAGATTGTAGTAGGTTGATGTGCTGGCGTCTGTACCTACTGAATCCATGGTAAGCGGTTGCGCGTCGATGTCCCTGCCACCCTGAGCAATAGGCTAATAGGTATTTGAATGTAGTCTAGTCTAAGTAGTAGAGTCTCGCAAGACTTGCGAGACTCTTGCTGCAAGACCAAGACCAAGACCAAGACTGAGAGCGCAATACCAAGACCAAGACCAAGACCAGGTGTATTGACGCAAGACCAAGACCAAGACTGGCTAAGGTCTTGTCTTGGTCTTGCATTTGGGCAACACTAGCACCGCCCGACACGACCGGGACGCAGGACAACGACGGCTACACGTGCTCTCCGAGGCACGGCTGGTCGCACCGCCCGACATGACCGGGACGCAGGACAACGACGGCTACACGTGCTCTCCGAGGCACGGCTGGTCGCACCGCCCGACACGACCGGGACGCAGGACAACGACGGCTACACGTGCTCTCCGAGGCACGGCTGTGTCACACCGCCAACTCCCTAACTATGGGCTTCTACAAAAAAATTCTTGACCCATTTGTTTTTATTAGACCCTGGTATCCGTCCGCAACCGTAAATCTAGCCACTAGACCAAATAGGCAGTCAAAATATTGCTAGAACACACATCGACCAAGTCTCAGTAATCGTAGTAGGTATTAAATAATAACTTGTAACGTGACCCAATGGAGTGTAGATACAGACTGTACCTATTATCAGTGACTCGGAACATATGGGTCAACATTCAACTAACTCCTACACGCATAGTATAGCTACTCTCCGAAGAATGTTCATTTAGAGTGCGATAAGGATCTTTTGGTGCCTGAATGACATTAAGCCATTGTTGGTAAACATTTGTGAAATTGTCACAGAAGTTGTATTAACAAAACAAAATGGCGGCCTTCATTCCTAATTTGTTCACGTGCCAAAATAACCTCTTAGCGTTGTATCTCTTTGTATAAGTACAGTTAAGTGAGATTTTTTCTTTTCTTCATATTAGTTTGACATCACGCCGTTGAAATCTTTCTACAATCTGTCATTTGTGCGGTGGTCACGCTACACGTGCGGGCGTGGATCGTGCAGGGGATTGAATTCATTGAATGCGGTATTCACGCCACACGTGCGGACGTGGATCGCGCAGGGGATTGAAGATCTTTATATGGAGGCTGTGGCATACCTACGGTCGCGCCATTTCGTTTTTTTTTCAAAATAGCGGCTACGCATGTAACCTATATAAATCGATAGCTGACGTTAATGCAAACATTAATGCAATTAATGCAAATAAAACTGGTGGAACGTGATTGTAAAGCCTTTATTCAAATTCTTATTTCAAATAATTATTGTTCTATCAACTTTATTTTAGTGTAAAATTTGTTAATTTCACAACTACTTGGAAGAGTCATAATAATGTTGTAGCGCAAACTGAGCTTCTTGTGGGAGTGTTAAAGTAATGTTCCACAAAAAATATACATACCTATTTGACTTTAATTATGTTTGAAAACTACATTGCGAACGCAATATAGGTACTACCTACACTTTCGGGCAATACAGGCGTGATGTTTCGTTATGTTTTGCGCAGAAACATAATGGCTCCAAGCGTCTAGTAGTTAGTTCTATTATTAAAATACCAGCGTGTAAAACAGTACTTTAGTCATTTCATTTCATTTCAAATATCTTTATTTACCATGAACAATAAACAAAATGCACTTATCCTAAGTTACATTAACTCATTAAAATTAGGCACTTTATGAGGCTAGCGATTCACCTTTCAAAGCTTATGACAGATATGTAGTTTTAACTGCTAACAACATACACTTTGCACACAATAACCATGGGTACATGATGACAATATACAAATTATTTAGTTATAATTTACTGATTGCAAGGTAAGTAAGTACTTTAGTAAAACTTAGGTAATTAAAGCACAGTCGAGGGTAGTTAGTAATTAGATTACATCTGCCCTGTGTCGTGGAGAAGTCGAGCTACTAGCTGCCGGTAGGACCGGCGAGTGGCGGACGAGCTGGCTTGCTTGGAATGTCTTGCTGGCTATGACTAGGGACGCCGTAGATCGTTTGATTTATGTATTGATATTTCAGTTGGTCAACGATGGCACATTCACGAGTAATACTTCTCACATACTACAGCAGCCGGACTATTCATTATAGATCTCACCGTGAAAACAAAGGTGATATGCGAGCTTGAGTGATCTGTCACTTCACCTAATGCTTCGGCTTAACCCTATTGACAGCTTACTGCACCGAAGCTTTCACGATGATATTTTTACAGAATCGATCGGCAGCTCATGTGTCCTATTTGACTAGGTACTCTATAGCACTTATTAAACATATCCAAGTTTTTTAAATCTGTGATTGTAATATCCCACATTTTTCTATCCAATCTACACTGTTGTTAGTAAGAAATGCTTTGTAATTTCCAGCACAATGCAGCCGACAGTATCGCCGTGGTCGTGGGTGTCGTCGTGGGATCGGCGCGCGCGCACCCGCGTGGCCGGAGAATTCGCGCGTTCGCGCGACCGTGTGGCGCCGCGCGCTCGCGAACACGACAAGTACGCATTCTTCGGGCTCAGGAAGGACAGCAGGCACTTTATCAGGTATTGATATGCGTTCATAAGGAATATAGTTCTATTTATGTAGGTTGTAGCACTCACGAGCTAGCTTACGTTTAGGAGCCTTTGCAGGATTACACCAATGATGCCAATGATTTATGTCAAATGGCTCGTGTATTATCTTGTGTTTGATATCCATACTAATATTATAAATGCAAAAGTGTGTCTGTCTGTCTGTTTGTTACCTCTTCACGCTTAAGCCGCTGAACCGATTTAGATGAAATTTGGATAGAGATAGTTTGAGTCCCGGAAAAGGTCATAGGGCAGTTTTTATCCTGATATTCCCACAGGATCGACACTTATGTGGATGAAAACGCGGGGCGCTGCTAGTCTTAAATAAATAAATAAGATCCAAAAGCTATTTTCTTCACACTTTAAAGAAAATCGCTGTTGAATCTAAATTATTTGAAAAAAAAATATGTTGTACGAATTATGAACATCGTATTTTCAAACTCAAACTCAAAGCATTTATTTCAATTAAGCCATTTATAACATATTTGCTCGTAAAGGGTCTCTTATTTCACCAATTTCAATATCGTAATGTATCTCATTACGCACTTGTGCGGTAATGTAAAGTAAATCGCACGGTTTATCAAGATGCTCCGTCAAAACGAACGGTACTTTTTTAAATCTTAGCAAAGAGTTTTTATTTCAGAAAAGATGTCAACATTTTATGAATAAAATTAACTTTGGGAGATAAAATATAATAAATAAACATTTAATTCTTTAATTTAATTAATTTTGACAATAAATTACAACCATTAATATCTGTAACAAAAACAAAATAGTACATTATGATATAAGTGCGGTAAGTTGAAAATTACAGCCGAGGCGATATTGCTTGCCCGAGCCGTAGGCGAGGGCTAAAAGAAAGCAGAGGCTGTAATTTTCAAAGCGCACGTATGTCATACGACGTTTTATAACATATTTGCGAGGAAATAAATATAACTCGGACTGAATTTGCATATTTGCTTGTTTTCCATATGATGAAATTTTGATACGCTTGTAAGTAGGTATCTATCGTTCGATTTCTCAGGCAAGAGGCTTAGAGTAGCCTTTTTCGCTGCCTCTGAGACTTCTGGCAGTGTGGAATTAATAAATTCATCATAACTTGACGACATTTTCAAATAAAAAAAAGTACAGCGAAAAGAAACAGCGCGCGGAATAATTTTTACTTCTTAACAAATAAGTGATGCGCGCGCGTTCGCGCTTTTTTTTCAGGCATAGGCACAGAACAGCCAGTATTATTAATAAAGTAAATAAATATTTTTGTTTTTGTTACAGATATTAATGGTTGTAATTTATTGTAAAAATTAATTAAATTAAAGAATTCAATTTAGTTTTTTGTTGCTCCTGTAAAATTGTGTTTAATGGAATTTTATCCTTTTTCTTCTCAACCATTCAAATGTTTATTTATTATATTTTATCTCCCAAAGTTAATTTCATTCATAAAATGTTGACTACTTTTCTGAAATAAAAACTCTTTGCTAAGATTTAAAAAAGTACCGTTCGTTTTGACGGAGGATCTTGATAAACCGTGCGATTTACTTTACATTACCGCACAAGTGCGTAATGAGATACATTACGATATTGAAATTGGTGAAATAAGAGACCCTTTACGAGCAAATATTATGTTATAAATATTAATTTACTTTATTAATAATACTGGCTGTTTTGTGCTATGCCTGAAAAAAAAAGCGCGAACGCGCGCGCATCGCTTATTTGTTAAGAAGTAAAAATTATTCCGTGCGGCTTTTCTTTTCGCTGTACTGTTTTTTATTTGAAAATGTCGTCAAGTAATGATGAATTTATTAATTCCACACCGCCAGAAGTCTCAGAGGCAGCCAAAAAGGCTACTCTAAGCCTCGCCCGAAAAATCGACCGATAGATACTTACAAGCGTATGAAAATTTCATCATATGGAAAACAAGCAAATATGCAAGTTAAGTCCGAGTTTTATTTATTTCCTCGCAAATATGTTATAAAACGTCGTATGACATACGTGCGCTTTGAAAATTACAGCCTCTGCTTTCTTTTAGCCCTCGCCTACGGCTCGGGCAAGCAATATCGCCTCGGCTGTAATTTTCAACTTACCGCACTTATATCATAATGTACTATTACAGGCACTTTTGAATTGTCAAGAAGTCGGACAGTCAGAAAATATGAAGCTAGTTGCCCATTCCAAAGCGTAGGTACCTATGGAGAAAAACGGGCAAGAAACTCCATGGACACTCTTTTAAATTATATTCTATAGCTTCTGCCCGCGACTTCGTCCGCATGAAATTTCTTGTTATAGACCGGGAGATGATGACACATTTTGGTAAGTCATTTCTTACAGTATGGCGCTTTCAGGGGGGTTCATATACGTAATAAGTGAGAGGAAAATGATGTTCTTACCGGTGGTGCGCGGGACGCAATTGCAGAATAATTAATTGAAATTGCTCGAAAATCCGGACGTGTCAAACAATTTCTTTCACAAAATTTCTTCAATTTATCGGTATTTCAACAAAAAAAAACCCGGCGGTCGCTATGTGCCATACTTCTCCGGTGGGTGTTTAGACCCGCCATACTTTTTTGAAAATGTTTTTTTTTTATTTTTTTCTTACAGGCTGATTTTTTTTTAACAATTGCTTTTTATTAATCTTGTACGAAAATCACCATGCCATACCATTCCGACGGTCCAAAATACCCGCCATACCCCCTCAAACATGTCATTTTTTTAAATTCGAGAAACCATTTCTTTCACCTTAAAATTTGGTCTAGTAGTTGTTTTTATGATTAGAAACGTAATTGTTATAATGCCATACCTGTAGAGTGGGTGATATACGTATAATGTTATTAAATAATTGTAAAATTTTATGCAACATTTGAACAATTTCTTATAGTATGGCACCATTTTTTTTTTTAAAGTTGGTTATGTGAGGAACGTAAATACGAAATTTGAAAGTTGTATGTAGGGACAATCTTGTTTAATTAAATAATGTGTTATGTCGTATAATATTCTACGCTCGAACGTCTTCGAACTATCTTCCTCAATACAAATTCCAACGCAGGTATACAGCAGCTGCTGGTCAGGCGTACTGTAGCTGAAATACGTCGCTGAAAATCGGTTTTCCGGGTATGGCATCACTTTTGGACTTCATGATGAGTATGGGATAATTTTCCTGAATCATACTTTTTATAAACTTTCCAAAAATTAAAATGCCATACTGTAAGAAATCCTTTCATTTTTTTAATTTTTTTTACACCGCAGCGTGCGTATGACGGTCTTTCGTACCATGGTCACAGTATGGCATATTTTTTTCAACTCATAATAGTATGGGAACAATCTGATTTCATTTATGCCATACTGTAAAAAATAATTTCACGGCTTCTATAGGCGTGTTTTAAAAATGGTTAAAAAATACAATTTTTCAAGTATGGCACCACTTTCATACTGCACTAGAAGTATGGCGAATATAATTTTGTCTCACTGTACCATAAACTGACTACGACTTAAGTGCCATACTGAAAGAAATGGTTTCTCGAATTTAAAAAAATGACATGTTTGAGGGGGTATGGCGGGTATTTTGGACCGTCGGAATGGTATGGCATGGTGATTTTCGTACAAGATTAATAAAAAGCAATTGTTAAAAAAAAAATCTGCCTGTAAGAAATAAATAAAAAAAAAAAACATTTTTTAAAAAGTATGGCGGGTCTAAACACCCACCGGAGAAGTATGGCACATAGCGACCGCCGGGTTTTTTTTGTTGAAATACCGATAAATTGAAGAAATTTTGTGAAAGAAATTGTTTGACACGTCCGGATTTTCGAGCAATTTCAATTAATTATTCTGCAATTGCGTCCCGCGCACCACCGGTAAGAACATCATTTTCCTCTCACTTATTACGTATATGAACCCCCCTGAAAGCGCCATACTGTAAGAAATGACTTACCAAAATGTGTCATCATCTCCCGGTCTATTACTCCGACCCACTCCGTCGCATCGCATCGCCTGCCCGCGCTATTACTTCGTTTTTGCTATGTGAGTGAACTTAGCAGATCATTGTCCAGCAGATCAAAAATAAAAATGAGTTTTTTTCGCATGCAGCTGAGTTCTACAGTTCCTGATACTTTTTAGAAATAGTTCTGGCGTTTTTATCTGAAAAAAAAGTCAATTGGCATAATGATCTGCCAACTTCCCGTAGCAGATCATTTTGCAGCAAATCAAAAACAAATGCGAGTTCTACTTGCATGCGGCTGAGTTCTACAGTTCCTGATAGTTTTTAGAAATAGTTCTGGCGTTTTTACATTAAAAAAGTCAATTGACAAAATGATCTGCCAACTTCCCGTAGCATGATCTGCATTTTTGCTCGGCTCCTAAAGGTCATAGCGTAATGTTAAACAGCCTATAGCCTTCCTCAAGAATTGGGCTATCAAATGCAAAAATAATTTTTCAAATCCGACTGATAGTTCTAGAGATTAACGCATTCAACTAAACAAACAAACAAACTCTTCAGCTTTATAATATTAGTATAGATATAATAAAAATGAATAGCTAAATGTATTGCTAAGCTCAAAACTCGAGAACGGCTGGACCGATTTGGGTGATTCTTTTTTGTTGTGTTTGTTTTTGTCAGGAGAAGGTTCTTATGAAAGAAAAAATAAAAAAGTCGGAAAAGTCGGTCTCAAGGGTAGGGTAGAGGTAGGGTAGGGGTAGGGGTAGGGTAGAGTACGGTAGAGTAGGGGTAGGGTATTGGTAGGGTAGGGTAGGGGTAGTGTAGAGTTTGGGTAGGGTAGGGGTAGAGTAAGGTATGTATCGGTAGAGTAGAGGTGGGGGAATCGGTAGGATAAGGGTAGGGGCATCGGTTGGGTAGGGGTAGGATACCACGCGAACGAAGTCGTGGCGGGTCAGCTAGTTTTTACATAAATATAGTTACATCATTAATGTTGAATTTATAATTATGTGAGAACTATGTAAAAAAGACGTACGAGTTAAAAGCGTCCAGAGTACAGCAAACAGTAAGAAAATAACAATCGAAAAATAAAATAATTAATAATATGCCGAGGCAGCTAAGTGTTGACCAGCCCCAACTGACGGCGCCCGATCACGAACATGACGCATAGATCAGCACCATTCAGCTCAACCATTTTGAAGGGAGCTAAATGATCCAACACACACGCCACCGTCAGCGAGACATTTGTGTTAGCATGACATACTATCAGCCGCCAGGGCACATTCAAGTCAATGAAAAACACATTACCCGGTAAATGGTACAAAGGGTATAGTACTACATAGAACTCACATCTGTGCTATGCAATTATACAATACAAAGGAAATTAAGTTTATACAATGCAAAGATATTCTTACAATCTTCAGCAGCTCCAACAGTATTTTCAAGTGTTAATCAATTAGTTGTGGTTGTGAAGCCGGACCAGCATTGAGCCAGGCATTTTTATCAGTGATGTAATCCCCTAACTTATAATATGCGTGACTGCATAGTGTGCGTTTTATACAAGACTTGAATTTTGTCTCATTCAGTTGAAGAATGTGGGGAGGTATTTTATTATAACATATTAAAAGAAACCCATAAAAGATGACTCTACTTTACCCAGTCTGAAACCTGGTTGAACTAATAGGTCCCTATTTCTAGTACATGTAATTATGTCTTTCACCTCTTTTACTAAAAACATGTAAGTTTTTTCTTACATACATGATGTTTTCGTAGATATATTGACAAGGCACCGTCATGATGTTAATTTCCTTAAGGCGAAAGCGCCAGGGTAGCCCGCGAAAATCATTTTTTTTACATTTTTTGCAATTTGTTGGTCAGTATTTAGTTGTACGTTGATTAATATATAATTCGCGGCCGTAACAAATATGTATTTACAGAATTATAATCATTAAAGTCATCACACAACTCTCTAAGACCAAGTAATCCCAAAGAATGACTATTTCATGAAATATTGACATTTTGGGATTATACTAACCTAACAAGTTGTATTACTGATTCTAATGATTATGATTCTGTAAATACATATTTGTTACGGCCGCGAATCATATTTTGATCGACGTATCTACAACTTAATACTGACCAGCAAATTGCAAAAATGTAAAAAAATTGATTTTCGCGGGCTACCCTGGCGCTTTCGCCTTAAACAGTTCCCTTAGAGATTCGCGCCTGCGGAGATTATATATGGCTCTGATGGCTCTTTTCTGCAGAATAAAAATAGAATCGATGTGTGCAGCCCGTCCCCAAAGTAAAATACCGTAAGACATGATACTATGAAAGTAACTAAAATAGACTAGTCTCGCGGTAGCTACATCAGTAAATTGACGGATTTTTCTGACAGCATAAGCTGCTGAACTTAGCCGTCCTGCAAGAGATGTTAAATGAGGATCCCATTGTAGCCTTGAGTCGAGCATGATCCATAGGAAAAAAGTTTTATCGACGAATTCTAGTTTCTCTTGATTCAATATTATCTCACAATTACTACCCTTGACATTTGGTAAAGAAAATCTTATGCACTTAGTTTTTTCTATTTAATACAAAATTATTAGCAGTGAGCTAATTTCAGAACTGCAGTAGGGCGTTATTTACGTCGTTAAAATTTGTAGCACGTCTATTTACCTTAAAAATTAAGGAAGTGTCAACAGCAAATAACACCATTTGTGCTTGATTTTTTAATAAATGGAGTAGATCATTAACATACACTAAAAAGAGGAAAGGACCCAATATCGAGCCTTGTGGCACACTCATTTTTACTGTTAAACCATGTGAATTGACACCATTTATTTGAACTTGCTGTTGTCTATCATTTAAATAAGAACTAACTAAACAGCGCAAGTTAAGTCCGTAATACTCAAGTTTTAAAAGCAAAGTTTCGTGATCGACGCAATCAAATACCTTAGAGAGGTCACGAAAGATTCCTATGGCGTGTTGGGCCTCTTCCCACACGTTAAAAATGTGTTTTAATAAGGTTACACCGGCGTCGGTCGTACAACGTCCTTTGGTGAAACCATATTGTTGATCGTAAAGGATTTTATTCGTGTTAAAATGATTGAGCATTTGATTAATCATTATCTTTTCAAACACCCTACTGAAAACCGGCAGCACGGATATGGATCTATATAAATGTTATTATTGGTGTCTTTACTGTGCCCGGATTTGTGAAGTGGTACTACCTTACTGTATTTCATTAAATCGGGGAAGACTCCTTGATCAACACACGAATTAAATACTAAGGCTAAGTAAGGTGCAATAGTCTCAATTATAGAGGTACAGACTTTAACGGATGTTCCCCAAACATCTTCGGTCAATTTGATCTTAATTTGCTTAAAAGCTTTTATTACTGCTACGGGGTTAATATGATTAAATTGAAATTCAATCGGGCAGGCTGGAATGTTCGCTCTTAATAAATTAATTGATACGTCGGATGAGGAATTTAAGGCTTCCGTCGTTTTTGATGGAATATTAGTAAAGAAATTTACAAATTCCTGAGCTACTTTTAAGTTAGAGCTTATGGCACCACGTGAAGTCTCCAATGTGTAATCAGTGTTTCGTTTTTTATTCCTACTACGTTTCGTTATTTATAATTTTCCAAACAGTTTTTATTTTATTTTCTGCTGATTTGATTTTATTGCTAATGTTTAAACAGGGCTTTGGCTATTTTGCAAGTATTTCTAAAATTTTTGTAATATGTAGCTGTCATACTTGCTGAAAGTTTCAGTATTGATGTAAGGCTTAAGGCTATACAGCTCGAACAGTCTTTCCCTACTTATCCTAATATCTCTAGTTGCCCAGTCAATAAATATAAAATTAGGGCAAATGTTTTTTATTTTCTTTTCAACAGTTGTATTGAATTGAGTGTGCACTACTAAAAAGAAATCCTCGTACAATTTATTTGCATCATCCATATCATAGCCCAGATCATTTAACTTATTATTTAGGGTACTTTAATTTCGAAACCCAATTTGAAATACGTGGGACACTCAGAAAGATTTGAGAAAATAAAAGAATAAAGGTAAATAGTTTTTTATTAGATCTTTTTAAAGTACTCTCCACTAGTCTCTATACAAAGTTTCATGCGTCTGAACCAGTTTTCGAAACACTTTTTGTAGTCCGCCACAGACACCTCGTTTACAGCCTGCTTGAACGCTGACAGCGCATTTTCCGGCGACGAAAATTGTATCCCTTTGAGCTGATTTTTTGTTTTCGGGAATAAAAAAAAGTCACGCGGTGCTAGGTCAGGGCTGTAAGGAGGGTGACCCAGGAGTTTGACCGGCGTGCTGTCCAGGAAGTCCCTCATTTTGAGCGCGGTGTGCGAAGGCGCGTTGTCGTGGTGGAGCAGTAGCTCGCGGAGCCCTGTGTTTGGTCGCTTGTTGCTCACAACAGAGAAAACTTCTGCCAAGCATTTGGTGGTATATCATTCAGCGTTGATGGTTCTTTGGTTCCGTAAAGGAACTGATATCAAGTAGCCAGCCAAATTGAAAAAGCCCGCGATAAAAATCTTCCCCTTGCTTCTAGATCGCTTCACTTTGGTAGGCGTTGATTCGTTTTGAAACACCCAAACCGTCGACTGGCGCTTCGTTTCTGGATCGTATTGATAAATCCAAGCCTGCTTCTTTGTTTATCTCGTAAACAATGTGGAGGGAAATTTTTAAATTGGAACGTACCTATTTTAACTTACAAATAATCATATTTTCAAATTAGATTATAACTGGCCAGTCTCTCATATATAAAAACTTTTTTCGCAATACTTTCTGAGTGGCCTAGTAAGTAGGTATTTCCTCAAAATTGCAATTGTTATTTCACGAGAAAATTGGTTTTGTGCCAGTGTAATGTATATTGATGCTCATGATTGTAGTTCAAACTTCCTCAATTTTCATACATATGTATACACCCTTTATATTTTGATCGTTTTAATCCTTAAAGGGGATCATTATGAACAACATTTACTATGGGACCAACCCTGAAATCGTGAAAAAAAATCAGCTGTTCCCTACATTAATGTTCGTTATAACTCGTGAAAGTAGGGAGCAGCTGATTTTTTTTCGCGATTTCAGGTTTTGTCCCACAGTACCTAATAGTTATTACACACAGTATGTACCTAACATAATGATAAGTATAATGACCCCTTTTAAGGACTAAAACGATCAAAATGTAAGGGTGTATACCTACTGTTTAGGATGTGCTTGGTTTGTATGTAATGTCAGTCAGTCAGAAATGTTGGTTATTAATTGTATTGTATGTAACTATGTAGGTACTTACGGTCTCCCATAACAGAGCTCTGGTTTACTCAATATAGATTATAAAGCCGTATTTTCTCAATATTAGTAAAGTATCAGTATGATACTTAATATTGAAGTTAACCTGCGGTTCTGAATCAGTGACCTATTTGTTACTAGTAACAGGCATATCCCCACAATCATAGACGACAATGTCCCTTCCAGACTGGACCCGCTCGCGAAGGGTCTGCTCCTGAACAGACAGTGGGCGCCCACGACCGCGCCCGTCACGTGGCGCGTGGACCGCTACCACGACACGGAGCCCTGGGCCGTGCCCGACATCAAGGTACCTATCCGCCTTAGTACATTATACATACTTAGGCAGTAGTAGTAGCTCTGCTTACTTCACCGCCCCTGAACCACTGTACCCAATAGTTCCACTGCGCATGTGTAAATGGCCAGTTCTATCTTCAGATCACTGCTAGCCCCGCAGGACTTGCACGTAGAGGTTTTCCGCGTACCATTTGTTTTGTGCGTTACTTAGCCGTGGGCTGCTGTGGAGCGCTGACTTTTCCATTAGATGCAAATGAAAAGTGTGATCGTTACGTGTACGTGCACGCATCTGACCACACTGAACTGGATTGTGATCTCCCCATGTACAACGTTACGAAATTCCTTTGGCACGCAGCCAAAATGGGAACTAATAACTAACGTCACCATCTTGTTTTGTCAAAACCATTTCTGTGACAATTCCACAAATGTTTGCCAATACCGTCTTGTACATTTAGTATTTTTATCTATGATACCGTCCCCATGCCAATGTCATTCCCTCACAAAGATATCCTTGTAGCGCTCTATCGTAGTAGATATAAGGAAAATAAAACCCCGACAGCAAACTCAATACAGGTATATTATCATCAGAGCATCCAAAGCTACCGGCCGTACGAGCCGGTGTCCATCGTGTCGCCGGGCGAGGAGGCCACGGGGCCGGTGATGCCGCTCGGGGCGGCGGGGGCCCCCAGGACGATGGGCCCCATCGCGCACAGCTGGTCGCATGGGGCCCGCGGTTGGGCGGCCGGCGCAGTCGTGTTGGCACTGCTGGTGCTGCTCGTCAGGGCCGCAGAGAATTGTCTCCATAAGAAACTGTTTAGAGCTATCTATGCGCATACAAGTGAGTGAGGTTTTATTGTCTTTGAAAGAGTATGACTGCTGTTCTTAGTGAAGCAGTCTTCGGTCGTTGGGACAAGTACTTTGTATATCTCTTGCTATAAAAATGGTATACATAGACGTGTGAAACGTAACATGAAATGTAACACTGCAAATAGACGTATTTTCTGCAACGTTTGTTGCGTTTCATATTGCATTGCATAAATTTAAATGGTATAATATGTTCGTTTCAACGTATGTTACATTACATTTCTTGTTAAGTTTCACATATACCTATGTATAGGTATGTAGCCACCATAATAGTTTGTATCTCGCATAAGCACGAGCAAACTTTGAGTCATAATAAAACTATCATATTTGTTTACTTTTTACCCGACTGCGTCAGAAGGAGGGTTATGTTTTTCGAGTGTATGTATGTATATTTCTTTGGCACGCTCTGTAACCTAAACGGCTTGATGGATTTTAGCTTGAGAGGTGCCGTTAGATTCGTCTTAATTATGAGAGTGACACTGGGTCTATCAAAATTGAAAATAAAAAGGCCGATTTTTGGCGCCTTATATGTCTTCAATAACTTTTTTTTTCTCAAAACCTATCGTGTCAAAATAAAGGGTTTTAAAAGGTGATTACAAATATATACATACAACTTATATGGTTAAAAGTATGTAATTCGAAGTGACAAATCGTAAAAACACGTACCAAGAACTAAATCGTCTGCGAAATCTTTCACATTTGTAGGTATACTATAAGCTGGAAAAAAAATAAAGTAATAAAAAAAAAATAAAAAACCCGACTGCGGTAAGAAACTAAGTTAAAAAAAACCGGGCAAGAGCGAATCAGACTTGCGCACCGAGGGTTCCATACCATCACATTTTTTTTAATTTTCATCGGCTAGGCCTATATTCGTTAGAAAATTTTAACACTGTGTAGTGCGGTGTAGAATATTGCAGTTTTAGGTCAGCGCCATCTCTTGTCCAATAGTGGAACTAGTGTAATTATTGTTGACGATTTCTGAAAAAGTGTGCTATTTAGAGACATCGTTTTATTTTTCCTGTAATCTTTACATAAACTTCTATCACATAGAATTATTTCAGATTTTTCTCTTTGCACTCTTCGGAGATACTCAAACTCAAAACTCAAACTCAAAGCATTTATTTCAATTAAACCTTGTACAGGCACTTTTGAATTGTCAAAGTTAAAATAGTCCGTCAGTCAGTCAGAAAGTTGAAGCTAGTTGCCCATTCCAAAACGTAGATCTCTATGGAGAAGAACGGGCAAGAAACTCCATGGACACTCTTTTAAATCAAGATATTACAAATCGTGGGTACATAATTATTGTTGCTTCTATATGCGAGAACAATGTAAAAAACACAAATGAAGAAACATTTCAAAATATAAGATTAAAAATAAGCCTTGGCTGTTAAGAAATGACCAGTCTCAACCGACGGCGCCCGTTCACGAACATAACGCGTGGATCAGCACCATCTAGCTCAACCATTTTGTAGGGAACCGAATGATCCAACACACGCGCCACCATCGATGAGACATTTAAGTGAGCATGACATGTTCTCAACCGCCATGCTCTTTCAAGTCAACATGAAAAAAATCATAGCAAACGAAAACATGGTTCTTACATTTACAAAATTTAAAAATGCAAATTATACAACACTATAGTTTGTAATTTATTTAAGAGATTAATAGAATTTTACTACCAAATAGGAAGATATATTATTTAATAACGAAGTATTCAACAATTAAGACTTATTGAATAAAACAAAAAAAAAAAAAAGAATTATGTTCTTAATGTCAGAAACACAAAGAAAAAAGAAAAAGGGAAGCACCTCTTCCAATTATTGAAATTTTAACTAGTGAGCTCAAGTACCTGTGGAGCAGGACCAGCATTAAGCCAAGCATTTTTATCATCGATATAATCATCCAACTTATAATATGCTTGTCTACATAGTGTGCGTTTAATACATGTTTTAAATTTCTTCTCATTTAGTTGAAGAATATCGAGTGGTATTTTATTATAACATTTTATACAGTAACCCATAAAAGAAGTTTTTACTTTAGACAATCTGAAACGCGGTTGATCTAATTTGTCCCTATTTCTAGTGTTAAAATTATGCCTGTCACTTATCTTACTAAACAGATGTACATTTTTTCGAACGTACATAATGTTTTCATATATATATTGACAAGGAACCGTCATGATGTTAATTTTTTTAAACAGTTCCCGTAGAGAACCGCGTCTGCTGAGCTGGTAGATGGCTCTGACAGCCCGCTTTTGCAGAATGAAAATAGACTCAATATCTGCAGCCCGTCCCCACAGCAAAATACCGTAAGACATGATGCTATGGAAGTAACTAAAATAGACCAGTCTCGCGGTATCCACGTCTGTTAATTGGCGAATTTTCCAAACAGCGTAAGCGGCTGAACTTAGCCGCCCTGCAAGTGATGTTAAGTGCGGACCCCACTGTAGCTTTGAGTCAAGCGTGATCCCCAGGAAAACCGTATTTTCGACGAATTCAAGTATCTCCTTATTCAATACAACATGACATTCACTACCTCTAACATTCGGTAAAGCGAATCTAATGCATTTAGTTTTTTTCTCATTTAATACCAAATTATTTACAGTAAACCAATTATGGACCACAAGCATAGCGTTATTTACGTCGTCAAGCTCCTGTGCACGTCTGCTTACTTTAAAAATCAATGATGTGTCATCAGCAAATAACACCATTTGTGGTCGGTTTTTCAGTAAATGTGGTAAATCATTAATATATACTAAAAATAGGAATGGCCCCAATATTGAGCCCTGCGGTACTCCCATTTTGACTTTTAAACCCGATGAATTCACACCATTAATTTGAACTTGCTGAAATCTATCATTTAAATATGATTTTATTAAGCTAAGAGCAAGTTTACCTAGACCGTAATGCTCAAGTTTCAAGAGCAGTGTTTCGTAATTCACGCAATCAAACGCCTTGGATAGGTCGCAAAAAATGCCTATTGCATCTTGCGCCTCTTCCCATGCGTTAAAGATATGTTTTAATAAGGTGACACCGGCGTCGGTTGTGCAACGTCCTTTGGTGAAACCAAACTGTTGATCGTGTAGGATGTTATTACGATTAAAATGATTGAGCATTTGATTTAACATTACTTTTTCAAACACCTTGCTGAAAACTGGCAATACCGATACGGGTCTATAATTATTAGTGACCCTGCTGTCCCCAGATTTGAAAAGAGGAATAACTTTGCTGAACTTCATTAAATCCGGGAAAACTCCTTGATCTACACACAAATTAAATATTAAAGCTAAATAGGGTGCAATTGTCTCAATAATGGATTGACAAACTTTAGTAGACATGCCCCACAGATCTTCGGTAATTTTGATCTTCAGTTGCTTAAATACCTTTATAATGACTACAGGGTTTATATGTTTAAATTTAAATTCCACAGGACAGGCTGATACATTCGATCTTAATAATTCAATAGCTAGTGCGGGTGAGGAATTTAAAGTTTCTGTAGTTTTAATTGGGATATTGGTAAAGAAAGTTGCAAATTCCTGAGCAACATCGATGTTATCGCTAATGAGACCGCGGGATGTGTCCAGTGTGTAATCAGTATTATGTTTTTTGTTCCTGTTCGTTTCATTGTTTATAATTTTCCAAACTGTCTTTATTTTATTGTCTGCTGATTTAACCTTGTTTCTAATGAAAGAAGCTTTAGCTGCTTTGCAGATATTTTTAAAAGTTTTAGAATAAGTAGCAACATACTTATTAAAAGTATCCGTGTTAATATAAGGCTTAAGGCCATATAGTTCAAATAATCTTTCCCTACTTTTCGTGATTCCTTTAGTTGCCCAGTCACTGAATAAAAACTTAGGGCAAATAGTTTTAGATTTCTTCTTAAAGGAATTATTGAACTCTGTTTGCACTAATGAAAAGAATTCTTCATACAAAATATTACCATTAGTCATACTTAGGCCCTGAGCCTTTAACTTGCTAATTAAAGTGATATTAAAATTATTCAAATTACCCGATGTTATTGGTCTAGTTTGAATCTGCACTTTTTGCATGGGTGTATTGGACTCAAAAGACACAGTTTGACCACTGTGATCAGAAGGAAGATAATTTACAATGGCTTTATCTAAATATTCGCAGCAACAAAAAACATTATCAATACATGTAGCAGTAGCCGTAGTTATGTAGATAAGGGGGGAAACGGTATTTTTTTTACATTTTTCATCAAAAGTCGAAAACTATGCGGCCTAACAAAAAGAAAAAATATTGAGAATTTACAAACTACACTCTTTCATATGATACCCTACATGCCCTAGTAGCCCCACTTTGAATTTTTCAGAACCCCTTGCAGTACCTGTTGCAAAAAAAAAAATATTTCTTTCTTATTTGTAAAATAGTTGGGCAAACGTCATCTAAAACTATTCCAAATTTCAAGTTGACAGCGTTAGTAATTCTTGAGATATCTGTGACAGACAGACACACTGAGTCTCACCATAAGGGTTCCGTTTTACCATTTTGGTACGGAACCCTAAAAACTGAAATGCTAAAAACAAGCCCATTTTAAATTTAATAAAAGTTGGAAGCAGGTGGGACCCATACCATTTTTATTATTATTATTATATTTTTTTCAAATTCAAATGAGTCCCGCCTGCTTTCAACTTTTATTTAAGTAATTTAAAATGGGCTTGTTTCTAGCTTTTCAATTATTAAATTCAAGTTTTTACCGCAGTCGGGATTTTTTTATTACTTTTTTCAGTAGGTACTTTTGGAACTATAAATTTTTAAACAAACAATAAAGGGCTATGTAGTGTAGTGTACTAACACTACACTACATAGCCCTTTATTGTTTGTAGAGCCCACTGTAGTCTTTTGCCTAATATGAGCGCTTTCTACGCTTAGATGTTGGAGCGGGTGAACTTCAGCAGAATGAAACCAGGCCGGGTCAGTATCGCCCACCAGGAGGTTGGTCACTCTTTTGATACCTCTTTTATTTTCTTTTAGCTACAAATCATTACTCTATAGAATTGAATTAATGAGGCATTCAAACGCACGACGTTCTAATACATGTTATGATGGGTGGTTAACCGTTAACATGGGGTCAATGCATAGGAAAGGCAGAACGCGTATTGATGGAAATAGTACAATGAATCGTGAAGCTTTAAGTCCCGTAGATACCAGAAGCCCTTGAGCCCACTTGAGCCATTTGATCCAAATTGTGACTACGCAAAGTTGTAGAATTTCATTAACGAATTTGTAACTTTAATTTCAGTAAGGAGGCAGGAGTCGGATGAATGGTCCACGCCAAATGTAATCGCTACAAGTCGTAAGTATAAGCACTACTAGCTTCTGCCCGCGACTTCGTTCGCATCGAATTTCTTGTCCTCTCGTCTCACCTCGTCGTATTTGCTCGGCTTCTAAGGGTCCTAGCGCGATGTTACATAAGTACATTGCCTTAAGAATTGGGCTATCAAACTAAAAAATAATGTTTCAATTCCGACTGATAGTTCCAGAGAGTAGCGCGTTCAAACAAACAAACTCTTCAGCTTTATTATTAGTAACATAGATTAGTATAAGTAGATAGGTTCCTATCTATCTATCAGTCGCCTCCTCCTGGAGACCACTGAACTAGAAAGGGGATGACTGTGACCACTGAGATGATCTGACGAATTAAGTAGATGTAAAAAGATACGTATCGATGAGATGATCAGATTAGTAGATGTAAAGAGATACGTATCGATGAGATGATCAGATAAGTAGATGTAAAGAGATACGTATCGGCGAGATGATCAGATAAGTAGATGTAAAGAGATACGTATCGATGAGATGATCAGATAATTAGATGTAAAGAGATACGTATCGATGAGATGATCAGATAAGTAGATGTAAAGAGATACGTAACGATGAGATGATCAGATAAGCGCAGGAGGATGATGATTACAGAACATGATCTAATAACAGTTTAACACGAGAAAGAAAGAGTATATAGTACCTATATAGTATTTCATCCATTTTATAATTGTTTCAGACAATCGAGACGACGTCGGTTCCCTGACTGATCTGGATGATACCGAAGATTACTCAGACGTCGTTCATCACAACAACGACATGCCGCCGCCTTACTCCGAGTGCGCGCGCCCTAGCGTCATCAACATCAACAACAACAAATACGTCAGCGAAGAGCCCCCCCCTCCCTACTCCGCCTGCTACGTGTCATACACCAACCCCAAGGATGCCGAGCCACGAGTGCACATACGACGACAGAACGATCTAGAGGAGCGAGCACATTCAAGCACTGATATTGATAACGTTCAGAACGATCTCATTGAAAGCGGACATAGAACTGATTCCTTTGCCGTGACGACCACTTCTAATGACTCTGAAGACGACGCTTCGGGGATCAGAACGGAACTAGTATTTCACAACGGTAGGATAGTTGAGAGGCTGAGCTTAGATCTGAATAGTAATAATAATGAGACAGGAGTAGCCAGTAATGATAATGTGGAAGAGCAGAGTAATAGGCATGCAGACAGTAAGGACAGAGTTGTGTTTATTGATGAAACTGCGTCAGAGATCACTTCGCCTGACATAGCATTACTCGTGTAGAGTGAACAGACCACCATTAGGAGAGTGCGTGATACTGTGTGTCAGTAGATTGAGTTGAATGATAGACTAATTATTTTTGTATAATAATATAAAAGTCAATACTCAACAGGTAGATTTGTCAGATAGAATCACCGAAGGACGTTACGTTTTAGTATGATGTGAATATAGAAAACGCTCAAAGAAGTGGTAGTGGGGATAAGTTTTGATAGATAGATTAGATTGTAAATTCTCTAAAGATCTCGATATGTTTGAATATATAAATACGTCTGTGTCATGAACAGTATCTAGTTACAATATCTGTAGCGGTAGTCTTTGATCTCACTTTGACGGCAGAATTCTCAGTATTTCCAAGTATTTACCCCTTCTTGAATGATTCATAATAGTGGACATTGTATAAACTTTGCAAAGTTTTTGTAAAGATAATATTTTTGTAGGTATATGGCGGTAAAGTAGAAAAGACCTTGTAAATTGTATAAACTGTTGTTTGTGTTACTACACTAAGTTTTTAATGTGGACATTTGTGCTACGTCTCAAGAAACACGTGTATAATATGTTTGGCATTGACTTTGCATATTTTGAATTTGTTGAAAGTCGATATTAGCTTCCGTTTCGGAAAAAAAACGTTTAGGTACACAAAACCCATTCTATTAACAATTGTGTGTTTTCCTTGCATGATATATATATTTACGTACTTACATAGGTGTTCGCTTACCAAAGATACCTGACTAGCCTAGCTGTAAGATATTTTGTAATTTTGTAGTTCCCCGAGAGTCATCACACTTAGTGTAGTGCCGACGCTCACGACGCGGATGTAGACGTCATCACAACCGTTGTAACATACTCTTAGTACATTGTCTTTACATCAATTACCATTTTTAATAAATTTTATTTAACTTATGTTACGTTTTATTGGTGCTTGTTCTTTACAGAAGACAGCTCCTCGTTTCCTGGGATCTTCATAGTATGCTAGGTACTTGGTCTATGATAAATGATAAATGATTTTATTTTTGTAAGTAGGTTTGTACAAACACTTTTACACGTCAATCATATTTTTAAACTAGATGAGGTCGGCGTTTCCTATCTGACTACTCTGAGAAGAAAGGCCGAAACAAACTCAGAGGTCATAGTCTCTTTTAAAGTCCAGACATAATCTTGGTCAGGTTATATGAAGACCATGTAGGTCGATGTCTGAGATGGTCTTTTGAGGAAAGAACCACACAGATTGAGAGGACCTGTCCAGTCAGTGCACGCATTTGTCAGAAATCGTGCCGCTCAACTCAAGACTTAAGGAGCTCAACGATCCGACGAACAATACCAAAGAAAGGACATTTGGGTAGGCCACAAAAATTACTCAAACTGCCAGACCATGGAGAGAATAATAAAAAATATAAAATGAATAAAATAAATGACCCACATCGTTTTCATATTCACAAAAATTAAAATAATGTAATACTTTACAAAGTAAGCAAATGTCATTGTTTTAAAAAATATATTAATGTCAATGTGTATATTATATAAAAAAAAACAACAAAAGAACAACAAAAACACTCAAAATGCATAAATTGGAAGCAGCTCAATCCCAAGCCTTTTTATCCTCAATATAATCTTTAACAGTATAAAAGGCTTTCTTGCACAACTTACGTTTAATTAATAATTTAAATTTATTAAGGCTAAGATCTTGAACGTGGCTTGGTAGTTTATTATAAAAGCGTATACATTGGCATCTGAACGAGCCACCTATTTTCTTGAGCCTTGTTGCAGGTACAACAAATTTCTGTTTGTTTCTAGTATTTATATTATGGATATCACTGTATTTTTTGAACAATTTTATATTTTTATATGGGCATATAAAAGATTTTCATAAATATACTGAGAAGGCACAGTCATTACATTAATCTCTTTAAATTTGTCTCTGAGAGAGTGTCTCGGACTTAATTTATAAATTGATCGAACAGCACGCTTCTGCAAAATAAATATAGTCTGAATATCGGCGGCATTTCCCCACAATAGAAAGCCGTACGACATTACACTATGAAAATAACTAAAGTACACTAAACGGGCAGTCTATATCAGTTAAATTGCGAATTTTTCTAACAGCGTATGCTGCGGAACTTAGCTTTTTTGACAATGTATCTATATGTGGACCCCACTGAAGCTTAGCATCCAAAGTTATGCCCAAGAATACTGTGCTGTCTTCAGGATTCAATTCCTCGCCCTTTATCAACACATTAGTTTTCACCTGCCTAACGTGGGGTAGCGTAAACTTAATGAATTTGGTTTTCTTCTCGTTTAGAAGCAAATTATTAATATTGAACCAGTGGACTACTTTCGAGATCGCGCTATTTACATCGTCAGTATCCAACTGCTGGCGTTTAAGTTTAAACAAAAGTGAAGTGTCATCTGCAAACAACACTATATCATGATTATCCTTTATGAGGTACGGCAAGTCATTAATATAAATAAGAAACAAGAAAGGACCAAGAATTGAGCCCTGTGGGACTCCCATCGTTACTATAGATCCGGGTGATCTTTCTCCATTAACGTCAACGCTCTGAATCCTTTCACTCAAGTATGAAGTAAGAAGATCCAGAGCAGTATTCCGGATCCCGTAGTGGTGGAGTTTCCTGATTAACGTTTCGTGAAAAACGCAATCGAATGCCTTGGACAAATCACAAAAGATGCCCAAGGCATCGCATTTATCTTCCCAGGCATTATAAATATGTCCTAAAAGTTCAACACCGGCATCAGTAGTTGAACGACCCCTTGTAAAACCGAACTGTTTGCTATGTAATAATTTATGTTTATTAAAAAATCTTTGCATTTGGTCTAAAATTAGTTTCTCAAAAATTTTACTAAAGGTAGGTAGTACAGAAATAGGTCTATAATTTGTGGGGTCTGATGTACTACCTGATTTAAACAAAGGTATTATTTTACTATGTTTCATAAGGTCAGGAAACTCCTCATTGTCAATACAACTATTAAAGATAAGAGCAAGAGAAGGTGCTACAATGTCAATAATAGACTTAGCAACTTCTACAGAATTACCCCATAGATCTGTAGTCTTTTTTACATTTAAAGTGTGAAAGGTTTTAATTATATCTCGACATGTAATATATTCAAAATGAAAATCCGAATCGCAAACATTAACATTTTCCTTAAGCAAAGACTCAGCAACAGAAGGTGATGAGTTTAGGGATTTAATAGTTGAAACGGGAATATCTGAAAAGAAATTTTCAAATGCCTCGGCGACTTGTGAGTCTGATTTTATTATGTTGTCATTAATAGACAGGCTGTAGTTAGTATCTCGGTTACTAGACCTTCCCGCTTCACTATTAATAATATTCCAAGTTGTTTTAATTACATTACTGCTGTTTTTAATCTTTGAACCCAAATGACGTGACTTGGCAAACTTTTTAAAATAATTTTGAATAATTTCTAACATACAAATTAAATTCATCAGTGTTAACATAAGTCCATTCATGGTACAGTTCATAAAGCCGTGTTCTACTTTTATGAATACCAATGGTAGCCCAATCACTGAACGATGCATTACTATTAACCGAGATAGTCTTAGGAATAAAGGTGGAATCAAATTGTTTACAGTACATTTTAAAAAAATATCTTCATGTTAAGTACCTAAAACCAATTTATCATATTTAAATAATATAGAGGGTAGTAATTCCTACTATTGGTTACAGAATAACTACCTATGACATAGGTAGTTATTTTCATTAAAATTGAGGTTTAAGGCTATATATAGCTATAGCCTTCCTCAAGCTAAAATAGCGTCGAAAAATTCATCCGCATCGCTGTCGACTGGTAATGTACCCAATAGTGATGTAACGGATATTCGCATTCGCATTCGCATTCGCATTCGCATTCGCATTCGCAAAAATTATGCGAATATTTAGCGAATGTTTTCAATAATCAAAAAGGAAATTATTATATGCATGCATGTGTAATAATAATACAATAGATAACACTTAGATATTTTTATTAAATCATACTTCTACATTCTAAATTAAAGTCTCATTTATGAAAAAAGAACTTCAGAGATCTGATCAAATCTAACATTAATCAGCCTTGTTACAACTATGTAAGGTTTGCATTTATTTAGTAGTATATTATTACTTTACTACCATTTTTAAATAAAGTTTACAGTTTCTATTTACTAAAAAACTAAACAATTACTTGAAACAAAATTATTAAACTTTAAATATCTTAATACATTAGATATTTAAAGTTTAATAATTTTGTTTATAACCTTTGGCTTTAAATGTATATTTTTTCATTCCACTTTATATATCTGAGGAATTAAATATATTTATAATGAATTAGTGATGTAACGGATATTCGCATTTGCATTCGCATTCGCGAATGTGAAAAATCCAACATTCGTTACATCACTAGTACCCAAGAGACTGCCGGCATTACCACGTTGTATCGCGATGCTTAGCCTCTGGCCAAGGTAAAAGCCAGCCCTTGGGTCACGGGAAGTGTCAACCAGCCGTTTAGATATTTCTTTAAAAAGACCATGAGCACTCGGACCCCACGGCCCGAGAGTTTCAACCCCAAATGGCTCGAAAATATGATTTCCAATAAGGTTATAATATTTTCGCCGCTTGAGGTTTTCCGCAGCCGTAGCAGCAGCGCCAGCACAGCATGCCGATCCAGGAAGATGGGATGGCGCAAGAGTATTGACACACGTTGCGTCCCACACTAAAGGCCTACCCACTTTCCATGGAAATAAAGACATACCGTCCGGTCTCTTGCCATCGTTGCGTGCCAAGCCATTGGGTTCTAATACAGCTGGAGCGCCGATGGTGACAAGAGCCCGTCGGATGATGTCATTAAAGTTCGCGTGCCGCGCTAAGCGACCCGCGCTTCGGCTGCAAGACAGGCCGTGGTGTCCGAGGCTGTTGACATCTTCGCCACAGTGACAGCGATGAGGAGAACAGCAAGGAGTGCCTAGTCGTAGGGAAGCAGCGAGGCGAAAAGTAGTGTCGTCGAACAAAGTGCCTATAGTAGTGCAGAAGCCAAAGACCCGACTCCCACCTACCCACAGCCAGCAGGCGCGCACGTTCCGCAGAGGTAGCAGCTTAGACGAGTCAAGTAAATTGTTCTGTAGTATTCTGCAGAGCGGCTCATCCCACCATCTCTGTGAAGATGGATGGTCAGGTGGATCTGTATTCGGGCAAGCGAGTCTCCAGGCATCCATAGCCTCGGTGAAACAGGCACATCAGAATTAATCAGTGTGGATTTTCCTGATTATTATTTTCCTGATGATTATATCAGTGCCGTGGACCGAAGATATGAAAGCCGGTAAACTAATACTAGAAATTTTGCGGACGCCGGGGCCCCCCATACGAATGGGAAGAGTAGCTTGTGCCCAAGCTCGGTCGTCCATGGCCACATTTAAAATGGAAGATAATGTATGCCTGATAATTTGGTCCATTTTGTCTAAAAGGTGAGTGTGCTTCCATAAATGGGAAGCGCGAAGGAAATAAGTTAATTTAGGGCCGAAACAGCAGTAGCGGATTAAAGTTATGGCCGAATGCATATTAATTTGGAACAATCTTTCCGAAACGTCATTGAAATTTTGGATTTTTTCCTCAATAAAAACGGCAAAGGAATTGTCAAAGATTGGAGACCCAAGGAGGAGAAGAGAGCTTTTTTCAATAATTTTTATTTCTGGAGCTATTGCGTTAAATTTGGGAAGTGTCAGATGTCTGTCAGTACCGTCCGCTAAATATAGTTCACATTTCGAAAGATTGAGATCAAGGCCAATGGAATGAAGTTCATTTTTTAAAAATTGATGGTCATGTATTACTGCAGTGCGATTCTGTAACCATCTCACCGTGAAAACTTAGGTGAAGTGAGCGTGGAGTGAACTGTCAGTGTCATCTTACCAGATACTAGGGATTGACCAAGCATACATTTACAATAATAATCGAGATTTTAATAATATTTTTTTAGCCTAATCCTATTGATATTTTTATATAATTCAAAGCTAGTATTTTAGTGGTCAAAACATTAATATTTTGTGGGGTTTTACTTACAATAAAATAGCAAAACAGAAGCGCAGTCAGAATCTCAATCCTGTTTTTTTTCTTTTTTCCCTAGTCTAGTAAGTCCTTATATAGACTGAGGCGAGAGCGCGTCATGCACGAACAGTAAATAAAATTAAAACATTCACGTTTATGACAGCTAGACTGATGAAAATACGCATCGACATTGTTTGGTTATTATGAGCAATTGTAGATCGAGTCTAGTAAAGACTGCGACGATGTTCAGCGTTGTTATTAACCCAAATCTATTGAATTAGAAGAGATAACCGAGTGTGTCAAGTCATCGAGTGCTAACGGATGCCTAGCTGACGGACCATAGAATGTAATCCCACGTAGTTTTGTGGCGTGATCACTTCACCCGATTCACGACACTAAATGTCGTAAATCGGGTCAAGTGAAGGTGAAGTGATAAGATCACGCCGCGCTTGCGCGTTAATCACTGTCATTATCACATTGCAGATTGCGTGATCACTTCACCTTCACTTCACCCGATTCACGACATTTAATGTCGTGAATCGGGTGGAGTGAAGGTGAAGTGATAAGATCACGCCGCGCTTGCGCGTTAGTCACTCATTATCACATTAGAGATTTGTTTTTACATATTTAACTCGTAAGGCGTCATGTATAAGAACATTAGGAAAATGCAATACCAACGTCAAATAAGTGCAAATATTTTATCGCTCATCGCGCGCCCGTGTTTGCACTGCACCTCTAGTAACCCTTAAATGAAGAAGTGGTTGGTCAACCCTGAAGTGTATGTATGGTCCCTAATAGTGCATAACGTAGTAAGTACACTCCTTTAGAATATAAGTAAGCAGTTTACATCAATGCGCATTGTAACATAAATTCACTAGATATTCATTAAAGTTCATTCTATCAAGCTGGTTGTCTAATTCTAACGACCCTTGAACCCCCAACATTTAATGGCGACCCTGCCTTAAAGTCTGCCAAGAGGCAGATTAAGCAAAGTTTTCGTTGAGCGATTTTCAAAATGTGTAACTCTAAAGTAAAAAAAGACGAGGTATTCGCCAATCAAAACGCGGCTGGTGGAGGTGTTGACGCCGAGGTGGTGTTGCCATGGTTACGAGATTCGAGTGGAGTGATATATGGTACATTCCGAATTGCACTGTAATCGACTACAGCGTGTTTACACCTTGACCCCAATTCTGCTGTATGGTATTTATCTATTATTCCCCGCATAATCTTACCACGCAGTACGGTTGTCAAGCGTGGTATTTTGACAGTTCAAACCGGTTTCGGTCATTGTGTCATAGAGAATACGTTAATAGCAGATGTAGTGATTAGGTTATTAAGGAATTGACGTGGTTTCGAAGTAATGAATCATTAAGTGGTCATAGTCAATTAGGGCCCTTTTCTGAATTAACGTGAACGCGATAGCGATGTCCCGTGAATCGACATATATGAAGTCATGGCATGTGCCATCTTGCGATAACGCCGACTACCGACCATGCCCTAAATTAATAATTATCACCGATCTTTAAACCAACGTGGCATTTTCGAAATTGTGCTTCTGGCTACAGTCGCCACCTTACCAAAGAAGAGGAAATTCGTGGTGTATACACAAATAAATACTATAATCCAACCATGAGTAACTATTCAAGTGAATAGGTATATTACTGACTCTCAGCTGCCATAGTGGTCATTTATCTAAATCGGAAAGCAAATTATTCATGTGAGCGATGATGACTTAATTCGGAATGAGCCATATTTCACGCCGCGCATGCGCGTTAGGCGCTGGCGAATGTTTTGACCACTAAAATACTAGCTTTGAATTATATAAAAATATCAATAGGATTAGCATTAAAAAATATTATTAAAATCTCTTTTATGATTGTAAATGTTTGCATGGTCAATCCCTAGCATCAGTGGGATGACACTGACAGCTCACTCCACGCAAGTATTCACGGTGAGATTTTTACAGAATCGACATGCAGTTTATGCATCGCCTCCCAAGGTTCCATCATCGAGATACCAAACATTAAATTTGGAATTTAGCTGCCTAATAATTGGGTGAATGGCTAAACTAAAAATCACTGGCCCGAGGGGGTCACCTTGTTGACAGCCAACAGCAGATTCCAAAAGGTTGTCCCGATACAGTAATTTAGAAGGGTACCTATCTGTAACATTGCCAAATGAAACTATAAATTTGGGGTATTTCTTTTCTAGTTTCGGCCAGCAAGGTGTCTCTATTAACAGAATTGAAGGCATTAAATTGTTACATCATTACTTTTGATTTTAAAATTATATAATGTGAGAACGATGTAAACAATTAAGAAAGACGTACGCGTTAAAAGCGTCCAGAGTACAACAAATAGTACTTAACAAATAACAATCCAAAAATAAAATAATTGGAAATAAGCCGAGGCAGCCAAGTGATGACCAGCCCCAACTGACGGCGCCCGTTCACGAACATGACGCATAAATCAGCACCATTCAGCTCAACCATTTTGAAGGGAGCTAAATGGTCCAACACACACGCTACCGTCAGAGAGACATTTGAGTGAGCATGACATACTATCAGCTGCCAGGGCTCATTCAAGTCAATGAAAGACATATTATTACCCGGTAAATGGTAGCTATAGGGTACATAGAACTCACATCTGTGCTATGCAATTATACAATACAAAGGAAATTGATTTTATACAATGCAAAGATAGTCTTACAATCTTAAGCAGCTCCAACAGTATTTTCATGTGTTAATCAGTTAGTGGTGGTTGTGGCTGTGGTCGTGGTTGTCAAGCTCGTAGGTCCAGGTATCTGTTGCTCCGCGCTAAGGGCTTGAAAACCAATCTGGGTCATTTTTCCACCATTAACAGAATGCAGATTCAATTTTGTCCCATCACGTTCACCCAGCGTAGATATTGATATGAATTCTTACTCTTTACATAAATTCAAGGCTGCCTTGTATAGGGCTTTATCTTAAGAGTAAAATTAATAGTGTGGTTTCTATTGTTTTTCTCGTTTACTTAAATCTATATAATCTGTATAAATAAGTTAAATATGTTTTGTAAATACATTTCCTACTCCTATGTTTAATGCATGCCGTGGCAGCCTTTAATTAAGGCTACTCTGTAAAAGATTTTACAGAGTAGCCTTAATTAAAGGCTACAAATGAAAAAAACATCAGGTAAAAATACATCTTAAAATCTCCATGATAATAAGATTATTATCATGGAGATTTTAAGATGTATTTTTGGTGTATGCTTTGTTGGTTGTCCTTAAATTTAAATAAACGCAGTAGGGAATCGACACGCGCACAATCAAGGAAGGAAAATCATAACAATTACATACTATAGGTCATTGGAAATTTATGTTCTAAAATAGTAACACACTTACCATGTTAGTTGTGTGTAGTCCGCTGTCTTGTAAAGTCGCGAACTAATAATTACTAACTGTGTAATGGAGATACCTGGCAATAGCACCGAGAGTTCCTACAACACTACCAGTGCTCGAGAGCCAAACGGAGTTATCAATGGATTTGACAGGAACTTCAAGCGGCGCGGGAAGTAAGCGAAACAAGCAGATTTCAATTTCCAACCAATCTTTTCTTTCTTTTTTTCTTTTCTCTTTTTTTTCTTTCTTTTATTTATTTGTTCTTTTTCTTTTTGAAGAATTATAGGAGCTCGGTCAAGCGGGGCTTTGTCAAATTATAGGAACTCGGCCAAGCGGGGTTTTGTAAAATTATAGGAGCTCGGCAAACCAGGGCTTTTTCAAATTATAGGAGCTCGGCCAAGCGGGGCTTTGTCAAATTATAGGAGCTCGGCCAAGCGGAGCTTTGTCAAATTATAAGAGCTCGGCCAAGCGGGGCTTTGTCAAATTATAGGAGCTCGGCCAACCGGAGCTTTATCAAGTTATAGGTGCTAGGCCAAGCGGGCCTTTGTCAAATTATAAGAGTTCGGCCAACCGCGGCTTTGTCAAATTATAGGAGCTCGGCCAAGCAGGGCTTTGTCAAATTATAGGAGCTCGGCCAACCGGGGCTTTGTCAAGTTATAGGAGGTCGGCCAAGCGGGGCTTTGTCAAATTATAGGAGCTCGGCCAACCGGGGCTTTGTCAAATTATAGGAGCTCGGCCAAGCGGGGCTTTGTCAAATTATAGGAGCTCGGCCGAGCGGGACTTTTTCAAATTATAGGAGCTTGGCAAACCGGGGCTTTGTCAAACTACAGGAGCTCGGCCAAGCGGGGCTTTGTCAAATCACTTCCCACTACCACTTCACTGTTTTTATTTGTTTGGTAAAAGTAAAATGAGGTTCCAATGATTCTCCGCCTTGTTATATCAAGCTGTACATTTCCAGTAAAAGATAATGAGTCAGTGAACGGGAAGACCATAGTCCTGTATATTAAGAGGTCAGCTTATACTGGAAATGTACAGACGCCAGCACATCAGGCTACTACAATCTGTCAAATTTCTTTAAATGATTTTCAACTTAATAATTTAAGCATAAGGTTCAAAGTTGATTGGGAATATTTGACAGTTTCGGGTAGATTGATGTGCTGGCGTCTGTACAAGGGGCCATCCATAAATTACGTCACAGGAATTTCATGATTTCTTAAATCACATATTTTGCAATTTTAAATGCACCTGCATAACGGATACCGTACATCAGTGCCTCAAGCTTTTAAAAGTTATATAAGTAGATATTTTAAAATGTCACATAAATTATTTTGTTTCTTTTTAGTTCGTGTTATTCTTTCTTTTTTAGGTTACGTTTTTAATTAAATAAAAGCTTGTTTTAAAAACTTTTTTATTTTCATTTTATTTTTTACTTTTTACTCTTAAACAACACATCACACAACAACAACAACAACACAACAACAACAACATATTTTAAACCATTTTTTGTTAATTTATTTACTTACATTGTTTTATATTTTACACCATTGACATTATTTGCCCTATTAACACTATTAACATCATTGACAGTATTTAAACTAAGAACATTATTTACACTAAGTATTTAATTTACATTATTTATACCACTGATGTTATTTAGTTCCTTTAAATATTTCCACCTGTTTGTTTTATATTTTTATTGAATTAATCGTTTTGATTGTTCACGTATCGTTTTTTACTCTTCGAGTCCTTTCATTTGATTCTCATATTATGGGGGTTGTAAAAAAATGTATTCCGCCATCTTGGAGCGGCGGCCATGTTGAATTTAGTGAAATGTTACTAACTTTATCGATTTCTACTCTTCAAGCCCTTTAATTTGTTACCCATTATAGGGGATGAAAAAAAAACCGCCATCTTGGAGCAGCGGCCATATTGAATTTAGTGTGATGTTATTAACTTTATCGTTTTCAACTCTTCAAGCCCTTTCATTTGATACCCATATTAAGGGGGTAGAGAAAAAATATGTAATCAGCCATCTTGGAGCGGCAGCCATATTGAAATTATTACAATATTGATTGTTGCACATCGTATTGTTACCAGATCGATGTATGCAAAATTTCAGCTCAATCGGATACCAACAAATGGTCGAAAAATTGTTTGCAAATTTTGATGGACAATTTACATACATACATAGGTACTTGTAAAAACATAACCCTCCTTCTAGCGCAGTCGGGTTAAAAGAGAAAATACTGCAGGGAATCTGTGGTTTACCATTTAAATAATTATTATACTTACAATAAATAGAGTTTTACAGACCTCAGAGTTGAAGCTTACATTTTTAACACATATATCATAAGATTACACCCGTGGTTTCCGAAGCATTATGCAGAGGTGTCCCTATTGTAACACTCACATCGTGCCGGCTATGTTATTATCTATTATGTACATACTTATAGTTTTATTTTTATACATGTGACGTCACGAAGCTTATGATTTGTCCCCCTTATCACCCCTTATCATACTTTGTTCCCTCCCCCTTAACGTGGTACGTAATTTCAGGATGACCACTAACAACTGCCAAAGTTTTTCATTTTTTTTATTTAAGTATGTATGTGCACAGGTGGCTGATAGACCACTTGCCTACCATGATACCGCTCGACCAGAAGCCATTCTTCAGTGTGGACAGCCCGTATTACAATTTTCACCCCATGCGACCGTCCGAGAAGAGGCCTCCCCTCGAAAAGACGCCTGTCTTGCCATCGTTCGACAAGTTGCCACCCATGGAACCCGTATTTGAGAAGTGGCCATCGTTCGAGATGGACTTCAAGAACATCGATTTCCAGGTATCCGTTACTCATAGACTGATAGGACGGCAATCCGACACGACCGGAGAGAGTTCAGGCGCATGATCAACGGTTTAAGAGAAGAGTGAAGAGAGAGTGCACCTGTGTCACACACACTTGTGCACTACAATATCTCCCGCGTGGAAGGCTGGTCTCCGCTGAGATTAACTGCCATGGCCGAAATTCGGCGTGGACGAATTTGTTATTTATTTATCCGTTACTATCCATGCTTATTACATGACTTACCTTTTAATTTATAAATATATGTATAATATTATACATCCGAAAGCTGTATGCCTATCTGCTGGTACCTGTCACGTAAGGTGTTTCTTAGCAGCCCGGAGTCTGGATGTGTGTCTGGTGGATGGTATGGCAAGAGGCTCGCTCCCAATCATACCTGGCGAGATAATCTGAATATAGAGGATCCAGTCAGCTCATATATCACGAATAAAATTATTTTTTAAATTCCCAGCTGCACATACCGACACCAGCACCGCCGCCACACGCATCAGATTTTCTCGTGGTGAAGATGCTCGTCAGCATTCTGGGAGCTATCGTTGCACTCTTGATAATCGCGGGCGTTCGCAGGGGAAAACCTAGTCGTACCCAAAGAGGTACGTTGGAGGCAGTTATTGCCCTTATTGTTAAGGAAGCAACATTTATTTGAGTTTTTATTTTATACATGTATGTAAGAGATTTCTTTAGAAATATGCATCACATTTGTAGGTACGTCTTTTTCTGTTTCTTTCTTTCTTGTCTGTTTAATTATGTGCATACTCCTCCGCATCGCTGTCGACTGGTAATGTCCCCAAGAGACTGGTGGCATGCAATAGTTTTAGTTGGGTTAAGATATTATATTTTAATAGTTTGTTAGTTTATTTAGTATTATAAGCTTGTCCGGTTAATAAATAAAGTACCTATAGTTGTAAATGTTAAATTGTATGTCTTATATTGTTATATAAATAAATATCGCCGTCGTGGTCGTTGGCTGAGCCTCGGCTGCTATAATACTATGATGAAATAGTTTTCCAGTTCGATGTTTGGCTGTTCGTTATTGAGTAGGGTAATTGTTTGTGGCTAATCTGTTTAAGGAAAACTCAATTTATTTATAGTTATGTGAATGATGTCACGCTAACACCGTGAATACCGAGCTGACCGACGACCCATGCAGGCACAAAGTTGTCTGGTGCGTTTGTGTTCATTCTGTCACTTTATTCTGGTGTTGAATAGTGCACAATTACAATATTTTACTTAAGTTCATTTAATACTTAATTCTCAATCATTTATTGCATTCCACAATGTGTAATGTGATAACTTAATGAGGTCATTATGGACCCTGCCAGGAGAGATGACGCCTTAAAAACTTAACTTATTAGGCTTCTTACGACATCTAATGTTATTAAGGTTTTACGTAATTATTATGTTTCTAATAATAGTTTAGGTATGAATAATATATGCACATATAGTTTATATTCATTAGCATTTATTTAGTAAAAATATTATTTTTTTCTTCATTTTTATAGATAACTCTGGTAGTTTGATACATTTTTATGGACATTCGGTACATAGGGACTTGTAGAATGTATTGTTTGATTTCGACTCATCTCATGTAAACGCTTCAGGTAGATTTACTGGAGCAGGTGCAGTTCAGCAAGGCAGACCGAGTATATGGACTGATCAACCGAGTGTACCGAATTATCCGAGACAACCTTCGGGACAAACAGGTTTGTCACCCTGTTACTATTCACTTTTAAAACCCCATGCACACCCCACACTTTTACTTCTAAGTATATAAATTATAAAAAGTTAATAATCACTCCCTTTTCATTCATGTTATCCCTCTCTCCTCGTTTAACACAATCCATCCATTTATTCTTTAGTCTCCCTCTCACCTCTCATTCATCAACACTCATAATTCATCTGTCTCTCCCTGACTTGCCATGACAAACGATTCCCTTTCAACTTTTCCATCACTGGCGCTATTTTTCATCAAAGTTCCTCTAATAGTACCTTTACTTATTTCTTACTTTATCCATTCTTGTCACTCTACATCTTAACATTTCATATTGTATTCCATCTTTCAAAGGTTTTTTGTGCTACGATTCTTAAAACCTTTGGCGCTTCCATAGAACCGAGCCGGCCTCGTAACAATGACTTGCCGCCGTCGTACTACGAGTGCGCGCTCTCCAGCATCAAAAAGTACGTCAGCGATGATCCACCGCCATACGCTAACTATAAAGATGCAGAACCTCAAGTACACGCACGACAACAGAACGCTCTTATTGAAAACGGACTCGGAGCCAAAGCTGTTACCATGACAACCACTTCTAATGACACTGGAGACGTTGCTCCAGAGATGAAAACGGAACTAGTGTTTGACAACGGTAGGATAGTAGAGAGGCTGAGCTTAGATCTGGATGATAATAATGTTAAGACAGAAATAGCCAGTAATGATAATGTAGAACAGCAGAGTACTAGACATGCAGAAGAGAAAGATAGAGTGATGTATGTTGATGAAACTGATAATGTGAAAGTCAATACTCAATAGTTAGATTTGTGAGAATCAACAAAGGATGACGTTAAGTTTTATTATGATGTGAATATATAAATATAAATGTTACGTCTATGTAATAGGGTAGTTGACTAAGAAAATATATTTAGTCCATCAGTTAGATTACTAAAAAATATTGTATACGTATTTTTTCTTTTGTCTGGCAAACAAAAAATTACGAAGATACAGCGCTTGGAAATTTCGTATGACGTCACGCCGTGCTACAAATTTTAGCACGTTATGACGTCAAAGCCCCCCACTCCTGAACTTTGATGTGATATATCTTTGTAATTTTTTATCTAATTGATAAAACAAAAAATACGTGTTCAATATTTTTTAATAATCTTACTGAGGGACTAAATCGAATCGATTTATTTTTACCCAGGCAACATCCCTATTAACAGAAAATTTCACAAATTGTGTTTGTCTTTGTTCATTCATGGCACTCTCTGCTCCATTACGCCTTATCTACAGTTCGGGCTGCGACCCAGCCTCGAGCGTGATGACAAACTAAGCTCAGGTGTATAATGTATTATACCACTTTTGTAGCTCCCCAAGAGACAAAGTCAGCACAACCATTGTAGGTTGTGTATGATGTTTACGTCGTTACGGTTCTAGAGCTTTACATATTCTTAGTAGGTACTTATATTGTATCCTAATCTATTACAATATTTTTCTTATTATTCGTTTTATTGATTCTTATTCTTTACAGAGGACAGCTCCTCGTTTCCTGTGATGTTCATAGGATGCTAGTTAGTACAAAATAGTAATTCCAAACTAACCTACTATACCTACACGTTTATTATATTATAGAGGGTGGTAATGCATATTTCAAACATCAAACTTGCTTTTGGTTAATATTACAACTTAAAAGCCGCAAACATCTTTAAGGGAAAAAATACTCAGCCTATAATGTTCCCACTGTTGGGACACAGGCCTCTTCTCTGTGAGACGGAGTGGGCTGTAATCCACATGCGGGCCCAGTGCGGGTTGGCGGATGGCACATAGGTATCTTCGAATTTTTGGTTCTAGGACATGCCGGTTTCCTCACGATGTTGTCTTTCGCAGTTTTTTAGAGCAGTGGTGATGAAATCGTACACACAAAGTAAAGCGCCTGCTTGGGTTCGAACCTACGACCTACAACTCGGTAAGTAGGCCTTTACCACTGGGCCACCACTGCTCAGTTTGTAAACTATCGATAAGTTGTGAACTGTAGGTACCATACTGTTACATATGGCTTATAAACAGATGCTGCTAGAGGTATCGAACACAACAATTTATTGGTTTGCCATGGACAGATTATAAACTATTGAAAAATAAATATATATGTATATATTTTGCGTTCTAATTATGTATCAGCCGGTCAATTCTGTAAAAATCTCACCGTGAAAACTTAGGTGAAGTGAGATTGTTTTTGCTAGGAATTGACACTATTGACAGCTCACTCCACGCTCTCTTCACCTAAGTTTTCACGGTGAAATTTTTACAGAATAGCACCGCAGGTATATGGGTAAACTCGACGGAACTGACCTTTTTAATTTGCTTTTTATATTGATCGAGTTATTTTATCTGTGACAGCAACAGTATAGCAACTATTTAACAGTGATCTTTAGTATCGTGGCTATAAATCAGAGTTAAAATAACTACTGTCATGAGTGTACATTGTAGGTACAGTGTACACTCACGATGTCTACACTGACGCTAAATGTGATTCTAGATAGTACCTATAGTAAACACGGCTACTAAAAATATATAACAAATATATATACCTACTGCTATAAATTTCCAGTTGTAGCTGGCCTCACATTGTATAGGTTTTACGTACAATGAGAATTCAGCTTATATACTGACTATGTATAGCTTGATGTGTAGCCGCATACAAAGCTTTATTTCAATCGGTTATGTTTAGCCACACCAACCTGCAGTCCCCGAAGACTGATGTAACGTTGTGTATGCCCCATGTTTGTGCCCTAAATTCTGTCTTTATTCTAATTAAGATCTTTGTAACTTATAATTATGAGTCTGAGATTAATTAATTTAATGAATTCGAACCTAGTTTGGTCTATTTAGCGGTCAAAAGTACAAACTCCGAGTTTTCACTGAGAAATTCTTCATGAAAAACCCAATACCTATTAGTTGACCTGAGAATCGAAAGGAGCGCTTGCATTCAAGGAAGGAAAATGATAATAAGTATACCAGTATACCTAATAATAAGTATGAGAATCACAAACAATTGTGAGACATCTCATTAGTTGTGTGTATACCTCTGTGCTGTGCAGTCACGAGTTTATTATTGTGCAATAAAACAACACTATGGGTTTCTTGACTAACATCTGGGAGAGTATCTTTAATACTCACGAATACGACACACCCGTACACACCATGAGGGCAGTCCACGAATGGCCTACCATGAGTCCGTTCGACACGAGGCCTACCATGAGGCCCACGTCGAGACCGCCACTTGGAGCGCACTCTACCCCAAAGACGCCCGACATCAAGGTACCTATGTGTGAACATCATGAGAGGTATAATTATTACAAATACATCGTTCTGTTATTCTGTATCATTGATGTTGATGACACAGAAATATTTTTAGAGTAAAAACGAATATCCAGCGAGCGGATAGTAGGCCAATATCCATGGCAACTAATATAAAATATGAAAATGTAAAAAATATAGTTACTATTTCATTTCTAGGGTGGTAGAAAGATGCCAAATAAAACCACAATAACTTTGTCAGTTTAAGGTAGTTAACTTGCAAATTACTTAAAACAAATTTAATACATTTTTTTTTTTCAAAATTTCTAATTTATTACTTCGAATGGTTATAAACAAGCGTATTAACTAGTCAATCAATAAAAAATAAAAAAAACGTTTAAAAAAAAGAAAAAAATACGCGCTTTACTCATGCATGAAAAACGATGTCCTGAAATATATATCTCCGCTCGTTCGAGTCCTCTATGGGCTCGCTTGGATTACAATATGAGTAGCCCGTGGCCGGGTATCCGACTATTCGGCTCATAGAATGACCAAAGGACCTAGACAAAGTGAGATTCTTTCAGCGGTAAGGATGATGGAAAAGTCAATAATGTATGAGACGACATTATTGTTAATAAAAAAAAAACACTGGCACTCCGGTAGTGCCGACAGAAGTGAAAACTTGAACAATTACGAGTGTATTTTGTGAATCGTCTTATAAACAAAACACGCGTGTTAAGGTGTGTTCCTTATTTTATAGGGTTTTTTGCAAATCAGGTATGATGACCAAAGTGACTGGTTTATTCTTCTCGTGAAAGGAATTTATTCAGATTTGCTCGTCGTCAGTTATATATCCGTGGTTCAGCGCCATCTCGTCGTTGTTGGATGAACTACGTAGTTAGTACGCGAGGCCTACGTAGTTAGTACGCGAGGCCCTCGTAGTTCTTCCCGATGTGCATAGATGGCGCTGTCCTCAACAACGCGCGTCTTAAGTTTTACGTCTGACGTTAGTACGCGAGGCCCTCGTAGTTCTTCCCGATGTGCATAGATGGCGCTGTCCTCAACAACGCGCGTCTTACGTTTTACGTCTGACGTTTTACGTCTTACGAATTTTCGATCAGGGTCACGTGACCTGACGCGAATTTAGAAGTTTTTACCCATTCCAAAAAAAGTACACAGCGCCGCTAAAGAAGTTTTCACTTCAAAAATCAAAACAAATCGTTTATTTTATAAGGGACACATTTAAAACAAAAGTCTTAAAAATTACAATACAGCATAGTGGCTCTCAGATATCCGGCTTCTGGTTTCCGGCCTAATAACTATCAGTTTCATCTCTATATTTTGTACGAGTATGTGGTTTTTTGTGCAGACCGAGCCACCTTCAAACGCAGTGGCTTCCAGGGAGTCGGGCCTTGCCTTCAGTTTGGAGAAGGTCCTGTGGGTGTTTCTGAGCGGCTTTGGGGTTATGGTGCTGATGGCGATCTTCATGAAATTAGGAGGACCGATTCGCAGAGGTATGTTGAATGCAGTTCTCCACCATGGCTTCTGCGGGGTAATTGCGTAACATACTATCAGTAGCAATGTGTTTAATTTTGACATTTCAACAACATTCATTGCGTTATTTACGTTGCTGAGCAGACAATTTTTTCGAACATATAACGCAATGGATTAGCAATATCCTTCAAAATGATTCACATTGAGATAGTGTGTTACTCAATTAGGGTGCGGTTCTTATGACAATAATAAGATCAAGCCTTTGTAATATTAGACTAAGGCTTGACCCATCGATCGCAGATATCCGACCGACCGTTCACCACGTTAGACAGTCTTCCACGGCAGACGGTCCGCGTGGATGTCTGTTTCTGGAATAATCGTGACGCGTGACTTTACTGTGTATGTTTTGTAAGAATAAATTTTTAGATTATACCACATACCTATATCATCTTTTTATTGCAGTAAGAAGACAACTGTCGAACGAACGGCCTGCACAAAATGACGTGATAACCGCTACTAGTAAGTGTTATAAAATGGGAAATAATATTGCTTCCGAAAAACAAATTAACTTCCGGCGATCTGTGGTTGAACGTAATACTAACTAAGCTGTATTAAAATGAATTACCGAAAAATTAACACAAAATGACCGAAAAAAAATTTAATTTAACTAACAAAAATGATCTTATTCAAATCACAATTCTACGAAAAGTTATCTGTACTTTCAAATACTAAATTAATTTCCAAACAAAAATACTAAACTTCCGAAAAAAATACAAAGTTTCCGAAATAGTACATTATGATATAAGTGCAGTAAGTTGAAAATTACAGCCGAGGCGATATTGCTTGCCCGAGCCGTAGGCGAGGGCTAAAAGAAAGCAGAGGCTGTAATTATTAAAGTGCACGTATGTCATACGACGTTTTATAACATATTTGCGAGGAAATAAATAAAACTCGGACTTTCTTAAACGAATAAATCCTTAATTAAAGCAGTTATGAAAATTTGAGCAATTAGTAAAATTGATTATTACGTTGCCAGTTGGCATTTTTAATTTTGTCAAGTTATTATTATTACTTACAATTTCACCAGTCACACACACACACACACACGTGTCTCACACTCTTGAGTGAAAGTAGGAGAAACGAGACCACAGAGTCACAGTATAAAGACATACAGTATTGTATCTCGGCCGTAACCTTGAATTAAATGCCTACAGCCGCGCGGTACGTAAACATGCGATAGGGCTGCCCGCCTCCAGCATTTTAATTACATTTGCCTACTTTGTGTTTCCATTTAGTTTTGTTATTGTATTTTACTGTGTGTACATAAATAATAAAATAATTCGTCATTTCGAATTAACCATTTATTTAACATTAATCTGATTACAGTTTATTTCTATGAAAACTTGTTCATGTGTATTTTTAAACAAATTATGTTAAATTATTATTATAGTTAAATCAAACGTTCAAGAACCACAAATAAAATTCAAAATTTGTATATTAATGTTTTTTTAATCTTTCCTATCATCGTCCTATCCTTAACAGAATAACACAGATTGGAAGAAGTTAAATAGCAAACATGTATAATATAAAAATTATAATTAAAATAATCTGTTCATTGAAGTAATAAACATATTTAAATTAATGAGTGCAAATAAAAGCAAATTTATCAATTAAATTGTAGATTTCATTTCACTCCTTCCTCCTTTCTTTCCTCCTTCTTTCCTCCTTCTCCTTCATTCATACAAAATATTAATAATTCAATAAAAATAATTAAATTTTATTCATAAAAGTATGCAATCATTTCATTAATGTTTTGTTATGATGTTGTCACGTTAAACTATCGTCCGTAAATCGACTTTACAGACAACCAATTTTTTTCTAGTATTATTCATACACACAGTACAATAAACAACTATTATTAATAATAAAAACCACGTCTTTACTTTGAATTATACAAACTAACAAAACACACATGCCCCGAGGTTTTAACACAAGCGTACCTACCGTATAATGATTCATGAACCGCCTATAACTACCTATTTCACTCGTGTCTATCACTTTCCTTTACTTTAATCACTTTATTTATTAATCCAGACATCTTTTTTTCCGGAGGTAATAGGAAATACTTATCCATTAAAAAGACACATTATGTACCTACCCACTAGTAAGTAAAATAGTCTTACCTTTCAGAGTTTCCAGGTAATGTAAAAAAAGCTATCTCTGGATGCGTTATTGACGAATTCATGCAACCAAAAACAGCACAATATCGCCTACTCGTCATATTGAATATGTACTTGAACTTATTTTTAGTGAAAAAATCGCGCGGTTATTGTTATAAAAAACAACACACCGTCCGTTCGTCACTGTTGCACAGTCGCGACTCCGAGCCGCCTGAGCGCACACGGTGATCGAAGCGCGTAGGTATAGCCCGCGTTTCGTCCGTTTGTATGAAGACGACCTACTGTATATATTATTACCGTGACAGAGTTCTGCAGTCGGTGGCGGCGACGGCGGTGGCTGCGGCGGCGGCGGCGGCGACGATGGTGGAATGTATGCGTGTGTGCTCGTAGATGGTAGAGAGTCAACACTTGGCTCCAAATTTATATTCTTTGTAATGCGGGTGCTAATTTCTTCTTTATTTCTCATCGAGTCATCTATGTAGCCCTCGGCTACACTGTTCGACCGCCACCCTCCGTGGCGTTTTATTGTCAATAAATTCGCACCTGAATCGGCGAGCAATGTAGCCGAGGACCTTCTGAAACTGTGCCCAGTGTATTCATGTGGATCATCCAAATTTAAGTAAGTGGCGATTTGTTTCGGCATTGTTTCAAATTTATTTACGCCAATGGGTTGACTCTAGTGCATTTTCCATTTTGGTAGTTTTGAAAAAATCTGTTAAACTGCTTTTGTTGAACGTATTTCTTCACCATGTCGTAAAAAAGCCCCTGTATTGTGAATTATCTTGGAATTTTATTTTTTGTGTTTTTGACCAGGACAAGAAGAACCCGCCCATGGTTCTCGACATCATTAGTTGTGATGTTTGCCAACTCTTGACGTCTACATGCACCAATAAAAAAAAAGTACAGCGAAAAGAAAAAGCGCGCGGAATAACTTTTATAACATATTTGCTCGTAAAGGGTCTCTTATTTCACCAATTTCAATATCGTAATGTATCTCATTACGCACTTGTGCGGTAATGTAAAGTAAATCGCACGGTCTATCAAGATGCTCCGTCAAAACGAACGGTACTTTTTTAAATCTTAGCAAAGAGTTTTTATTTCAGAAAAGATGTCAACATTTTATGAATAAAATTAACTTTGGGAGATAAAATATAATAAATAAACATTTAATTCTTTAATTCAATTAATTTTGACAATAAATTACAACCGTACAACCGTATTTATTATTATCTGTAACAAAAACAAAAATATTAATTTACTTTATTAATAATACTGTTTTGTGTCTATGCCTGAAAAAAAAACCTCGAACGCGCGCGCATCGCTTATCTGTTAAGAAGTAAAAATTATTCCGCGCGCTTTTTTCTTTTCGCTGTATTTTTTTTTATTTGAAAATGTCGTCAAGTAATGATGAATTTATTAATTCCACACCGCCAGAAGTCTCAGAGGCAGCGAAAAAGGCTACCTACTCTAAGCCTCTTGCCCGAAAAATCGACCGCTAGATACTTACAAGCGTATCAAAATTTCATCATATGGAAAACAAGCAAATATGCAAATTCAGTCCGAGTTTTATTTATTTCCTCGCAAATATGTTATAAAACGTAGTATGACATACGTGCGCTTTGAAAATTACAGCCTCTGCTTTCTTTTAGCCCTCGCCTACGGCTCGGCCAAGCAATATCGCCTCGGCTGTAATTTTCAACTTACCGCACTTATATCATAATGTACTATTATGATACTAGTGCGGTAAGTTGGTTTTGATTTAAAAAAAAGTACCGTTGTTTTGACGGAGCATCTTGATAAACCGTGCGATTTACATTACATTACCGCACAAGTACGTAATGAGATACATTACGGTATTGAAATTGGTGAAATAAGAGACCCTTTACGAGCAAATGTGTTATAAACATATTTATGAACGAGCGAAGGGCACCCCGAGTTTAGGTTTGGTTAGGTTACTTTAAACCCTTTACATAGACATAGGAGCCCCGCGAAGCGGGGCTACGTCGACATAGATTCTAAGAGCGAGCGTATGAGAATTAGAGTGATTGATTAGAGACTCATAGTTTTCAGTAGAACGTAATTTAAGCTGGTAGAAAAGTATATATATAGCAATAAACAGTCATGTTTATTTTTCGAAGATTTCAGTATCTCATTCGGTCGTGTCGTCATTTTTATTCGGACAAAAGTAGTCGGAAAGTTAGTATTTTAGGCAGTAGATTTAATATTTTAAGTAAGGACAATGCTTATTTTTTTGTCGAAGCTTTTATTACTATCCTTACAAAATGTCTCAAACCATTCGCAATTTTTGTACTTTTAGGTACTAAAAAGTATTACAGACCTACAATTTTTATTGACCAACTGTTTTGTAAACCCTGAGAGTAATATTATGTGTAAAATATAATATATTCCATCCGATACTATGATTATTTTCGGCCGTAAACCAGGATAGGTTTAGATCCAATAGATTAAAGTTTAAATTTTCAATATTTCAGTGCGCCCCGACGACGGTAACTTGGACATGACCTCTCTACTTCGTTTGAGTGACGACTTGCCGCCGCCGTACTCCGAGTGCGTGCGCTCCAGCGACAAGCACGACATCGAGGAACCTCCGCCACGTTTCTCAGCCTGCTTCGTGTCATTCACTAACCCTCAAGATGCAGAACCACATGTACACATACGACGACAGAATGATCTTATTGAAAACGGGTTGAAAGTTGACTCCGTGCCCATGAATAACTCTGAAAGTGTCGCTCCGGGGAACAGAGCTAGTATTTGATAACGGCAGGTTAGTAGAGAGGCTGAAATGGACTGAATAGTAATAATAATGAGACAAAAGTAGCCAGTAATAATAATGTAGAAGAGCAGAGTAGACAGAGCTGTTTTAATTGGGAAGCGGCTTGACTGAATAGACGAGTGTTGAGTGACACAAGACAAGAGTGTGCATTAAATTGTTAAATAGTTAGGTACTATGTTTGTGAGATAGAATCAACGGAGAGTGTTCGTTTCAGAATGAAGAGAATTTCAAAAACACTCAACTGAATGATAGATGATAATAAGTCATAAGATTTAATAATAAGACTAGATTGTGACATTGTATGAAGATCTCGATATTGTATGTTTACGATGTCTGTCATTATCAGGCCCTTACCTACTAATACGTGTATACATACTCTACTCTTTATAACATCAGCTTTTGATCGCAGTTTAACTGTAGATCCTTACTATTGACAACTATTTGCATTGTCTTCAAAACATTAGCAATTTTTAATGTTTTTTCACATCTTTAGATAGCAGCTCGTCGTACTTACTGGGAACCTCTGCTAGGAGTAATAGTGTTCTGTGCTGGGAACTGGCTGCCTTAAATATTAGGTATTCAATATTTAAGACGGCCAGTTTCTTCTTTGTTTTGTATGAATTATTTTTCCGAAAAATTTACTCATCATTGATAAAATTGAGGGAATTCCAGCTATAATATAAATAGTTTTATTAAAAACACAATTAATAGTCGAAGTGCTTTATTAATACAACTAAAACTACTTATTCTTAAAGTTTTAAATAAATAATTTCTAACATTATGTAGTTCTAATATTTTAAAATAATATATTTTGAGAACCATGCTTTCTCAAACTTGTCATTATTCGTTACTTGCAGCTTCAGATGGCAAATTGCTAAGAAAAGCATACATTCTTTTTTAACGCTAAAGAAGCATCTTAATTCAGCATGTTGAATTAATAAGTCGAAGAAAGCATGGTTGTATTAATAGTTACAATCTTTACAAATTATAAATGCAAATTGAGCTTCAATACATAGGTATTCCCTCTATTGTCTAAAGTAGCTACATTAACGAGTATTTCTATAGGGAGAAACTAATTATTATCTTTCTTCTTAAATCATTTTAAATAAAGAAACGTGAAATGAATAGGTGGTGAAATATTAATAATGACAATAATATAATTAATAAGTATTGAAATTCTGTCCCAGAGGGTATAAAAATGTTTGAATTTTATAAAATTAAAGAAAATTATAAAATGTTGACTGAACACGTAACTTATTGTATAGTCTAAATTGATAAGAGATCTCGCCTCCCATTCCTATATGTTTTGGTACGAACCTACTTACGTAATAATAATATATTAGATACAGTCTTAATTTCACAACGTTATGTAGCAAAAGCACCAAAATTAGCATCTAACATACCTATTACGTAACGCTATAGGAATACATACATTTATAATTAAGTTTAAATAAATAATTTAACGTCAAGAGTGTGAGAAATTAAAATAATCTACACTGAAGATTTGGATAGCGCTTATCACCAGTTTCCTAAAGCACCTACATTTGGGTGATAAATAGAAAACCAAGTTCTGAAGCAATTTATTACAGTATGAACAATTTAATTTGGAAAACAAAAAGTGTAAAAATATTCTCATTTGGCGGATCCATTGATGAAAAATATGAAATGCTAGCTTTTGCTTACACAGATGATTTGAAATGAAGCTATAATCTTGTCCGTGTGCATTAATTCATCTAAATGACATTATAATACTTGCAGCGTATGTTAGCTATTTCCTTACAGCTCATTGTTCTGGCGACGACGCACGTACCTCGCGAAGTAGTCTGGTCTCCAGCACTTGCAAGACCCGGGGACCAGGAACCAGTCGTAGTAGAGACGAACCTGAAAATGAACGATGACGTTTGTTCCTGTTATAGAATACTATTCCAAAGTCACCTTTTCAAGGACTGAATTACTTCTTGATAGTGAAAAAATTAAATAAAAAACCCCCGACACAAAATAATAATTAAAAAAATAGTAGGAACGTAAAAAGCCTAAAACAAGTTAAAAACTCTATGAAAAAATAGCCACAAATAGAACAAAAAGGTAAAAATTAAAAAATTTGAAAAAACCCACGACGGTTCAAAATGTAAAAAATGTAATTCGCCATTTTGTGGTGGCGACCATCTTGGATTTTGAAATTTATCATAGTGTATAGTATTCTACTAGTCAAGCCCTTTAATTTGATACCTATATTGAGGGAGTTGTGAAAAAAATAAAAATAGCTAAGAACACTTCCGACTAATTCACCTTTCAACAAAAAAAAAACAAAATTAAAATCGGTTCATCCGTTCGGGAGCTACGATGCCACAGACACACACACACACAGACACGTCAAACTTATAACACCCCGTCGTTTTTGCGTCGGGGGTTAAAATAGTTTAGTTTATTTCGGAGGCAGATCAAAGAAGAGATGGCCGGGACTGTATTGAATTATGAGTTGAAGGATTTGAATGGTCATAGGGGCAGCAAGCTGATGAGCAACAATATTTTGTTACATTACTTCAGAGATCAATCTCTATGTGAAATGTGATGATGACTGCATGAGCTTTTTAACCCCCGACAAGACTGAGGGGTGATATATGTTATACGTGTGTATCTGTGTATCTGAGTGTCTGTCTGTGCCATCGTAGCTCCCAAACGCCTGAACCGATTTTTTTTTTGTTTGAATGGTTACTTGATCGAGAGAGTTCTTTGCTATGATTCAAGAAAATCGGTTCAGCTGTTTGATGATTATCAACTCTATAGTTGAAGAACATAGCAACCTTGAACTGCTGCTGCAGCGTCACCTGGAATTTGCAGGATACCCAACTTCCTTATCTTAAAGCAGAGGTATCGTGTTTGGGCTCCTTGGAATGGTCTCAATGAATAGGTTATAGATAGATGGTGACCAGGGGCTGATGATGCATTAGGAAAAAGAAATAAAGGAGGACCGGACAAAATGGTCCCCTTGGGAAATAACAACCAAACATTTGTCATTAGATAGGCATTTTAATAAAGTGCAATAACTACTGTGGCGGTTCTTATCAAATCGTTGTGTGAAGTTATGGCGATGGCACAGACAGATACACACGTCAAACTTATAGCACCCCTGTGTTTGGTCGGGAGTTAAAAACCATCTAGCATAATTTTTAGGGTTCCGTACCGAAATGGTAAAACGGAACCCTTATGGTGAGACTCAGTCTGTCTGTCTATCACAGCTGGATATCTCGAGAACTTCTAATGCTATCAACTTGAAATTTGGAATTGTTTTAGATGACGTTTGCCCAACTATTTTGCAAATAAGAAAGAAATAAAAATATACGTATATTTTTTGCAACAGGAACTGAAAAGGGTTCTTAAAAATTCGAATTGGGACTACTAGGGTATGTGGGGTATCATATGCAAGATTTTAGGCCGCATAGTTTTCGACTTTTGATGAAAAATGTAAAAAAAAACACCGTTCCCTCTCCCCCCCCCCCTTATATCTGAAGTTTGCAAAGACAAAAATCTAAAATAATTGTATGTGATAGCAGTTTATTTTATACCGCAGCGCGCAGTGTTAAAATTCTCAAACGAATATATAATTCGTTATCGTTTCATCGGCGAGGTCTACAGGCCTCGCCGATGAAAATTTAAAAACATATGATGGTACGGAACCCTCGGTGCGCGAGTCCGACTCGCTCTTGCCCGGTTTTTCTTATATATATTGTTAATACGACGTGCAAAGGTGATTCCACTATCCCATTTACAGAATAAACAATGTTATTTAATTTCATCAGTGTTTGAATAGTGTGTTACCTGATAGCATCCCATCTCATCGTGTCCGTCGCAGTGCGGCGGTTTGTCGGTGCCGGTCTCGGGCTCCGGTTGCTGGCCGGCGCGGTTCTGTAGGTACTGCTCGTAATCCTGACACGGGACATAAACACATTGGAACTGATCATGAAGGACTATAGCACTTAGCAGCTTCTGGATTTGTGCCCAGATATTGGCAGTAGACTCACCCCCTATAAAATGGGAGGTATAAGGGGCGGGCATACATAAATGAAAGTTAGAAGCAGGCGGGACCCATTTGAGTTTGAAAATATAAAAATGGTATGGGTCTCGCCTACTTCAACCTTTTATTTAATTTAAAATGGGCTTTTTTTAGCTTTTCCGTGTTTAAGTTTTTTATTTCCAGCTTTTTTGTTTACAAAGTGTACGTTACCCCAGCAGGAAAGTGGCTCCTAGAGTGATATGAGTGGAACGTATAATTATTGCGTAATCTGCTGTGAATGTGCGCCACATAGAAAATTTGTGCGCTTTGTCATTTTGAAAAAAGAAACTGAAAGTACGTTTCCTACTGGAGTAACGTTGTTCCAGTAGGAAAATTCTAAGCAAATGATTGGAGAGAGAATTGTTGTGCATGAGCTTATATTTGTGCAAAAATGTGCGCCGAAAATATAATTTGTGCATCTTCAGGTTTTCGAGATATTAGGAGGAGTCACTTTCCGTACACTACACGTTTACAAATGTGAAAGATTTTTTTATTTCGTGTTTTTTAAGTTTTGTCAGTTCGAATTACTTTTAACCATATATATGTTGTGTATATTTTTGTAATCACCTTTTACAACCCTTCATTTTGATATCCTACTCGATGGTTTAGAAGAAAAAAAAATTTCGAACTCCACAATATGGCACCCCAAATCCGCCATTTTACTTTGTTTTTTATTTAATGTAGCTAGTAACACTCGCGCTACCAAGACAAATATAAAGACATAAAATTTATCCAAATCCGTTCATTCGTTTAGAAGTTACAAGGGAACAAAGAAACGGACATATATAAAGGTCAAACACATAACCCTCCTTTCGGGCTTCGCCGCAGTCGGGTAATAAAATGCTAAATAAAAATCATAACAAAAATATTGAATGTAATATGTATAACATATTACATTCAATATTTTGTACCTACAATGTGCGGTTGCTGATCGTATGGGACTTAAAACACAACTGCTTGAAATGTGGGTGAAAACGTCCAAGTGAGGCGTGATATTGTGTGCGCAGTACGCTACGCTACGCTACGCTACGCTACCTGCACGTGCTTGTTCTGTCGCGGCGGGTAGTGCAACTCGGCCACCAACAGCGACACCCAGCGCGGCGAGCTCAGGCAGCCGCCGTCCAGGTAGTGGCAGCGGGACTGCATGCATCTGCGGACAGGCACCGGGAGGTGTTCTTAATGGGAATACAAATCAATAAATGGTATGTAGTAATGGTAAATAAATATTGATAGTTGGCGCAGGTTAGTCATTGCAGATCCAATCTGGCCTTGAAACATATAATCATCGACCCCTCCCAAACTCAGTATAAATTTAGAGCCCACTCATAGGTCGCACTTCATTTCCTGCCTCATGCCATCATGTACCTACAGCTGCACCCTCCGGGGTTAACAACAAAGTAGTCCAGTCTCACCTGTTTTACCTACATACAAAGCTCCTTCCTTCAAGAAGGTCAAAATTAAAATAGTGTCTCATTATAAAGTTCTGTTCGCCAAATATATAAAGGCAGGCTTCCAGCTGCCTTTAAACGCTGACTTTTTTTAAAGCGCATAGTGCTTATTGTATCTTATATTCTTTTCTATCGTGCTTGTTAGTGAGTGATCCTAAGATTTGTACTACTTTTTTCTATATTTACCCGTGAGATCCTGTAATTGGCTCTATGTCTCACTAGCAGTGCCCCGCGGTTTCACCCGCATAAGTGATGATGCCGTGGGAAAATCGGGATAGAAAGTATCTTATGAGTTAATGCTGGTTATGAACAATTTGTGTGTCAAATTTCATCTAAATCCGTTCAGCAGTTTATGCGTGAAGAAGTAACAAACTTATAAATACACACACAATGTTTATCCCGTGGAAATATCGGTATAAGAAGTAGTAAGTAGAATCTAGGATAGATTACTGAAAAAAAAAAGGAATAAAGTAAAGTTTCATTAAAATCCGTTCTATCACTGACATATTATTATATTATAGCGTAGTTTTTGCGTGAAAAAGTAACAAACATCCATGCATCCATCCTCTCGAACTTTCACGTTTATAATATTAGTAGGAACTAGGATTATAGTAGGAGTAGGCTTTACAATTATCCTTCTGTTATAGCTGTTGGTTCTCCTATAAATAAATAACACTACAAGGATATTTTGGCACTTGGATAAAATTGGAACTACCGTCGCCATCTTGTTTTGTCAATATAATTTCTGCGACACAATTATAGTCAATGTCATTCAGGCGCCAAAATATCCTTGTGACACTCTAATTCTATGACCTACCTAGTAACCTCGACGGTCTGCGTGAAGTAGCCCTCGTAGGGTATCTGCACGACGTAGCGCCACACTCCCTGGTAGTTGCGCGCGAACACCGGCGTCGCGTACTCGACGCGCGCCGGGCACGGGGTCGGCGGGCCCTGCAGGCAACACGTAGGTTACAGCCGGTCGATTCTGTAAAAATCTCACCGTGGAAACGTAGATGAAGTGAGTTTGTTTTTGCTAGGAATTGACACTATTGACAGCTCACTCCACGCTCACTTCACCTAAGTTTTCACGGTGAGATGGTTACAGAATCGCACTGCAGTACCGACACTACCTACTGACATCACCAGAGAGCAAATTGAAAACAGCCGGTCGATTCTGTAAAAATGTCACCGTGAAAACTTAGGTGAAGTGAGTTTCTTTTTGCTAGGAATTGACACTATTGACAGCTCACTCCACGATCACTTCACCTAAGTTTTCACGGTGAGATTGTTACAGAATGGCACCACTGGTTCGAGACTACTGAAAACTCTCATTATCACGTCTTTGCCTGGGGATCGAATACGCACCAATAGGTACCATTCAAAACCGTATTATTTGGTAAGTATCGGATTCGATTGTTAATAATGTCACAATAGTACATTATGATATAAGTGCGGTAAGTTGAAAATTACAGCCGAGGCGATATTGCTTGCCCGAGCCGTAGGCGAGGGCTAAAAGAAAGCAGAGGCTGTAATTTTCAAAGCGCACGTATGTCATACGACGTTTTATAACATATTTGCGAGGAAATAAATAAAACTCGGACTGAACTTGCATATTTGCTTGTTTTCCATATGATGAAATTTTGATACGCTTGTAAGTATCTATCGGTCGATTTTTCGGGCGAGGCTTAGAGTAGCCTTTTTCGCTGCCTCTGAGACTTCTGGCGGTGTGGAATTAATAAATTCATCATTATTTGACGACATTTTCAAATAAAAAAAAGTACAGCGAAAAGAAAAAGCGCGCGGAATACAGATAAGCGATGCGCGCGCGTTCGCGCTTTTTTTTTCAGGCATAGGCACAAAACAGCCAGTATTATTAATAAAGTAAATTAATATTTTTGTTTTTGTTACAGATATTAATGGTTGTAATTTATTGTCAAAATTAATTAAATTAAAGAATTAAATGTTTATTTATTATATTTTATCTCCCAAAGTTAATTTTATTCATAAAATGTTGACATCTTTTCTGAAATAAAAACTCTTTGCTAAGATTTAAAAAAGTACCGTTCGTTTTGACGGAGCATCTTGATAAAGCGTGCGATTTACTTTACATTACCGCACAAGTGCGTAATGAGATACATTACGATATTGAAATTGGTGAAATAAGAGACCCTTTACGAGCAAATATGTTATAAAGTAAGTTTATTCGAGATAAAAAAAACTAATAGGTATTATTTTATAAAATTACCGCTGGTTTCCTTTTAAATTAAATATTTACATAATAACAGCACTTAAGTTATGTTACGAAATACCTATTGTAATTTATTTACACAATTAATAAATCATTTAAAAGTTTTAACACAAAAAACACTGAAGACATAAGGGGGATTTCTGTTAAGGTTCTTGGAGATATTATTGACACAATTGCCCCTGCCCTAACAGGCATATATTTTAATCAATGTATAAACAGCGGCACGTTTCTTGACTTAATGAAACATAGTAAAGTAGTAACAATTTTCAAATCAGGTAGTAAGTTTGATCACTCCAATTATAAACCTATATCTGTGCTACCAGCATTGAGCAAAATCTATGAAAAAAACATGCTAGACCAGATGTCACTTTTGAATTCAAATGGGATGTTACATAATCGCAAGTCGGTCGACGACTGACGCGGGAGTAAAGCTCATTAATCACATTTTGAAATCCTGGGAGAATGCCCAGGATGCAATTGGCATTTTCTATGACCTCTCAAAAGCGTTTGACTGGGTTGACCACAAATACTCTGATCTGTAAATTATACCATTACAGAATTCGTGGACAGCTGCTGATCTTGTTATTTCCTATCTATCAATGAGGCAGCAAAAAGTAAACGTTAACGGGGCGACGTCCTCGGGGTCTCTAGTTAAGACGTGTGTGCCTCAAGGCTCAATTTTTGGCCCTTTCCTATTTCTAGTTTATATTAATGACCTTCCGTAACTGGGTTGTGGTGGTCAGATTGGCAGTAACTCCATGTAAAATACTGGTATTCAGCTGCATCCGGTTAGACTGAAAGACGACCCCAACATAGTTATTAAAAGGCTAGGCAGATGATGATGATTAATGACCTTCCTTACATGATGGCAAACTTATCGGATATAATTTTATTCCCTGATGATACTTCCCTTATTTTTAAAACAGATAGAAAAGACACGGCGGATGTCTTACATGTGAACGATAGTCTGGCTGTTCTTTCGAAATGGTTTGCAGCCAATCTTTTACTTATTGCGAACAAAACTAAATGTCTTAAGTTCTCATTATCAAATGTAAGTACCTCAAGTGGGTGTAAATTAAAACTTGATTTCAAGAAACTAGATACTATTACAGAAACTGTATTTCTAGGAATTACTTTAGATCATTTAAAATTACAAATGGGGCGCCCACATTAAAACTCTTTCAGGTAGATTAAGTTCAGCTGCATTATGCAGCAAGAAAAATAAGGCAGTTGACAGATATAGCTATAGTAGCCACTACACTAAAACTAGCAAGTCATTTTTTATATACAGCATCCGCTTTTAGGTATAACAAGTTGCCAAGCCCGGTTACAGAACTTAGTGATAGAAAGTTCAAAACCCTCATCAAACGTGTCCGTAACTGACAAAAACGTATAATTATTATAAGATTAAAGACTAGTTGAAGACAAGGGTACTTTGGCAATAATTCCTTCTGCACATGTGGCTTCCTTGGCGCCTCAATAACGGTATGACAACGTAAATATCTATAAACTGCTCCCAAATTTTATTACGAAGTTTATTTTTCACATACTTCTTCCACATAATCTTTCTATTATTTGACACTAGCTGACTCGGCGAACTTCGCACTGCCTCAGAATCAATAAGAACGAATGTATGAGAAAATATATATTTTTTTTAATGAATTTTTCCCATGTTTTTATAGTTATTTTGCTAAGTATTCGGGGAGGAGACTCCTCCTCCTCAAGTCGTACTCCTCATTACTGAGGGTCGTGATCCTCCCTTGAAAACATCTTTTCCCAGACGATGTTTCGCTATCTCTGCCTATCCTTGGCGGGGAGGAGACAAATCCAACAAATAAAAGTGATTTTTTATTTTCATTTCATTAAAATCGGTCCAGCCGTTTTTCAGTTATAAATTGTGAGTAGCGGTATCTACAACGCCAAATGCGAACATCGCGTCATACTGACGTTACGCAAAATATTGCATCAAGCAGCAGAGTTTACCGCGCAACTAGCATATATACAACGGCCCGATATGAATCATCGAGCACCCTCCGGGCCTCCCCCAGGTAACTGGGGGTCTCACCTGGCGGGGACAGACCGCTAAGGTGTCGTGAAGAAAGCGGCGCTGTGAACCAGGGTCGCGGCGCGCCTACAGAGACACGACATGCAACCGCTCACATGGACGCGCGACACTCACGCACGCCCAATAATCTTTTGGCTATCCAAAATCTTGTTGCTAACCAAAAGAGGGGCCTGCGTTAAAGGCCACCGTATAGCCTTCGCGGCCGGGGTGCTCAGCCCTGGTACCGCTCGCCACGCCCCCTTACGGGACATCGCAATCTCTACGAATCATCGGGCAGTTGCCCGCCTACTCGGAGGATCCTCCCTTTTCTAAGAGTATGAGTGAACTGTACACCCTGATCCTCATACCTCTATAGGTGTAACTAATCCGACTTTGTTTTATTTATATAAATTAATTTATAGACAATTCTAATTTCAACTGTGTAGCGGTATCTACAACGCCACATGCAAACAACGCGTCATACTGACGTAACGCAAATCCTGCATCGCGCAAGCAGAGTTTACCGCGCAACTAGCATAGATACAACGGCCCGACATGAATCAACGGGCAGTTGCCCGCCAGACACAACACCCGTCTGGTCGGAGGATCCTCCCTTTTCTATGGAGGTTGAGTGAACCTTACACCCTGTTCCTCATACCTCTATACTGGTGACCCCGAACATGAACGTCAGCGCAGCCTTCGAGCAAATCTTCAGCGTGACGTCATCATCATCACTCCCGCAAGCTTTAGCGGCGAGTCACCCAGCCAGCCAGCTCCCACGGCTTCAATGGGTATCCTGACCACCAGCATGCAGCGACCGCGCATACCTGGTCATCACCCTCAGCCTCATCAGCAACCTCGGCACAGCACACTGCACTTTCGGCCGGTCAACAAGAAGAGCTCAATTCCTCTCCTGGTCGACGCAGCAGCCAGCCTCAACTCGGCGCTGTACTACATCCGACGCACTGGAGCATAACGCAGCGCCACCCCGACTCACTAGGGACATCTTCGCAGACAGTTCCGACTCACCGTGAACTATGCGGCAGCCGGTTTCGACTCACTGGAACCTCAGTTGGCCTGGCAAGCATCGCAAGATACAAGACTCAGCCCACTATCGACCTCCGGTCTCCGGGGGGAGTGATGTAGCGGTATCTACAACGCCACATACAAACAACGCGTCATACTGACGTCACGCAAATCCTGCATCGTGCAAGCAGAGTTTACCGCGCAACTAGCATAGATACAACGGCCCGACATGAATCAACGGGCAGTTGCCCGCCAGACACAACACCCGTCTGGTCGGAGGATCCTCCCTTTTCTATAGAGTATGAGTGAACTTTACACCCTGTTCCTCATACCTCTATAACTGTATATTAGTTGTTGTAATGGCAATTATATCACTTGGTTTTTTATATTTTATTTATCTTTTGGTAGATTATTTTATATTTATGTTTGAGGAGTTCTGTTAGTGCTGGTCACCTCATATCTGTGCTGCGCCGAATGTTGCGTGGCCGCACCGTGCGGCTGTGGGCCGGGGTCCTCGCGCCTCTCCACGCCTGCACTAGACTCGCTGTCGCCGTTGATAGCACGATATAGCATGCAGAACCTACGAGATAAAAATAAAATATTAAAAAGTCCCAGGCAGGCAACGTTGTTGCGTCTTTGCTGACTTGCTAATACCACGAGGTACTGATATTTACCATGGGTCCAGCTATTTTCACAAAACAAAAGATTAAACTTGATATTAGAAACCTGCCAATGAAACGAAACGTATTTGTAATATTTGACATTGACAATTCAAACGAAGTTGACAGTTGACACTGGTTGACACTTGACGTTTCACGTTTCATGTTTAGTTTAGAGGTTAGAATAGTGTTTCCGTGATTAATGCACCTAAATGTTTTCTCTACGCATTGTTGCATTAAAATGTCTTCAGCATTAGTGCGACAGGCTCTGGAACTCGTCGACCAAGAAGGTACAACAAAAACTTTACTATTTCGTCCATACACTTTTCGGGAGTATTTTATCAATGTTGTTGTTTCGTAGATAGTGGCGAGGCGAAGCGTGGATCTCGGAGAACTCCGCCACGACACGCGGGTCAAGGTTCGTCCAAGCTTCACCGACTTACTATTGATATACATATCGTTATTACGTCACACGGGCATGGCACTCCTCGTGTGTCGCCACTTTATTGCGCCTATTACATCGATTAGACTCTCCGGTTTTATTGTACATTTTATTACTAACGGTCCTTTTTTACATAACGTAAGCTACACATTGAATGCTCGATCAATTTATTATTCCTCGCGCTATTTATTAACTGAAGTTCTGTTGTGTGTAGATTACAGGCATCAGTTCAAGAGTAAGAGTAAGAAGCCGAAGGCGCCGGTGAAGTCCAAGGAGCAGATAACTGAGGAGAACGTAAACAAGTTGCTGAAGCTCAGCAAACCTGTGGCGCACAGCAGTGTGGCTGACAAGGTACAGTGTCTTCATTATAGTACTTACTTCATACTATTTTATTCATGTTTATTTGCGTTCCACAATGTTAATAATATTGTACAATGGCTTTAAGCTAAGGCCCCTGTAGGACACAATAAAAAGTAAAAAATAAAAGCCAAACCAGTAAAAAAACAAACATAAACACTATAGATAATAGTTATAAACATTAATTAAGTAAATTGTAACATCTATTTACTGTAGTGCTTGTTCTTCTAGTAGATCTATAGCTCTGAAACACAAGGGACGTAAATTGAAAAGTTCAAATAATGTGATGTTGTAAAAACTAACAGTAAGTGTTATTGTGGTTTATTGAATGTTTTCAAGAACACATTTATGTTCAGAATCATATTACACATAAATATGTAGCTACTTCACTATAGACCTCCACAACAATTTTTACAGCAAGTGATTCTAGATTGCTTACATCCATGTATATGCTATTTTTCTATTCTTATATTGACTTAAGCATTCAATTTGTTTGGTTTAATTGAAATAAATGCTTTGAGTTTGAGGGGGAGGACTCGATAATCCTCAAATCCGGAAACTTGCTCTATTTCCGGGAGGGTGACCAGTAGTCCCAAGGTGGAGTCGGGTTTATCGTCCATAATCCCCTTGTGAGCAACATGGTGAAGATCAAGAGTGTGTCGACCGGGGTGGCGTACCGGTTCACTTAGGTGTCACCAAAACTCCATTGACAAATTTTTAGTTTACAACCAATGTTTCATATATTATTTATTTCACAAACAACTCATTCTGCAAATGTTTTATTATTATTTATATTTGGCAATTATTGCTTCTCTTTACAAATGTTTCCTATGACATTTAGGTGCAGCGCAGACGACAGACTTTTTGTGCGATCGAGTCTGCGGCGCACAAAAAGTCTGCATGCCGCGCAAAAAGTCTGTCGCGGATTATTCACAGACTCAACGCACACGACGCACATCTTCGATCATTCTGTCGGCAGAGCTGTAGGGACGTAGACGCTATTTAAATCGTGCAGAGATCGCGAAGTATTATTTTGTACATGAAGTACAGAAAAAGAAGAAGAAATAGATAATTTTGGGTACATCCTATACTTTCGGAAAGATTACTGAAGGGACAGTTCCATACTAAACATTCAATTCTGAAACAACATCCGGAAAAATTTTTCATATATTAAGTATAAAATGTCTGTTACTACATTTGATGAGTTGCTATTTATTTTAAGACCTGCTTTGACTCATTCAGAAACAACAATGAGGAGGTGTATTGGTCTTCTCTTCTTGAATTAACATCGTTACATCGACCTCTGGTGCCATGATACAGCCCCGGATCTAAGGGGGGGCAAACCGGGGCACCTGCCCCGGGCGGCAGTTTCATGGGGGCGCCAAATCCTTGAGACAAGAATTCGAAATATCGAACAAATGAGGCTTCATTTGTTTGTCTTTTCCTACAATCTCATAGGTTTTGTAACAAGTAATCGAATCTTAATAATTATACTTAATATGTTTGAAAAACAAACTTTTCTATTGCCATACGCCCAGTTAGTTTTTGAACACTTACTAAGTGATTTATGAACGCATTTTAACAGATCAAGTAAATTTTTGAATGCGTGCGTAGTATCCGTGATCTTTCTGCCAAGGGAATCCCCGTCACATCTATACGAGCCGAGCCGAACAAATTCAAACAGTTGAACGTCAAGTGACAACACTGTTTGTTTATGTGGTTGATTGCGTTTACGAGTAATCAGCGTTAATAATATAAGTAATTTATTAGTGAAATCATATATTATCGTAGTGGAAATCAACAATTTGCAAATTTTTCTCAAACACTGAAGGGAGGGGGCGCCACTATCAAGGTTTTGCCCCGGTTCGAAAAATCGTAGATCCGGGGCTGCCATGATAATAGATCGCGTGCGTTACGTCCACCCCTAGCAAATGCAGATTACCAGATTACCGACTAAAGTGTGCGCCGGCCGTCTGCGTTAGCGCGCGTTGAAGCAAACGTTCTATTTTTTTCACAGACTTTTTGTGCGGAGCGGCGCGGTCCGGCGCGGTGCGGTCTGCCCGAATTACACGGATTTTTTGTGCGCCGGACTTTTTGCGCGTCGTGTGCGTTACTGCATATAATTGCATAGGTTCTATTTTCACAGACTAAAAAGTTCGTCACGGATAGTCTGTCGTCTGCGCTGCACCTAAATCATTAGATTCTTTTGGAAAAATCACGTTTATACAAAATATCATTTTATAATAGGTACATTATCTAAACCAGTCACAAAGTCATTATGACGGTATTTTCGCTTTTGCATCATAAGTCGACGGACGGAGCCCCGCTTCGCGGGATATTTTTGTGTAAAGGGTTTAAAGTAAACTAATATTTTTTTTTTATCGTGGAGAAATCCTCATGCATACTGCACTACCACGGGGAGATAGTGCAGTTATGTGGGACTCTAACCCACTAAAACTCCACGGTGTCCTCCTCTGCCGCTTACGGCGGGAACACGGGCACGCGTTAGCACTCATCCGTGAACCCGCCGCGGCCGTCCGTTACCGGACCCTCCTCTGGGGAGTACTCCCCATCACCGGCGCACCAGAACACATAGCACGCCGTGACCACCCCAGGGACCAAACCAGCACATGGGCGCCAGACGACCCCGTGTCTGGACACCCTTGGTCCCCCTGTGACGGGTCAGAACATTGGCCCCGCCGCCTGCCAATTTTCGGCTGCAGAGGATAGGGAGAGCGGCCACCGTAATACCGACACTCCTCCTCCCCTGCAGCCCCACCGCGTCCGCCATCACACGGTGGTGACCCCGTCAAGGCCGCGGAAGGTAGGGAGAGTGGCGCACCGTAATACCGGCATTCCTCTCCCGCCGCGGCCTCCAATTCTCAGCCGCGATGACTCCGATACGACATCGCGGCCCGCCTCAGTTGCGATGTCGCCCAAGCGGCACCGCAACCTACTTTTGGCCGCTACGTCGTTGGCTTGGCAGCAAAAGCCCTGACGAGCGGCCCCTCCTCGGGTTCCTCTTCGCTTCACCGTGGGTGTCCAAGCCACGGCTACTGAGCCCCCCAGCCTCGACAATGCGGAAACCCACCGGGGGGGAAAGTAACCTAACCAAAACTTCGGGTGCCCTTCACTCGCTCTTGCGTCCTACGTCGCCTATTGCGTTCGTTGAGTTCGGGTGCGGTAACGGTACCGTAAGTATCAAGCGAAAGAAGAAAAGATGATTCGGAAATAATTCGGAGTCTTGAAAAACAGAATGTAGTTTTTCGTTTTTAGGAAATTGTGTAATAATAACAATAAGTCAATATGTAAAACGTTTTTATTCCAAACGTTTTTTTAAGAGATAAAATGAATAAAAAATGAATTGTTTGTCAAATAACACGTTATTAAACAAAAGTTTACCTGGTAATTATTTTGTAAAGTGAATTATTTGGCAAACTTGTTGTTGTATAATGATGAAATGACAAATCATGTTTTTGCCAATCGTTGCTTGTCAAGTAAAAATTTGTAAATTAATTTTTGGTGAAGTGACATACCTTACTGGCGTACCTTATACTCAGAATATCAGTCAGTTAGTCGGTAGGCAGCTAACCGAACGCGCGCGCATATGCTTGATTCCTACTATCAGAGTAAATACAATTTTTTTCTATGACAATACTACTATTTAAATGGTCATTTACTGTAAGTACTGAAACTAACACATATGAAATGTCCTTCGCAAGCTAGTTCACCTAGAATCATGATGATGTTTGTAACATGTTTATGTTATTTGTAAAGCATATTAGAGCCCTAATTTTAATTATTAGGACAATTTATTCACAATAAGAAACAATGAGAAACTGGCATATCCTAAAACCAGAAATTTGAAGACACTTGATAACCACCAACCTGCTCTGGGCACGCATAGTGGATTACGGCCAACTCCCTGTCACAGAGAGGAGGCGTGTGTCCCAGCAGTGAGAACGTTCTGGGCTGATCATGTTAAGCATGTTCTCATATTGTGCGGAGGGCGCGGAAGCCCACATACCGGTACCAATTTAATATGTAATGTGGTATTTTAATAAATTCTGACCTATCCAAGTAGTCAATGACTTGTATGTATTTACAAAATGTTTGGTTATCTCAATGTCATTCTTAAATAGAGTAATATTTAATTTTTGATAACATGTTATGTATGACTTTTATTTACGTTTTGTAGTGATGTGAGATGTTTCGTAATTGATTGTATAATGATAAATATGATAAATGATTTTATTTTTGTAAGTAAGTTAGCACAAACACTTTTACACGTCAATCATGTTTTATTAAAACTAGATGAGGTCGGCGTTTCCTATCTGACTACTCTGAGAAGAAAGGCCAAAACAAACTCAGAGGTCACAGTCTCTTTTAAAGTCCAGACATAATCTTGTTCAGGTTATATGAAGACCATGGTAGACCGATGTCTGAGATGGTCTTTTGAGGAAAGAACCAGACAGATTGAGAGGACCTGTCCAGGCAGTGCACGCATTTGTCAGAAATCGTGCAGCTCAATTCAAGACTTAAGGAGCTCAACGATTCGAAGAACAATACCAAAAAAAGGACATTTGGATTTGGCCACATAAATTACTCAAACTGCCAGACCATGATAATAATTTGGTTTAGGTACTGATGAACTTAATGTCAAGACATGAAGATATACCTATTTATTAGGCTATCGCACATATTTCAAGTAAACAAACAACTGACATAACTAACTAAATCATGATCTTCAAATGGACATAGATCATGAGATCTTTAAATGGACTGCTGAAGTACGGACAGTTGTGTATGCGACGTTTGAAACTTTAAATAGGTATCTTAACAGTTGATTTCATTCTTGTTTTTTTTCTTCTTTTGTTCTTCTGTGATCAATCCCTGGACTATGCGCAGATTTGTTGTTGGATTTGATGGTGCAGAGTGGTTTCTTCAGCGAGATTTCTATATCTTGGCAACATGTCCTAGTTGGCATGGGAAAGGCTACAGCTAACCTTTTCAGCCGCCTTTTGTGATCCTGCTTTGTGAGCACTTGTGCCAGAGAATTTGGATGATTCTGAAGGCATGCTCTGTAGCGTTCTGCCCAGTTTTCGCTTCCTGGTGCATAGTGTTTTGGTTAAGATATGCATGAACCTCGCAGTTTCTTGTAAACCATGGTGCATTTGTGATGTTTTTGAGGATGACATTGTGGAATCTGGAGCATGTTAATTAGAGACACTATCAGTTCCCTATAGTTGGATGCCATATGTCCAAATTAACTTTGAGATGGTGTTGTACACCAGTAGTTTATTGTCTATCGACAGGATAGGATTTCTTCCAAGGAGCCAGTATAAATTCTTCTGTTTAATATTGAGTTGATTTCTCTTGGCTTGGATATCTGTCCTCCATGTAAGCCTGCGGTTAAGGTACATGCCCAGGTACTTCACAGAGTCCTTATGTGGAAGTTCGTGATCGCCGAGTCTCACAGGTGCACATAACCCTGTCTCAGACTGAAGGTAACTTGGGCTGACTTAGATGCACTAGCTTTTATGCAATCTTGATAAAAAACAACAAATGTAGTCATTAAAATCTGCCAACTGAATCTAATTGTAGATATCTTTAATCTCGTAGTAATAAAAATATTAGCGGTCTTATCTTATTCAGTTACGCATTTCTGCATAGATATTAAACTGAATACCTCTAGTTTTTATTGTAAACTTAATAATAAACAATACTATCTGCTGGGTACAAGAGATCATCTCTGACATTAACATTAGCTTGTGCGGGTTATGATCTGATTGCTCATTACAAGAAAGTCTCTGGACTTTACAAGGAACTTTGAACTCTGAGGTTGTTTCGGTGTTTCTTGGCGGTGCACGGTGGTAGTCGGATAGAAAACGCCGACCTCGTCGAGCCATTCGACGTGTAAAAGTGTTAAACAATACTGTTACCCTAACTAAATAATTATAATAAAAGCTTATCATTTCCCATACAGAGAAAGCAAGAGCATTGATCCCCATGCATGCTACCTCAGTACGGAGTGGCGATTATAGACTCAAGGCCAGGTTTCCTCACGATGTTTTTCCTCCACCGATGTCAGCAATGACCTAGATAAACTCAGAAAATAATAGAAAAATTCGTTTGGTACTTGCTCAGATTTAAACCGACAACCTAGTGGATGAAAGGCAGAAGTATCACTGGGCCATCAAGACATGTTTAATTAATTTACAAAATATATTTAATTTATCTTTTGCTTGCAGATCGTGGAGCGCGCGATCAGGCGCAAGCCACTCGCCGATACAATTGAAATCAAACCAGACGACCACAAGTCCATCCTATTCCCAGAAGGCGAAACGTTCGAAGACTTCGAGAAGGAACTCTTCTGCAGTTAAATTAAGCTCTACCTCAAACAATAAGCTTCAATATCGTATCAGAACAGAAGGAAACTATAGTCAAATTTATGTTCAATTCGTTGTAGTAAGTTCAAGGTTGGAATTGAAGTGATGCGTATATATGGACATACCTGATGCGCTGATTGGTCGACTACTCCTGGTGTCAACCAGTGCGGTGTTTGTTCTGCTGTCCTTCTGGGTCAACTCTTACCCTTTTATAGACGAAGGTGAGTTTATTGTTGATTTTGGCTTTAAGTACATTTTAAATCAATTGTGTATGATTTTATTCGCATTTATTTATCGACCTACCTATGGATGTACTTGTGTACGCCTGCAAATAAGTTGTTTAAATTGCAAGGATCATACACGCATTCATAAACTCACGCCTTTTCCCCACGGGAGAAGGCAGAAACTACAGAACTGCAAGAAACACAATTATTATCGGGCTGATATTACGTAGCGTTTGACGTAAACATCGGTCGGGCGGAAGTTCCGCAAGTGTAATTTTCGAGAAGCTGTGTGTTGAAGCATGGGTACATTTAGACAGGCCATGTGACTTCGACAGGTGTGACGTTACACTGTGTAGTGGCCCGTAATTGCAGCTCACATCTAAAGACTAACATTTATATTTGCTCTTCCAGATTCGCAGATACACAGCGTAATCCCGGATCCACAGTGGTGTCTGTTGGGTTGCGGCGTGTTTGGCCTGCTGTTCGTCGGTGGCCTGATGTCTTTCACCCTCTACCACTTGCTCCCACATCTCTGACAGCGCGCCGCTCGCTCCGCTCTCTTCTGTGTCCGCTTCGCTCGATCAAAGCAACTTTTGTTACGGCAGTCATGGTGCCGAATAGAAGCGACTGGTTTATAATCGGTATGTAAGCCTGATCGTGATCACCTAATACGTTTTCTAATCAAGTTGATTTGAACACGGAGCATTAAAATACTCTCCGTGAGTGGCGATACTTAATTGTGAAGTTAGGAAATAAAATTCATAAGCAAAAATATTAAATTACGGGGGAAGCGCTAGGTAGGTCGCGAAATTCAAAGAATGATGGACGTTTTGACCGGTATGTCCAATAAAAACCACATATAGGTACATCAAATGAAAGCTTATATCAATCAATCAATTTTCATTATGAGCAGAAGGCTGTGAAATACCGGGTTAAAGAGATATCAGAGCTGCAAGTACCGTGCATGTACACATATTAGTTTATGATGCTAATGTTCTGCAGTTCTCAATAATATTAGTTATTGACTCATTACATTGAAGGGGGTTGTAGCTAAGTAATAACAGCTGCACGAGTCGATCGATCAGGTTAAGCTGCACTTGCCGCGGTTGATCCCTGGATGGGTGACTATTTTACATACCAAGACCTCTACGTGCTTCGGAAAGCACGTTAAGCCGTTGCTCCCGACTGTCATTCGTGGATCTCATTAGAACTCTTGGTCATCGGCCAGGCTCCATACAAGAATATCCATCATTCTTTTCTTACGTTTGTTTGCAATTTGCAGGACAGTGTCATGTTGAATGTTGATTAAAATATGATTCGCCAGCATAACCAATACGACTTAACAGAATTATAACATACAACCCTCTCAGCTCATATAATCCTATTGAATGACTTTTTCATGAAATATCAATCAATAGGATTATATGAAGTGCGCAAAATTCACAATAAAATAAAATTGATTCAAGTCGCCCCTTCCAAGAGGTAGTTTCGTAAGGAGAAGGATTGGCCAGAAACTCCATAGTTACGCTCTTAGAATATTTTTTTATAAACATATATAACTTATCTTATTCTCTAACTAAAAACCTTAACATCGTCCTTCTAGGCATATCGGGCGTCACCTGCGGCGGAAAAACATCGCTTGCCAACCGTTTGAAAGACACTCTCACCCCAGTTCACGTGTTTCACCAAGACAAGTACTTCTACCCCGATGACAGTCCTAAGCACATCAAGTGCGACGGCCTCGAGCACAACAACTACGACGTCCTGAGCGCTCTGGACATGGAAGCCATGCACGCGGACATGTGCGCGACCCTTAAGGGACAGGACAAGGCGCATGAGACATGCACAGAGACGGGGCCGCAGAAGTTCAAAATGCGAGGAAAGAGCTTTCTGATAGTAGAAGGTTTTACAGTGTTGAATTATAAGCCTATTATGGATATGTGTGATTTGAGGTGAGTCTACATTGCATTCTTTTTCTTTAAATATCTCCCACAAAAAATATGCACTTCGACTATCTCCAAAATTAAAAATGGCGCTTTCGTATAACCATGAAAAGAACTAAGTACCCAAATTGTAACCGTAGCCATGGTTACAAAATAAGAGACTAACAACTCTATGCAGTTCCAAAAAACTAAGCTTTTGAGTGAAAGGTGACGAGGTGCGACCGGAGTAGGTAACCCAACAGAGAGAAAACTTCATACAAACGTGCTCTGTAAGTGCACTACTACAAAGCGCGGCAGTACAAAACTTGAAGCTTTGCTTCTGTGGGGGGTTACTCTGCGTCGCGACGTCCGTACATATTCTGGTTAAACGAAGATTACCGAAGCGGACACCTCTTCTGTTTTAACTGTACACATATTCTTGGAAAAATAAATTATTCTTAGTCTTGTTTACAATTATTAATCTCTCTACAGGAAATTAGAAAATTTTATAGCGCCTTTCGAAGTGCGATTATAACAATGTTTATTATTATGATTTCGTATGAGAATGCGAAAGTAACTCTGTCCATTACTTTTTCACGCAAAAATATTTATTTTTAAGTTAAAATATGCAGTTGATCTGGCTGTACAGGTTCCTATTCAGACATTTTTTTAAAATTTTCTGCGATTTTTGTGGTGATGAAAACGTATTTGAATGAAAAAGTTGTATCATGACCTGGCTTGGGATATGTTATTTGTTTATTCCGGTAGTACGTTTCTGTGGGGTATTAATCCGACATCCACGCGGCGAAGGCGCGGGCAAAAGTTATTTTAAACAGAAAGATATAATCTTGTAGATTGTGAACAATAATGTTAATGTTGCAGGTACTACTTCGTGCTGGAGTATGGCGAGTGCGTGCTGCGTCGCACGTTCCGACTGTACGAGCCGCCCGACGTCGCCGGCTACTTCGAGCAGTGCGTGTGGCCCGAGCACATCAAGTACAGGGCTGAGGTACAACACCAACACCAACCTTACATTCATTCACTGACAGACAACGCACTGCCTAAACTGTTGGGTCTAGCAGCATGACAATTTCGAAAGAGAGCACTAACGAACAATTAAAAAAAACGAATAATAGCGGATGAAAGTTTGTATGGAAGTTCGTCATTTTTCCCATCGGGCACACACGGCTTGTAGCGTTGTGTAACACTAGCGACCCGCCCTTGCTTCGCACGGGTGCAATTTCTAAATGATAAATGTTTTATTTTCTGTAAGTAGATTTGTACAAACACTTTTACACGTCAATTATATTTTATTAAACTAGATAGGTCGACGTTTCCTATCTGACTATTCTGAGAGGAAAGGCCGAAACAAACTCAGAGGTCACAGTCACTTTTAAGGTCCAGACAAAATCTTGGTCAGATCGTGTGAAGACCATGTAGATTGGTGTCTGAAATGGTCTTTTGAGGAAAGAACCACACAGATTGAATGGACCTGTCCAGTCAGTGCACGCATTTGTCAGTAACCGTGCAGCTCAACTCAGAACTTAAGGAGCTCAACGATTCTGTGTTATTACTAAGTTAAATATTAATGTTTTATGCACATAAACCTTCCGGAATGAATCCTCTAAATGGTGAAATAACAACGTGGTCAGACAGACATGCATGAAAAGCAACTTTAAAATGTATAATATGTATACTTGATTATTGAATATAACTTATCATCTCGCCAGAATTCCCCGGAAGTGTAGGCAGTAGTATAAAGTACACCCACATTTCCGCCAGTCTTGTTTAAGTCTCATGGAACATGGGCGTGCCATTATAACCCTTAGCCGGACTGGGGGATCCAACCCAGGACGACATGCGCGTTGCGGAATAGGGACGCGATGCTGTATCATGAGATTGTTGACACTAGCCAAGTAGTGCATTTCTTACGATGCTCACAGCTCACCGTAAAATTATATTATTTTCAGATCGAGCGAGACGTACGCGTAAAAATTATAGACGGAACACAAGGGAACGCGTACGAAACTGTAATGGTGGACCTACGAGCGATACGTGACACGTAGCAGAGGATACATTCATATTATTATTACGTAAGTGGTGAGCACTCGGCAATCTTCGGATAACTTCGGTTTGCCCCGTTTTACTTTTTAATGTTCTGAATAAGTGACAATTTAAACCCGTTATAGCCTTCTTTTACATGCCCCGGATATATAGGTCAAATGGAATTAGCTAGCGAAACTTCACAAAACAAAAACTTATTTTCTAAACACATATTTAACGTAACTACGCGAAGCGAAATTATATGATGAAATCTCGATCCTTCTTTCGAGATTCAATCTCGTGGGATGACAATCTTGTTCGAAACCTCGAGACAGTGTGTGCAACTTTTCAAACTATACTTGTTGAGAAACCATTTAAATATATAATTAAAGGATTTATAGAAACCGGCTAATTCGTTGCGTTATGAATGCGTGCAGTGGATTATTACTTAAATAAATGTTGAATTTGTTCGCGTCGACATTCGATGAATGTTTTTTTTTTACAAAATGTAACACGATTACCCTACATAGGTGAGTAGTTTAATTTTATTTAAGTTTATGAATTTTTGATGAATAAAAATGCATTATTTAAAAAATTAAGCGAAATCTCGAGCTCGAAAACGAGATATTTCCTGATTGCCGGACGAGATCTCGAATGGCCATTCTCGAGACGAGATTTCAAGTTGCCAACATCGACTCAAGATTGTACTCCCTAAACAATCTATCGAAAGGAAAAAAAAATACGTTAACCTCGTACTTACTTCAAGTTGATGAGTTTCGAAACACAGTTTTTGTTTTGTGTAATTTCGCCATTTTATAACATTTGACCTGCATATGGCTAAGCCCGGTAAATAGTGCATGTGAAAGATTTCTACTCATTTACGGGTACCCGGCAGCCGGAGTGACACTCATTCCTAAATCTTCCCTACTTGTAGCCACAGTTTCTTTCGAAACAGGTATTTAAATTTATTTTCATATTAATTGGGTCATAGAAAGTTGAGATTATATTAAGATCACATAGTCGCCTAACAGCTAGCTAATTTTATAGCCATCTTACACCAATATGAACCGTAGTAAAGGTGTTGTCTAACACAATAATGCGATGTGACTCTTATTGGGTTGAGATAAGGGTCACTTTTTATTGTTTTGTTCGTCATTTTGAAACAGTTATGTACGCAATAAATCGAGGATCATGCAATACTGTAAAGAAATAATACTGTCGATCAAATATAATCATGAGACACACAACGTACTTTACATAGCGTGACCCCTCCGTGCCTCGGAAAGCACGTTAAGCCGTTGGTCTCGGCTGTCATTCGTGGATCTTTGACTGTCGTTACGAGTAGCCAAAACCCGAAAGTCTGACAACCAGTCTTATCAAGGGGTATCGTATTACCCAGTAATTGGGTTGTGGAGGTCAGATAGGCAGTCGCTCCATGTAAAATACTGGTATTCAGCTGCATCCGGTTAGACTGGAAGCCGACCCCAACATAATTGGGAAAAGGCAGGCAGATGATGACACAACGTAATGAGAAAGCTATTTATACCAATGTGTAAAGTTGTTGGTATCATATTGTCTCTAATATAGTTCTAGTACGAACATTATCGAAATAGTATAGTTCTCGTGTCATTATTTCTATGTTTAGTATTTTTATGCGCGCTTTACTTGTGTTTACTAAGTGTAATCACACAAACACTGTGAATGTGTGCATAAACGCAGTAGCTCTCGGTACAGTCCGAGACAACGACGAAATCGGGAGTGTGTGTGTGAGCATTATGTGCTGACGGTACTCGTCCACATGCACACATTTACACACTTGGTTGCCACAAGCAAAGCTCGCGTCGCTTCGTAAGATAAAAATACTGTAAAATAATTGTATAACCGTAATTGGAACTACACAACTAAAGCAATAGTTAAAGTGATGTTTAATAATAATATAATGGAGTTATATTATGTGTATTTTTCTATACATTATACATATACAAATCTGCTGCAGTACCTACTTTATACCGCAAGTCGCCTTATGCACAGTTCGCTTAGTCATTATAATAGGTTGATTATTTATCGAAGAAGCTGTAAGAGTGAGACAGGGCTATACGAGAGCCACGTCTCGAGTGCCGCCGCTAAATAATCTTCCTATACTGGTGTATATTTTATAGAGTGTTATATGAAATATCAGAATAAAAGCTAGTTCACACGAGCGGTAGCGTTAACGTTATGACTGACGCCTCCATTTTGTATTAGTACCAATGACATTTACTGCGACCGCGATGTTATTCGACAAAATTATCGCGATTTATATGTAAACGCTATGATTATGCAGCTTTTCATATTAATCATGACAATAAAAACTGAAATGACTCGTATAATACTCGTGTAATACTAGCCCATAGTTGTCCCACTGCAGGGCGAAGACCTCTTCTCATACAGAGAAGACCGAGCATTGATCACCACGCTTACGCAAAGCAGGTTGGCGATTTCAGATTTATATATATGATCACCACTCTCATAGAGAAATCCTGTGATCGTTAGCGTTACCGCTTGTTCATGTGAACTACCTCTAAGAGTGTTGAGTAATTATTATCCTTGAGTGGCGGGAAGTGTTGAGCGTGTAGTCAATTGTATGTTATTGTAAGTATTGTTAAATTATTCATTTTCAATATACTTTGATCATGTAGAAAGTGTTTTATTTGGAAAATTGTAGGCTTAGTTACCCAGGCGTCAATATTACACATCAAGCTTTGCACTCCGTTCACAGTTATTTTATTCTGACAGCAGCAACCTTACTATAACGAGAATAAACAACAATGATGTTGACAGACTTGTGAGTGGCAGCAATCCAAAAGCAACCCTACTAGAATCAGAATAAAGATCACTGTGATTTGGACAGTGATGCAAAATCACAGGTAAAATAACTGTGAAAGGAGTCTAGAGATGTACACATTGTACACAGCTACGGGGATCTGGCGCTCGCTTGACGTTGGCAGGCCGCTGTTGGTGGATTTGTGAAGTATTGAATAACACAGGTGTTGTTACCTAGCGCAGGACTCAGGGCTTCACTTTGAGCACCTTTTTAAGCCAAAAAATTATTAATTTTTATAATAAACTAGATGGCGGCGTTAGTTCCGATTACGGCCACGCGCCAAAAGTTACAGCAATATAAGTACTTCCGTGACAGAGAAAGCTCATTTTAGCATTATCAAAATACCGTAATGTCGTATTTTAAGATATTGGTGATTTTCTCTGAACCCATGTGGTCAAGCAAAGACATGGTACACTGGGCGACAAAAGTTAATAAACACATTTAAATTAATGAAACTCCCAAGCAGTGAACTTCGATCCTTCGTGTAATGTCCACCAGACCTGTCAGACGTGACAACGTTGTATCTGAACTTAGCCTAAAAAAATTCTAGAAAAATTTCTTTCAGGAACAAAATATAATGTTTAGTCAAGATGTTTGACTTAACATTATTTGTTCCTGAAAGAAAATTGATGTGTCAAAAACAATAAGCTACTACGTAAAGATGCGACACTCGCTCCTCCCGTCAATTCATCGTCGCCGGTAACGTAGCAGTACGCCTGGCAGTATTTTCGTATCTTGAATGGCTTAAGTATCTCTGTGAAGCGTGAGTGTGGTTTTGTCAACAACATAGTTTGTCAGAAAAATGCAATGAAGACATGGTTTTGTTCATAAAAATAATTATTGGGTAGGTAATAAAAGTATCTGTGGGTGCCAATTTGACGTGCCACTTACGAATTGAGTGATTTGATTTGATTATTTGAATAGTTAAACTCGAAATTCTAATTTAAAATCACTTCAAAGATGTTTTTTATTTCAAATTGAGCTTATTTTTATAACCTCAAATTGTCGTCAATTATTTCTCAGTTACATTTAACGTTATTCAAACAATATTTGTTGGAAATAGTAGTGTGATATAAAGTTGCCTTCTAAATATGTACTATGTGTTACTAATTCCCTTTAGTGAGTGATTATTTCGTAAAACATTCATCTGAAAAGTGTTTGATTACATTTTCATCAAATACTTTTGGAACAGACTATACAGTTATATCATTGTATGGCATGTAATGTATGTATACTCACACTCCGCCATTATCACAGAACTTGCGACTCTCCCGCGGCGCGTCTGCGGCGCGATGTTCGGCGCGCAGTGCGGACGACGGGATGACGTCACTATCCTCTACGATAGCGTGCTCTCCCTCTAACACTGACCGCTTGCTGCGCTCCTCTAGGCTAAAAAGAGATGACTCTACATTAGTCAGGCTGACCACAGTATATATCACAGCTTCTTGAATTTGGAACATGGAATTTCTTGGTGCAAATTGTTTAAGACATCCAACAGCGACACTTATAGTATGTTACAGAGTATGTGTATTACAGTATTGTATGGATAATAATAGGGTTCCCTGCATAACTGGGATAAGTATAAAACATGCGACGGACTACAGACTAAGAAATATTTTTATGGTTCAATTAGGTAAGTACCTATATTACTTAACGTAACACAGACACATAACACAGACAACATCAACATGTCTTGATTTAATATTTACAAACTTTAAAAACATAGATTTATATACATCTGTAGAAGAACTAGGTTTTTCGGATCACTGTGGTACAATTATAACATTTAAAATACCGCAACGATCGAAGCAAAGCATTTGGTACCTATACTGAAAAACAATTGTATAACAAAAATAACATTGTACCTACCTACGTTTCAAATGTGCATTAAAGTCAGTTAATTGGAGCGATATCATTGTAACGTTACTAGGCCTAATGATTATTAGCATAATAATATTTAGGCATACAATTAATAGAAATAACGGAAACAAATTTGAGTTATTTTTACGTATTTATTTTGGATTTCCACGTTAATGATTTATTATACAAAACATTATGTAATTTAACTATGTAGTTTCATTTTAGTTGTATATTTTTAGCAAGAGCGAGCGAAGCGAGCTCGGGAATTGGGGCACCCCGACTCGGACAGGTTAGGTTTGAAGGGGATGACGGGGGCTCAAGTGAGCGAGCGGAGCGAGCGAACGAGCCCCCGTCATCCCCTTCGTGTTAGGTTCCTTTAAACCCTGCAGACAGAAATAGGGGCCCCGCGAAGCTGGGCTCCGTCGACTACGCCTTATTATTATTGTTATGCTTAATAAACTTATGCTTTAGAATGTTATGCTTAAAAAATGTATGCTTTAGAATGTTATGTTTAATCATTATTATGATTATAGAAATTATGCGTAAAAAATTATGCGTAAGCTGTTATGCGTAAATAATTTCACCCTCAAATTAAAACTATAAAATCATCTTCTACCCGCATATATTTTTATTACACTTGGTAAATGTTTCTTTCTGAGTATGAATGAAAATGTTATGGCAATTATGTTTAGGGATAAAAGCGTTATGATAAAAAACAGTAGGAGTTTAAATATATTTACATTAATGATATTATTAATTACAATTTTCGGAAACATGAGTGTTATGAACATCGCCGGTAGCACTACAAATAGTATGAATGAAAACTTTAGGATGAAAAATTTTAGGAAGAGTGATCATTCGGATTACAAATCGTTAGGAAGAAGAATTTCGGGTAAAGAACTTTAGGTGAGCCAATATGGACCCCAGATGACGCCATACCGGTTGTGAGTGACGTCGGGCGCGTGCAGCACGTGCGCGACGCGCGGCAGCGTGGCGTCGGCGCGCAGCACGGGCAGCGTGCGCGACAGGAAGCGGAGGGTCTGGTTGCGAATCAACTCACTAGAATAATTACAAAGAAGAACATAAAACTCGAATAGATAAACGTAATTGTTGTTTCTAGAAAAAGGGGAATTCTCTTCAATTCCTCTGAAGTCTATTGAAGAATTTCCACAGGGTCTATTTCGTAAGGATCGCTTGGAGTCTGATTGACTGGTAAATACGGCTATTTTGGTGGAACAATGCAGTCTAGGCTCTAGACCTAAATAGCATACGCTTAATGTCTGACTTGCCAAAGTAGGTACACCCCTCCTGTGATCAGAAGCATATATTATGTTATGAGCTGAAGGCCGGATGCTTCTTTAATAACACAATACTCACAAAGATACGGCTCTCCCTTGGGGTTGTGCCTCATGGGGTTCCGGAGTATAATCCTTGTGTTGAGATCCCACAGGTTAAGGACCGTAGACCACCTATAATGATACAATACACTCACAAAGGATACGGCTCTCCGTTGGGGTTCTGTCCCATGGGGTTCCGCGGTATGATTCCTCGGTTGAGGTCCCCACACAGGTTGTTGGCCGACACGTGCGGTTTGTTGGACTCCACCTCGGCACACGGTGACGTCACTTGTCGGTACGGAGGGGGGCGTACTCTGAAACAAGATATTAGAGTCGTGAGTTCTTTATATTGACAAATGCGTTGGTACACTGACTGGACAGGTCCACTCAAATTATCAAATCTGTGTGGTTCTTTCCTCAAAAGACCATTTCAGACACGAAACTCCATGGCCCTCAAGTGATTCGACCAAGATTATGTCTGGACTTTAAAATAGACTGTGACCCCTGAGTTTATTTCGGTGTTTTTGTTCAGTTCAGAGTAGTCGCAGCATCGGCAACACCAACCTCATCTAGGTAGTTTTTAAGGTATTATTGACGTGTAAAAGTGTTTGCATAACTATAAACCTACAATACATGAATTAATATCTACGATCAGGAAGATAAAGTTCTAATATAACTTAAACTTTACTTAAATCTTTTTTGTATGTACCTACCTACGGAAGGCACGTGCCTACACTTGAACCGTTTGTCGTCCAAATTGGCTTAAAATTCGAACAAACGAAATGAACCAACTTTGAGGGAATAACTAAATAAAATAGAGTAACTTAGACTATGAAAGAGTACAAATAATAATAAGAGTACAACCCGAATCTCTTTAAAGTAAGAGTGAACAGGCTTCTTCTGGGTAAGCTCACTCCATCGTAGACTTTATCTGTGTCATCTCTGACCTAGATTAGAGTCAAGAGCAAACCCATTTCGAATAAAAAAAAAAAAAGAGTAATAACGAGAGCCCCATCGAGAGTGCTGTGACACCGGCCGTGGCAGTTGCGTCGAGCTCGAGCGACGAATATTTTTCCCCGCCGACGTCGCCAACACCCGTACGTCGGCAGGGGAGAGGCCGGCCACCGAGGAGCTTGGGGCTTAGGGGCCATCCGGCCCCGAGCCGGGTCCCCGCTACCGGTGGTTGTGTGCAGCGCATGAGATGGACTCAGTCTATGAACGAGAACGTCATGCGCGCATATTACGGGTCTACAGAGGGGGAACTAACCTCACTGCGTACCGCGTTAGGATGCTGTCTCTGTTCCAGGAACTAGAACCAACCGTCAACGTTTCGGCCCAACGACTGTCGGATCAGGTGCGGGTCATCCAACGCAATCACAGGTTAGACGACATCGCACTTGATAGGCTGCGCTCAGAGGTACTGAGCAACCATATCGTTTCGACTTCGGCACAAACTGCGGCACAAGCATCAACTATTGATGCTATCCCGCCGCGGTCCAATCGTGTTGAAGAAGAAGATGATAGGGTTGACACAGTAAGTAGCCAGTGCAACGTTCGACTGAGGAGCGCCCTGGAGGATGCGTTTCTCGAGTATAGATTCACTCCAGCCGAACTTAGACCCCGATTACCGCGGTTACCCAAGCACAAAAAAAATAGGGCGCTGGTGTGTGCCTTGGACTTGCAGCTCAAAAATTTTTTCGAGAGTAGCAAGGATCTCGTTGATACACATTCGATCCTGTATTGTGCGGCTGTGGCGGCATGTCGTTTAGCTAACGTCAAGTTTCCAAGTTGTGACAGAGCTACTCGACCAAAACCAGCCGTACCAACCTGGCAGCACAGGATCGAGCGTCGTATCGATGGGACCAGGGTACTCATCGGCAAACTATACAGTTTCAGGGAGGGCAATACACGACCACGAGTGATGCGCTTTGTGAGACAGGCATTCTCGGGGACTGGAATCAGCCCTCGAGAATACATATCCTGTGTCACAGAGCGCATCGACTTCCTGAAGCAAAAAGTTTGTGCATGGGCGAGCCGAATTCGGCGGTATAAACGGCGGATTGATCGATACACGCAGAATCGCATGTTCCAGAGTGATGAAAGGTGGGTGTATAGAGCTTGGGAGCGACCTGAACAAAATGTGACAGATGTATGCCGCCACAAATGCGTTCTGGTGCAGCATCTGGTCGGTGCCCGTCAGTCACACTGAGGCTGACTGGATGCAGGATGTCAAGCGAGTGTGTGAGACTGTACCAGAAATGGATACAGTCCTAATTACGCCATCAGACGTTGCCAGAGCGGTCCGTCCGTTACCGAATTGGAAATCACCGGGACCGGACGGACTGCACAACTTTTGGCTGAAATGGCTAATTAGTTCACACACTTACTTGGCATCGCAGTTCCAGTCATCCTTAGAGTCTGGGTCGCTACCGCAGTTTCTAACAACAGGCGTCACCCACCTGCTCCATAAATCAGGTAGTCCCGCGGAACCCAAGAATTATAGACCGATCACGTGTTTGTCGACGGTTTATAAACTTCTTACATCCATTTTGAGAGCGAAAATTAATACGCACATTGAGAGTAACTCGATTATGTCTGCCTCTCAAAATGGATGTATAGGAATGGGTCCCGCGGTACTAAGGAGCTACTCCTTATAGACATGGCCATTAGCCAACAGGTTCGTCAATCCCGCAAGGATCTGTCCACATGTTGGATAGATTACAAGAAGGCCTACGACTCGGTGCCACATACATGGCTCATGAGGGTGCTGGAGTTGTACAAGATAGATGCAACTCTACGCACCTTCCTTGAGTCGTGTATGGGGCAATGGAAGACGGTCCTTCGTTATCCAGGATGTCGACAGATCCAGGGGAATGATGAGCCTGTATGGATTAAACGGGGAATATTTCAGGGCGACAGTTTGAGTCCACTTTGGTTCTGCTTGGCCCTGAATCCTCTAAGTACACTACTAGAGGATTCAGGTCTAGGCTATCAGTTGAGAAGAGGTGGTCAGGTCATATCTCACCTCCTTTACATGGATGATTTGAAACTCTTTGCCCGCAACAAATTACGTCTGATGGAGCTACTGAAGGTAACTGAAACTTTCAGTGGCGCCATCAGGATGGAATTTGGTGTGGACAAATGTGCAGTCATGCATGTAAAGCGAGGGGAGATTATGGAATCCGAGGAAATTCAACTCTCGGATTCCATCGGCCTCAGATCCCTCTCCTTATCCGAAAACTATAAGTATTTGGGTATGTCGGAAGCGTTAGGCATCAACGATGCTGACATGAAGCAATCGTTGAACGAGCGCTTCTATTGTCGCCTGAGGAAGGTATTAACTAGTCTTCTTTCGGGCGGAAATAAGGTGCGCGCCTTCAACGGTTGGGTCATGCCGGTTTTGATGTACTCTTTTGGCATACTCAAATGGACTCAGACCGAACTCGACACCCTGGATAGAAGGGTCCGTACACTACTGACCGCAAACCGGATGCATCACCCACGACCATCGGTGATGAGACTGTATATCCCGCGGAAGTGCGGGGGTCGAGGCTTTTTAAATGCGAAGACCCTCCACAACCGTGAGGTATGCAGTCTCAGGGAATATTTTTTAAATGCCGAAGTGGGTATGCACCGTGATGTGGTCGCAGTGGACAAGGGGCTCACCCCGCTCTCCATGGCTAAAGAGAACTGGCGCAAACCTGTAGTACTTTCTACTGATGACCGCAAGAAGGTATGGCAAAGCAAGGAGCTTCACGGGCGCTTCTATCGGGCTCTTCATGAACCCGGTGTAGATTTCTCAGCGTCCGTATCCTGGCTACGTTTTGGTGACCTTTTCGGGGAAACTGAAGGTTTCGTCTGTGCAATTATGGACGAAGTTATCTTGACGAATAACTATCGGAGACATATTATGAGGGACGGGACGGTTGACGTGTGTCGGGCATGCCACCGTCCGGGTGAGTCTATCAGACATATTGTCTCTGGTTGTTCTCGTCTGGCTAACGGCGAGTACTTGCACAGACATAACCAAGTGGCCAGGATTATTCACCAGCAACTTGCTTTGAAATATAAGCTTGTGGATTCTGAGGTACCGTATTACAAGTATGTGCCCGACACAGTTCTTGAAAATGACCATGTCACGTTGTACTGGGATCGATCTATCATTACTGACAGGACTATTGTTGCCAATAAGCCTGATATAGTGGTGATAGATCGATTAGCGCGCCGCACAATGATTGTCGATGTTACCATTCCGCATGACGGTAACCTCGTGAAAGCTGAGAAAGAGAAACAAATTAAATATCTCGACTTAGCACACGAGGTTGTTGACATGTGGAATGTGAGCTCGGCTATCATTGTGCCGATTGTCGTGTCGGCCAATGGTCTTATAGCCGAAAGCCTCGATCAACATCTATCGAGGCTCTCGTTAGGCGGTTGGATCAAGGGCCTGATTCAGAAGGCAGTTCTCCTCGATACGGCTCGCATTGTGAGGAGGTTCCTGTCTCTGGAGCCTTAACCACCGGTAGCTTGGACCCTGGTCCCGACACCGGCGGACAACTATTTTTTTATATTTCTAAATGTTTTTTATTTTTTATATTTTAAGAAATATTTAAAAATGTAATAGAATAAGATAGCCAAATAAATGAATGACAGAGTAATAATAATGTTTGTATTTATCTGTGAAGGCTGTAGTTAATTAGATATATATGTATTAATGTTATTAGTCTGTAAGCCTTCTGAAAATAAATAAAATATAACCAGTCTGTCCGTAGCCAGGGGAAGCATATGGAACAAAAAATGCGTGGAGTCTTAAATAAAAAAATAATAAAATAAAATAAAAATACATCTAGGACAACATCTATTAGAATTGCTCGATCGCTGTATATTACCTGTATTACTTTATTTTTACTTAAGCTTATTATTAAGTGAACTTATAATATGAGTAAATAAATTCGTTAACCTGAATCAAATAGTAATCGGTGAGCGGAGCCCAACCCACCAGTAAGACGTGGTCTATTTATTATTTATTTAAGGGCACAACACTAATTACATTAACAAATAAACATTAAAAAAGGTAGCCGCCTATGACCACCTGCAATACCAGAGACATCGTAGGTGCGTTGTGAAGTTGCAATGCCTACCCTGCTAATAGAGGACTCTTCAGACTTTCTTCAACTAGTTACATATTGTGGTAAGTCATTTCTATGTATACATCATAGAAGAAGGTACAAAACTCTATGGACTATTCTTTCGAGAACTCCGGTCCGAGTCAACTCGTGTCCACAAATGGTAGACAGCTCTCGAAGTCTCGAATATACTGCAGAATAAGGCGTGGCGCCTCGCACTCACTTTCACTAACATCTGCCGAGATGAGGTTTGTATGTATTGACATCTGTTAGACATTGAAAAAACATGCTTTGAATTGTAACAATACTAATAATGTAAGGCGTAGGTACGTGTCAAGACATGATTGATCGACTGTGAATTTGATATCAAGAATAAGGGCGTGAACTGTGAGCTCTTTCTGTTTTATTACTTAAATTTAAGATGCTACAAGTTTCAATGAAACTTACCTACTTATTTTGACAGCTTTAATATATGCTACACTGTTGTTCGGGTCGGCAAGATTCGGCACAATCGAACATTGTAGATATGTATTTGTTCGGGAAAAAGCCGAGCGGTCTTAGGTCGAATAATGCCGAGCCGACCCGAACATACTTCAGCAGTAGGTAGATGCCGAAAGGAGTTTGACGATTGACACGAGCCAAACGACAGCCGAATGTGTGTAATCATTGCTTCGGGTCGGTTGTTCTGTTCATCAAATACCTACTGCCGAATCGAATGTGGTGACCTGAACAACTTTGTAGCTTAAGCCAATTATATTGAAGATAAGAACAGAGGAGTGAGCGAATCTATGAGATCTTGGGGTAAATACCTAGATAACATATGCCTACGAAATATTATTGGGTTTTCCATCAAGAATTTCTCAATAGCAGCTCAAAGTGGGCTTGTCTATAAGCTCACCTTCTACTACTTGGGATATAACTGTAAGAAGCGAAATGTTGTTGTTCTTTACAGCTCTGTCTACAACCTGAGGCATCGCGGGCATAATGTTATGTACCTCTCTTCACTCTAAACAGCTGACGGTCATCTTAAACGAAAGCGTTAAGTACTTAGCTAAGCGATAATGTGTAGTTTCATTGAATCTTGGTTATCTTCAGTAAGAATAGGTACCTACCTACCTACGCTTCGCGGATCTCGTGATGAAAGTGCAAAATTTTGTGTATCGTGCAAATTTTATGTACCTATTATTGTGGCAGCAAGTAATATGCTTCTATTATTAAATTATTATGCTAGTAATAATTTGGCAGAGAAAGTTCGTCGGAAGTTGTAAACATAAGAATTGGTCGGTTGTCTTCCGTGTGGCGGTTGAAAGTTGAAATGTCGTAATTATTATTTGCTTCTTGTCTCGTCTCGCATGTATTAGCAACAAATGTCAATCGTGGAAAGTTGCAGCATAAATACATATCATCACGCCTGCATTCTCCAAAGGCTTGGGCAGTGGTGAAGCTATTGTACACCTTCATTTCGACAGTTATGTTACGTGCAACGTACCTAATAGAGGGCGACCATATTGCAACTACGGGCACAAATCAAACTCTGGGTTGTTACTATGAAATTCCTAATGGAAAACCTAATAACACTTAACCGACCTGGGGATCGAACCCAAACACAAAGCATTTATTTCAATTAAACCATTTACAGGCACTTTTGAATTGTCAAGAAGTCGGTCAGTCAGAAAATATGAAGCTAGTTGCCCATTCCAAAGCGTAGGTAGCTATGGAGAAGAACGGGCATGAAACTCCATGGACACTCTTTTTAAATGATATTTTACAAAATATTAGTTACATCATTACTTTTGATTTTAAAATTATATAATGTGAGAACGATGTAAAAAATTAAGAAAGACGTACGTGTTAAAGGCGTCCAGAGTACAACAAATAGTACTTAATAAACTACAATCCAAAAATAAATTAATTAAAAATAAGCCGAGGCAGCTAAGTGATGACCAGCCCCAACTGACGGCGCCCGTTCACGAACATGACGCATAAATCAGCACCATTCAGCTCAACCATTTTGAAGGGAGCTAAATGATCCAACACACACGCCACCGTCAGCGAGACATTTGAGTGAGCATGACATACTATCAGCTGCCAGGGCACATTCGAGTCAATGAAAGACATATTATTACCCGGTAAATGGTAGCTATAGGGTACCTACATAGAACTCACATCTGTGCTATGCAATTATACAATACAAAGGAAATTGATTTTTTACCCAAGACTTCATGCTTATTACTCACTAGACTAACGAGGCTTATAAAACAACCATTAAATGAACTATGTGATATTAGTCTCCATAATTTAGGCAATATTACCATATTAGTGGCTAACATTAGTCAGCGTTAATTACAGCTTTCATCGCCCTACAATGCAACACCTACATCTTAGGAGAAAATGATGATTCATAGTTAGAATATGCATTCAGAACCCGTCGAAACAACTAGCTTTATGTATCTGTTTCTGAGCATACATTATCTACCTACTTGCCGGGTTCCTGTGTCTTACCGTTAGTAAACTCTGTATCTTACCGTTAGTAAACTCTGTATCTTACCGTTAGTAAACTCTGTATCTTTTTTGGTCATACGCCTCCCCAAAGCATCGTCACAAAGTCTGTGCCTCCAGCATCCAGTAGACTATCGTAAATTTCACCTGTTCGTTGGACCACCTCGGGATGTTTGAAAGAAGCCTGTGTGTGTTGGCAGACTTACAGGTGCTTGATGAATGATGATGACCGGAATAGATAAGAACACAAGCTTAGCACAACACTGTCAGCGTGAACCACAGTTAGGAAATTCAGTAACATTGGGCAGATGGTAAATAAATGGTCCACGACGAGTGTATTAACACATAGTGATAGTCTCATTAACCTTGTGGTTAACATCGACGACAATGGTACACGGTAAGTGCTCCCTCGCAACAGAACGTGTCAGTAGCCTGTATACCCGAAAGGTAAACATTAACATTTCGATAGTAATAAAGTGACATGTAATAGGGGGCGAGCCTATTGCCATTAACCTGGAACAAATCCAGACTCCGAGGGGCTACTGAGAAATTGTTGGTGAGAAATCTTATGACACCAAGCCCTACTCAGGATCCCATGCAGTAATGCGAACACTAGACATTGGACTAGTCCTTTTGTATGTACATGTAACAGGACTTAAAAATAACCGGCGAAAGGATACATCTCTCTGCCTATTTCGTCGATGTATACCCAGGCGTATATTATCTTCTATACAATATTTAACACCATCTACTACCCAATTAATCATAATTATTTGTTTAAGTAAGTAATCACTTGGGCAGTTGCGTTGGCAGGTTTGGCCTAGAAGTACGGAATGAAAGAAGAGAACGCTCTATACAGTTTGAAATTGAAAACAATCTCTTCATAGCAAATAACCATTTCCAGCATCACCCACGCAGACTGTGTACACCTGGACATCGTCGGACGGTCAGTATCGCAACCAAATTGACTATATCTTAGTCCGGTCCCTGTGGAAAACATCTATTAACAATTCTCACACTCTACCTGGCTGGAGCCGAATATGGATCAGATCACCAACTTCTGATCTCTAAGTTGAAAGTCAAACTGACAGCAGCTAGAACTCTCGAAAAGCGAATGAGATTGGAAGTCTACGGTTGGTCCAAGCTAAAGCTAGCGGTGGAACAGAAGTGGAAAAAATGGTTAGATGCTAAACACGACGAGGAATTGCCGTTATATGGGATCGAGCCAAGGATGTCATCATTAGTGCAATCACCGAGACAAATCCGCCAGCAAAAGCTCGAAGGCGTCAGCTCAGGATGACTAACGATACTCTTGCTTTGGTTGAGAGAAGACGGGCTGTGAAGGGGAAAGGAGCAGACATGAGGACTGTAAATTGTATGTCTACCCAAATTCAGAATGCCTGCCGACGAGACCATAAGGCCCACTATCAGAAAATATGTAAGGAAATACAGGTACACTCGGGCCGCTGTGAATCACGAGACCTCTACCAGAAGATCCGCTCAATAACCAAATCACTGACTTCAAAAACTTGGGCAATTGAAGACAACAATGGTGTCATCGTGACAGAACTTGACCATATTTCTGAGACCTGAAAGAATTATGGTCAATATTTATTCCACGATCCCCAATCACAGAATTATCCTACAACCGTGCCTAATGAGCTGAAACCACATACTAAGGTCAGAAGTTAGAGCGGCCAATTTACACCTGAAGAACGGCAAAGCTACATAACAGGCGAGGTTGCAATCCCCATTGAGACTATAAAGGCCTTAGGAGAGCAGGGAGTTAATATCTTCTTCGATCTATGTAACAAGGTATGGAGGACTGGAATCTGGCCTATTTATTGGACCCATACAGTCTTTTCTCCGTTGCCTAAAAAGAACTCCCCTAAGATATGTAGCAATTACCGGCCTATTGCACTCATCCCATACTCCAGCAAAATATTGCTACATATTCTTAACAAGCGTCTAAAGGCCTATTTCTCCAAAGATATTGCACCAGAGCAAGTTGGATTTTTTAAAGTGAAAGGCTCCCGGGATCAAATATTAATTGTTAGTAAAATTATTGAGAAAGCCCGAGAATTTAACGAACCGGCCTATATCTGCTTCGTAGACTTCTCCAAGGTGTTCGAATCGGTGAAATGGCCAAAGTTATATTCTACTGAGAACGGGCACGCCAAAACACCTAGTGCGTCTATTGAGAAAGTTATATGAAACAGGCAAGCTTCCGTTCGAACCGATGAAATCTTGTCAAACAGTTTCCATTTTACTTAGTGCTGGTGTCAACTCGTCATGTGCATTACTCTGGAGGATTGGACAGACGGTGTCTCAATCGGTGGCTACAACATTGCAAATCTGCGATACGCTGATGACACCACGCTATTTGTTACTAGCGCAAGTCATCTAGAGGAATTACTTCGTAGGATGGAGACTGTGAGCCTCGAATTCGGGCTACAGATTAACCGCAAAAAAACTAAGGTGATGACCGTGGACCGAGTTAACAACAAATCGCCCGAAGTCTAAAATTGCGAACTGCGACGCTCGACATTTATCTTGGAGCGTTTATCTCAATCGGAGATGGATGCATAGGTGAATATGGCGAAAACTAAACCATGCAAAAAAATGTAAAACAAAGCGATGAACAAACTGAAAAAGTATGAAGGAACAAAACCCATTAAAAGCCACCAAGATCAGGCTTGTTCAATCACTGGTTTTCCCTATGTTCCTGTACGCTGCTGAAATGTTGAAGAATGAACGAAAGAACATTGACGCTGCGTGACATCGAGAAGGAGAAGCTAGACGCTCTGGAGATGTGGTGCTGAAGAAGAATGCTTGGGGTGTCGTGGACTGAGTTTCGCACTAACACCTGTATACGCCTATACTCAACATCAAAAAGCGTCTATCTGTTCTGGTCCGAACGTGCATCCTTAAATACTTCAGACATGTCTCGAGGCGTAAGGGAGACTCTATAGAGCGCCTTGTCGTGCAGGGTAGAGTGGAGAGCAGTAGCCCACGCGAACATTCACCATGAGTTGGACTGACCAAATTAAATCCGCAGTGGGCGATCTCTTGTATGAGTGCACACAAAATACCAGAAATCGCAGTAAGTGGCGAGAAATCGTGAGACGAATCACATCAGCCCCTAGACAATAAACTACATGAGCACCATGACCGCTCTGACAAGAGTGCTATGAAGAAGAAGATTTGTGAAAACTTGTAATTGGCCATATTCGTATTATTAACAAATGCACTTAATTGTACATGCCTTGCTGTAAGTTTTCCAATAAATATAAAATAAAATATTTTTTCTATCAGGGAATCTATCTAGCCGTGCTAATTATTTTATTTTATTAAGAAAGCTAACAGCTAATAACAAATAATGGTTACACTTTTTCTCACCTGGGAGGCGTGGCGTTAGGCGACTCCACAAACGCGTAGTACCCCTCGGGAGGCTCCTCAGTGTCCCCCTGGGTTTCATCGCGGGGCTCTGCCGTTGTCTCCGTGGGGGGCGCTGTCGGCTCCGGCAGTACTAGCCGTGTGGTGATGCACAAGATCTGAGGAGAGAAGGGGGATTTGTTAGACTGGTGCTGTTTAGCAGTCTCATCGATGGCAATGTAAATGTGCTGAGAGTAGTAAAACAGATAAGTCTTTTCAAATATGTAATTTTGGCTGATGTCTATATCACGACCAGCGCGGCAGCGGTATGTTGGTCATATTTACAATTTTTTTGAAGTGAAAACTTCTTTAGCGGCGCTGTGTACTTTTTTTGGAATGGCTAAAAACTTCTAAATTCGCGTCAGGTCACGTGACCCTGATCAAAAATTCGTAAGACGTAAAACGTAAGACAGCGCCATCTATGCACATCGGGAAGAACTACGAGGGCCTCGCGTACTAACTACGTAGTTCATCCAACAACGACGAGCGCGTTGTGGAGGACAGCGCCATCTATGCACATCGGGAAGAAATACGAGGGCCTCGCGTACTAACTACGTAGGCCTCGCGTACTAACTACGTAGTTCATCCAACAACGACGAGATGGCGCTGAACCACGGATATATAACTGACGACGAGCAAATCTGAATAAATTCCTTTCACGAGAAGAATAAACCAGTCACTTTGGTCATCATACCTGATTTGCAAAAAACCCTATAAAATAAGGAACACACCTTAACACGCGTGTTTTGTTTATAAGACGATTCACAAAATACACTCGTAATTGTTCAAGTTTTCACTTCTGTCGGCACTACCGGAGTGCCAGTGTTTTTTTTTATTTTTTTGTTTTTGTATATTAGAGGCTTGATGTTATTTGTTATGTTGTGCTAGAAGTTTATCCAATTTCCCACAAATTACAAAATCGTGTCGAAGTCCTACAGTTAACTATCATAATATGTACATTTATATTGTATCAAGGTGATAATACACCTGGCACGCGACGTACTCCACGACAAGTCTCATCCCAAGTAACACAAAATCAATATAATGGAAAAAGTGATGACCAGAAACTTTCTTCTAGCTTCGTTATAGAATTTGAAGGGTTTTAGCAATGTCTTGCTTCTGTATAACAGCATTTTATTAACTTTGTAGTTCCTAAAGCTATATAATCCTCTTTTTCAATCTTTTGTGCAGCTAAAGGTTTTATTTTAGATATAATTTATGTCTCTATACAGCTTCTAATACAGCTGTAAGCATTATACAAAAGTGTAGGCCGTATGTTAGCATTAATTACGGCTTAGGCTATTAAAAAGCATTTTAAAATTCTTTAAAACTGCTCTATGTTTTATAACGACCTTTCGCATGGGTCACAACTGTTTAAAGGTGTACATTGGTGCTGTTTTAATGCCAGCTTTTTAAAAGCATTTCATCATAATATTATATAGCCTTTATCTATACAAACGTATAATGACAAGAATTTTAACAAGCAATAAGTCGTATACCGGCCATCCGCATGCCTAAAGTTTTTAATTATGCTTACGCCATTTTGCTTTTTGTCTCGATAATATTTAAAATTTAATTTTATGGTAATAGTCCTTTAGAAAGGACTTCAACCTATGGTATTGACCGGCCGGTACAATACAGGTATCATAATGACTAAAACTAAAGATTTCTTCGTAAGAGCATAATTTTTTTTACAATTCCACATATTTTTTAACAAATAGCTCTTTAATTTGAAGGCGCATGAAATATTTGATTAAAATATATACATACTTTCACAGTAAACTGATACTCGCAACCTTAATTCACTCATAGAGAACAAAAACAAGAGTTTAATTACTTACCTTGTAGCACTTATATTTTTTTGTTGAAAGTATCCATGTTCTTTTTACACAAGATTTATTAATAATAACAGAAATTAAAAATAACATTTGAAAATGTTTTTATTTTGCCTTTGTAATGGTACAAGCTGTATAAGAGCCGCATTTAACATATGCGCACTGCTTTAACCTGTTTTGACAGCCCATTATAATGCGTTTATCATTCCGGTAGACAACCAATATAATGCTGCTAAAATGCCATTCTAACACTTAAGTCTGTATAATTTGGGGCCCAAATTAGCATTACAAGAGCTGTATAGTGGTTTATAATGCCTATATGTAACTTCTTATAAAGCTATAATAATATGCTAATTCTGTTATCCATCGATTATAAAGCTATTTTGTGCTACTTGGGATGGGAAACCATTTGATGGAAACATTAACGTTAACTTTATTGATGTATGTTCGTCACGCCAGCTCAATAACGGGAGACCATGCGTTGTTGCTAAGATGCTATCCATTAATATTATCGCGTATGGTAACCAAAGGCTCGTCGTCCACGAGTGACGTCTCCAGAGTAACGTGCTACAAACTCAAATCACATAATCACTATTGAGTAGCCAGAACGTCTCAGCACTAGTATTTCAATGGCGGTCCGTACTTTTTAGCCGCCTCGTAGACGATCGGCCTATGTACTTTTTATAGGATGTTAATTCAAACGTTTTTACAAAGTAGTAGTCTATGGAAGGCCATAGAAAATGTTGAGCAAATTACCTTGTTCTATGGTTATATTTATAGCGTTATTTACATACTTAGTAAGGTTTATGCGTGGCTGTAACGGTGGTTCTGGTCGGAGTGCTACAGGGACATTCACCCCACATGCCACATGAAGACGAAAGTGGAGCAGACATTCTAGATCTTATGAGAGTAATAAACAGACGAGACAACTTCTTCTAAGTAAACTAAAGTTATATGTGAGTTGAGGAACAACGGTTGCTAATCACTAGTTTAAAAAATTGGTGGATGGATTGTAGAGGAACATTGAGAAGACAGCTGATATAGAGATGTACCCATGAAAAAAAAAAAGACGTATTGCGACCCGGTGGTAGTACAGCACAGTCAGCCCGGTACCTACCATCCTAGACGTACTGCGACCCGCACGTGGTAGTACAGCACAGTCAGCCCGGTACCTACCATCCTAGACGTACTGCGACCCGCACGTGGTAGTACAGCACAGTCAGCCCGGTACCTACCATCCTAGACGTACTGCGACCCGCACGTGGTAGTACAGCACAGTCAGCCCGGTACCTACCATCCTAGAAGTACTGCGACCCGCACGTGGTAGTACAATACAGTCAGCCCGGTACCTACCATCCTAGATGTACTGCGACCCCCACTTGGTAATACCTACAGGACAGTCAGCCCGGTACCTAAAATCCCAGATATCCGTCACTGTTAATAACTGTCAGTGATATCTAGTCAGAAGCTCTCATTATCTCAACTGTTAAATCTATGCTTCCTTTTTACGACTATTAAAATCTCAACTCCATTTACTTCATTTAACTTTCCAGCCGTTTTTCCTTTTACTGCTATCAATTCCAATCTAAGCCCTGTTTCACTAATCTTGTATCTAATTGTATCGCGACACTGAGCCGAGCACTTAGGCATTCGGCACACTAGCGCGATCCCGCGATAATCTAGAGCCGCCGCGCCACTGGCCTACTTCCGCGGCACACTTGCACACACTTGCTGTGAGTTCGCAGACAATGTCAGATTGTTGACGCGTGAGTGACGCGTAAGTGTGGCAGTTGCCTAATTTGTAATTCTGAACTGATACTTTTTATTTCTTTGCGATTACTTAAGTATGAAGCATCGGGAATTATTTAGGTACCTTTTCTGAGTGTTTTCGTTTGCTGCGCTGTATCGTGTGTTGCTGTTAGTTGTATATTCTGCAATCGAAACGCAGTTTGTTCTCGATTTGATCGTGAAATTAATCTTGAAATTCTCAATATATGTATAAGGAAAATGTACCTGCCTATGGCACCCGTTTATGTCTTTTGTAGGGACGTTTCCCGAACCACTAAACCAGAATCCCGCCCGCGCTATTTCATTACAGTTAATAAGAAACGTTTTAAATTCACGAGCAGACAAACCACAGAAAAGTCATCCTCTCAAGGGGTTAAATCGCTTAAACCGCTAGTATAGGGGATGCCAGACCGACCACAATCATGTCTTGTCAGTTAATACTTTTCTACTACAAGAAACCTAGCACTCGGTAAGAGATTATACTTACACTGGTCAGCTCTTAACACAGCTGTAGATTAAAGATGAAAAGAGCTATTTCCACACCTATAATTACTAGAACATCTCAATAATTTGCGTCCACTCCGCTCCACTTGCAAGTGGCTCGCATGTAGTCGCGTGCCGTAGGGAGTCGTCCCAGACGGACCGTTAACTTGCTGACCCGCATACCGTCTGCCACCGCGCAACCGAGCGATACACTTGCAATAGAGCCGAGCATAGTGCACAACTTGTTGTGAGGTGCTATTCATGTACCTAACTGGATGACCAAAACTTAGTAATCGGTTATTTTCACTCCACTCACGAGTTACCTCACGAGTCGCTATTGTCTCGATTCTGTCAGAGCCTACCTATAGATGCACTATTTAGTTGGAAGGGTTTGATGAATTTTCCAGGAATTGCTAACGGATTCTTCGATTTGTGTCGTACTCTAGTAACTATGGTATAGTACGATCCATCACCCACTATAGAGCCTAGTGTGTGATACGAGCAATCCGAAGAAGGGTCGGACGATCTTGTGATACGACTACGAGGTACTACGTGGTGACAGCCAGATCATTTTGTTTCCAGCCAGATCATCACTGTTACCACCACTGTCTTTTATTTACTGTCATCGTCTGATCATCATTATAGTTACCATATTTTCGTTGCGGTCTGCTCTAGTGTTTTTCAGGGTGTGAAAAAAACTTCCGAAATTGTTCAATTAACTTCATTGGGCAATAATTCTATTGTTTCTTATTACTGGCTGTATGGCTGCCATGCTTTGTAACTACATTCGACGTATGAGCTTCCTACAGTTATTATTTCTCCATCAATTTCCTCTGTAAAGGTGTCAAGTTAATTTTAATAATAGCTGCTATTATCTCGCGTTTCTATTTGGTAGTTTCAATCACCGATTCTGAGAAAGATAATTTTCTGTAATTTGCTGCAGACAAAGTTAAAATGTGAAAACATTAATTTGAAGATTGTTAAAGCTACTAAGGAGAAATTAGTTAGCATTTAGAAGAAGAAGGAAGGAAGGAATCGATGAAGATGAACTATAGGTAGGTATAAACATTACGCAAACGTATAAACATTTAGAGCGAGACTTGGGACAGCTGAGAGGAGGTACATATCAATTTTGAAACGTGAATTGTAAACTACAGATGTCCAACATTTGGATTAATAACTGAGTAATATAAACGTTTAAAGCTACTATAAATGTGAATAAGCAATTAACATAAATAAAGACTTAAAAGCTACCAAGCTGGCTTTTACTAATTAAGATCTCATTCATAGTAAGTAGGTGTTTCATGAGTAATATAGCTCGAGTCGTGAGGCTAAACTTGATAATTTCTAAGTGAAACGGGAAAGTGTAAAGTTATTATAAACAAGTGAAATGTTTTTCATTACAAGACACGTATAGAATGATTTCTAAGTTGGGATAAACATTCTGCTAGAATTGGACAAGAATCTTGAAGACATTGCTAGCTTGGCAATTAGAAACTTCACCATACATCATTCTTGGTATATGTATGTATGTGAAGACCTCATCAATGTTCCACGCACTGTTTACCTCAGAAGTCTAATAAAAATATACACTTCAGCCTTATAAACGATTCTGTCATCAAACCTACATAATCAAGTAACTGTAAAGATGACGCTTGCGACAGGCGCCCAGCTGTTGGCTCATAACTGTCACACGCCTTTACCCGCGGTTGCCGACAACCACATCATTATACCTTCCTTCTTTCACCATCTCTTATCATAAAGACTTAAAATTTATTTTAGCATGATCGAGATCTGATATTTGTGCCATCTTTAGGTGAAGACTCCCATATAATTGTAGCATCACTTTGGGCTATCATGATTCTTATTTCCAATGCCTAAGAGTGATAGTTGTGTGTTTAGATAGACTATCTTTGCATTGTATAAAATCAATTTTCTTTGTTTTGTATAATTGCATAGCACAGATGTGAGTTCTATGTACCCTATAGCTACCATTTACCGGGTAATAATATGTCTTTCATTGACTCGAATGTGCCCTGGCAGCTGATGGTGTGTCATGCTCACTCAAATGTCTCGCTGACGGTGGCGTGTGTGTTGGATCATTTAGCTCCCTTCAAAATGGTTGAGCTGAATGGTGCTGATTTATGCGTCATGTTCGTGAACGGGCGCCGTCAGTTGGGGCTGGTCATCACTTAGCTGCCTCGGCTTATTTTTAATTATTTTAATTTTGGATTGTTGTTAGTTAAGTACTATTTCTTGTACTCTGGACGCTTTTAACGCGTACGTCTTTTTTAATTTTTTACATCGTTCTCACATTATATAATTTTAATATCAAAAGTAATGAACTAACTAATATTTTTGTAAAATATGATTTAAAAAGAGTGTCCATGGAGTTTCTTGCCCGTTCATCTCCATAGGTACCTACGCTTTGGAATGGGCAACTAGCTTCATATTTTCTGACTGACCGACTTCTTGACAATTCAAAAGTGCCTGTAAATGGTTTAATTGAAATAAATGCTTTGAGTTTGAGTTTGAGTTTGAGTTTATGGTATCGTATTCATGTCATTTCGGTGGTTATAAGCGAGGGTTCCCTACCGTGGTTTTTGTTATGTTACTCTGCGATTAGTGAAAAATTCTCATTAGTGGAGCACTTTTTTTGTAAGTAGGTAGCATACTTTTCATTGTTCACATTATTCTTCATCTTTTGGTGAAATTGTCACAACAATGACTGATATGAACTGCCACATTATGAATTTTGATGATGATGCGTCCAAGTCCATGGATAAGCCGTGGGTTGACATAAAAAAGGCTTTGACAAAATATTTAGTGTGAAAGATAGTTGGGCTAGAAAGAATAAGACATGTCGGACAACAAATAAAGGGCAAGGTGATAAAGAGCAAGAAGGTGATTGTGATGTATACTATATTCATACTATTTTTAGACAATTGCATCTCGGTAGCCCTACTACTTGTAATAATCACTTTCCTCATGAATCATAAGTGTCAATTAATTGACGCCTGTCGCAGCCTAGCTCATGGTTCCCTTTCATTTCATCACAGCACGATATTATATTGCACTACACACATTTTTTACTCGCCGCTACTAAATTGCACTTTCATGCGGTCGCGAGAGTGTTTTGTAAATTTTTTTTTAGTTTATAAACGCCGTTTTATGTAGCTTTAATTGTTTATGTCTCTTTCATTATTCGATACCTACTTTTAAGAGTAGCATCAATACCTTTACTGCTTATTTCTTCACTGAGTTAAATAGTTGGCAACGCTATCTGTACACATTTACTATTGGAATCTCTCCTCGCTTTAGATATCTACTTATGCATGTCCGTACTTCTTCTTTATTCTCTTCTTGTTTTTCGTGTCGATGATTATTGATTTCGATTGTGAAACTAATTCTAATAAGCACCAACAATCTTTTTATGAATCTGGCAGTGCTATTTTGTAAAAATCTCACCGTGAATACTTTGGCGAAGTGAGTGTGAAGTGAGCTGTCTGTAGTGTCAATCGCTAGCATGTGGAATGTGAAGTGAGCTGTCTGTAGTGTCAATCGCTAGCATGTGGAATGTGAAGTGAGCTGTCTGTAGTGTCAATCGCTAGCATGTGGAATGTGAAGTGAGCTGTCTGTAGTGTCAATCGCTAGCATGTGGAATGTGAAGTGAGCTATCTGTAGTCTCAATCGCTAGCATGTGGAATGTGAAGTGAGCTGTCTGTAGTGTCAATCCCTAGCATGTTGAATGACAAATCACTTTACCTAAGTTTTCACCGTGAGATTTTTACAGAATAGATCGGCTGTCTGCCTCTCAGCTCTATCCCATCGTGTCCATAACAGTAGAATGTATTTATTTCCCTCCATGATATCACCATCAAATCAAGTACTTAACACCTGCCTGACAGGTCATCTTTACCATCTCTCGTACTAACGTTATGCGTAACATTAGCGGGCACTGCGCACGCGCACGAGCCGCAATGCGGTGCCGTTACGACGCAACCAGAGCAAGACCACGACGGACGACAACCGGATCTTACACCCTATGCTCAACTATTTGAGGTGATTGCATGAAAATTAAGGTATTTTTCTTATACTATGGTGCTAAGTTCTTGTTGTAATTTAAGAGTGTTTACGCCGTACGGCATTACATACAAAATTTCAAGCCCTTGTTTTTCGAAATGAATCAACCGATTTTAATGAAACTTCATACGCATAAGCAGGATACAAAGGTCTAAAAAGTTACTTAAGAACATTTTAGAAAAATAGTGTTACAGTCAAATTAGACCGATTTAAAAGTTTCCATAGAAACAGAGATTTCCAGTTATCTTTTTTTAAATAAGACTTTTCTAAAATGTTCTTAAGTAACTTTTCCCACAATACAGGAGAAATGCCTAGTGTGGAGCAACGTTAAAACAAAACAAAAAGCAAACAAATGCCGTACGGCGTAAAGGATCCTAAGGACAACCAGTCTACAGATTTCGATACTAATTATACATATATGCTACTTAATTACGTATAATTATTTTTAAATGTCGAGGTAAGTTTTGTTTTAACCAAACTGGTTCATTCTCTTCTACAGTTGAAGATCCTGAAGCACTAAAACTCCTCAAATCTTTAAATCAAATCCAACCATCACTATACTGCTATGACAGCTGATTTCACTGAACCCAATAGAAAAGATTTCGGAAGCAAGAGGTTTTCTGAAGCAAATGGCACTAAAACGCTACCAAATCATCTTTGTTATGTGTATAACATTAAACAGTGGATGTTTCACACGTTGTTACTACTCGTACACGATATGTAATTATCTATGTAAGTAGTGTTATGTGTTATTATAGATAAAGAGAAAAAACAATGCTATAATCGACATGAATCTTGTAATCTGTGAACTAGACACTGGTCATAGAAACACTGGATAAAAGATATCAGATTTAAAAGTATCATGCCATAATCACCACTCCTGCTCCTCCCACCAAACACAGTATAATAAGCAATTAACATAACTGTCAAGAGCACAACATAATCTTGCTACACGGTAAAATGGGGCACCATAGGCGCAACTCAAACTTACTAAAAGTGTGACGATGGATGTGCATAAAAACTCTTAAATGCAGGATGTACTTTATCCTCGATACAATCATGTTCTCAACTCGATCAGTGGACGGCACGAAGAAGAAAAATTCACACACTACACAAATAAATCTACGGAAAATTGTTACAAAAGGAGACTTTACTGGTACTGAGGTCAAGCTAAGATTAAAATTAACTCTTGGAAGGCTTGCAAGAAACTTACAACGCAAAAAGAAAAAGAGCAAGAAAAAATTGTTTTGATATGAATTATCACATCAAAACAATTCGAGTGAGTCGAACTCTTTGGTGAAAATCTCACCATGAAAATTTAGATGCAGTGAGCTTGAAGAGAAGATCGGCAGATCTCTGTTGGAAGTGTCCCTACTGCTCTGTATGTAATGGACACTCACACTGGACAGTGAACATCGGCCGGTTATGTCGGCGACCGCGGCTGGTCGAGCTGGCATCTGGGTGAAGGTCACACGCATCTCCGTTAACGGTACCCTACCACCTACCTTATGTGACGGCATACAACTAAGTATTTGAGTTAAGATTTGTTGACCACAAGTTGTTATTCTGTGCTTTGATATTGATACGTGTATATCTTTATGAAACCGGTAGCACCTCTATTCAAGTTGGATCGACTGTCTTTATTTTGATCAGGTTTTTTAGGGTTCGAGGTATTGAGTTACAGACAGACCATAAGGGTTTATTAATATTGACCTGACCTGAAAAGCGTTTGACTGTAATAGAGTTTAATCAAAAAGGAAAAAGAAAAGAGTTTAATAAAAACAAAAAAAAAAGTTAGTTAAATAGTTTTGGAAAGGAAATACATAGTTCTCGCTATTCTGCATCTCTACCTATACACAGTGGAATACCTTTCTTTGGAAAAAATAGAGTCCGATGGATATATACAATAATTTATTTGTTATTTTTGAACATTGAACGAGATAACGACAGCACCACTTTTGATTCTACTTTTTCTCGAGAAGAAAAAGTGACTCAATAAAAGCGAAATTGTAATAACAATAATTTGATTTCGTGTGTTATTTATTATGTGTATCAAAAATAATGTTTGAACAAGCTGATGAAGCCTTCGAGAAGTATGATCATATATTATTATGAGTACTTAGATACAGCAAAATGCATACAAACAGACAATAGGTAATATTACCGCATTAGCTGTGTATTGACGTTATTGATCATATCACCAGCAGTCAACAATTTATTCCTAAAAAAGTAAAGTAAGCCTATAGGACAAGAATCAGGACCAATCATTCTGAATTCAAACCATCACACCATTTGGAATGCGCACACGCAGAAAGGCAGACGAGCGCGCGTTGAAAGATTCAGTAGGAACTAAACAACAGAGTGAATAGTAATATAAAGTAAGTACTTCATGAGAGTTTAGAAGACGAAACGGGTTGGTTCCGTTTATGAAAACCTTTATCAGTTTAGCTTGAAACTTAAAAAAATACTCAGTGGAGGAAATATTAAAGTATTAAAAAATCGATTTCCCAAACAAAGGTGTCATGAAACATGAAGGTGACCTTTAAAAGAGAGACCTCAGCGGAATAAATTGCAAAACAACACATATAATATTATAAAGGACGATTCATGACTTTACGAGCAAACACAATACAGCATGTCGATTCTGTAAAAATCTCACCGTGAATACTTGCGTGGAGTGAGCTGTCAGTGTCATCCCACTGATGCTAGGGATTGACCAAGCAAACATTTACAATCATAAAAGAGATTTTAATATTATTTTTTAATGCTAATCCTATTGATATTTTTATATAATTCAAAGCTAGTATTTTAGTGGTCAAAACATTAATATTTTGTGGGGTTTTACTTACAATAAAATAGCTAAACAGAATCTCAACCTTGTTTTTTTTTCTTTTTTCCCTAGACTAGTAAGTCCTTATATAGCCAGACAGCGCCAGCGCCTAACGCGCTTGCGCGGCGTGAAATATGGCTCATTCCGAATTAAGTCATCATCGCTCACATGAATAATTTGCTTTCCGATTTAGATAAATCACCACTATGGCAGCTGAGAGTCAGTAATATACCTATTCACTTGAATAGTTACTCATGGTTGGATTATAGTATTTATTTGTGTATATGTCGTAGGTTTTTCATAAAATTAGGTTTTTGATCAAAAACCTAGGCTATTGATCAAGAACCGGAAGAAGACAAAATTATTACTTTATGTTATCATAAACCTGAGAAAATCCAGTTTTTTTATCAAAAACCTAGACTGTATTAGTTTTATGATAAAAACAATGTTGGTTGCTATTTCTTTAAATAAATAAAACAATTAAGAAACAATAAACAATGATTTATTTGTTATGAAATTACATACCTACATTTAAAAAATAATATGTGTGATGTGTGTGTGAAACGGCGAAAAACGAAACGGTTAAAAACGTGATTTTGTCTATTTTTGTGCTTTTGAACCAGAAGAAGACGGTCGACGTCAGGGGCACCCCGAGGTTCGGTTTGGTTAGGTTCCTTTAAACCCTGAAGACAGAAATAGGAGCCCCGCGCAGCGGGGCTCCGTCGACCTGACGTCGTTAGAAATAATACTGCGCGCTCGTTTTATCATAAAGCCAAACTAGTTCAGGTTTTTGATCAAAAATCTGGATTGTTAGAGGTTTATGATGAAATTGAGTTTAAAATGTGTCATTTTCCGGTTTTTCATCAAAAACCTAGGTTTTTCATCAAAAACCTAATTTTATGAAAAACCTACGACATATACACCACGAATTTCTTCTTCTTTGGTAAGGTGGCGACTGTAGCCAGAAGCACAATTTCGAAAATGCCACGTTAGTTTAAAGATCGGTGATAATTATTAATTTAGGGCATGGTCGGTAGTCGGCGTTATCGCAAGATGGCACATGCCATGACTTCATATATGTCGATTCACGGGACATCGTTATCGCGTTCACGTTAATTCAGAAAAGGGCCCTAATTCACTTTGACCACTTAATGATTCATTACTTCGAAACCACGTCAATTCCTTAATAACCTAATCACTACATCTGCTATTAACGTATTCTCTATGACACAATGACCGAAACCGGTTTGAACTGTCAAAATACCACGCTTGACAACCGCACGGCGTGGTAAGATTATGCGGGGAATAATAGATAAATACCATACAGCAGAATTGGGGTCAAGGTGTAAGCACGCTGTAGTCGATTACAGTGCAATTCGGAATGTACCATATATCACTCCACTCGAATCTCGTAACCATGGCAACACCACCTCGGCGTCAACACCTCCACCAGCCGCGTTTTGATTGGCGAATACCTCGTCTTTTTCTACTTTAGTTACACATTTTGAAAATCGCTCAACGAAAATTTTGCTTAATCTGCCCCTTGGCAGACTCTAAGGCAGGGTCGCCATGAAATGTTGGGGGTTCAAGGGTCGTTAGAAATAGACAACCAGCTTGATACTTTAATGAATATCTAGTGAATTTATGTTACAATGCGCATTGATGTAAACTGCTTACTTATATTCTAAAGGAGTGTACTTACTACATTTATTATGCACTATTAGGGACCATACATACACTTCAGGACACCAACCACTTCTTCATTTAAGGGTTACTAGAGGTGCAGTGCAAACACGGGCGCGCGATGAGCGATAAAATATTTGCACTTATTTGACGTTGGTATTGCATTTTCCTAATGTTGTTATACATGACGCCTTACAAGTTAAATATGTAAAAACAAATCTCTAATGTGCTAATGAGTGACTAACGCGCAAGCGCGGCGTGATCACTTCACCTTCACTCCACCCGATTCACGACATTAAATGTCGTGAATCGGGTGAAGTGAAGGTGAAGTGATCACGCAATCTGCAATGTGATAATGACAGTGATTAACGCGCAAGCGCGGCGTGATCTTATCACTTCACCTTCACTTCACCCGATTTACGACATTTAGTGTCGTGAATCGGGTGAAGTGATCACGCCACACAAACTACGTGGGATTACATTCTATGGTCCGTCAGCTAGGCATCCGTTAGCACTCGATGACTTGACACACTCGGTTATCTCTTCTAATTCAATAGATTTGGGTTAATAACAACGCTGAACATCGTCGCAGTCTTTACTAGACTCGATCTACAATTGCTCATAATAACCAAACAATGTCGATGCGTATTTTCATCAGTCTAGCTGTCATAAACGTGAATGTTTTAATTTTATTTACTGTTCGTACGTGACGCGCTCGCGCCTCAGTCTATATAAGGACTTACTAGACTAGGGAAAAAAGAAAAAAAAAACAGGATTGAGATTCTGATTGCGCTTCTGTTTTGCTATTTTATTGTAAGTAAAACCCCACAAAATATTAATGTTTTGACCACTAAAATACTAGCTTTGAATTATATAAAAATATCAATAGGATTAGGCTAAAAAAATATTATTAAAATCTCGATTATGAATGTAAATGTATGCTTGGTCAATCCCTAGTATCTGGTAAGATGACACTGACTGTTCACTCCACGCTCACTTCACCTAAGTTTTCACGGTGAGATGGTTACAGAATCGCACTGCTGCGCTTTGATACATGAAGGCATTTTCTTTACCATTAAAATAGGTACCCAAGGGTCCTGGGTCAAAAACAATCTCTAATAAGACCATCTCCAAAGGAATGCGACCACCGGTGATTTAAATAAAGGAATGCTCACATTGCCCACGCTCCGCTGTGCTCGTGCCGATCATTGACCCGTCGGCCACTGGGTGAAGGTCACGACTGAATAACGGTGCTCATGACGTCACAGCTAATTATCTACACATTGGATTAGAAAGTGGAGCCAGAGACGAACGACAGGTGACTGATGAGTCAATAGGAACGTCTGACAGGTGACTGATTATAGAGCCAGTGGGGACGTATGACAGGGCCTGATATGCCCACAGTACAGGTGACTGATATAACACAAGATACAACTGACCTCGAACGGTTTTGGTTAAAAACTCATTTGTTGACTGCGAAAGTTTGTGGTTAGAAGAGATCAAGAGAAAGCTATTTCATTTTGGGGAGAATCATTTTGATTTTCCATTCTATCCCAGTGTAGAACTGGCATTCAAATATTCTTTCAGATAGGTATGTACGTTGTTTGAGGCTCCAGCATTAGCTACAGTTTTTTTGCCCGTACATAATTGTTTATTTTCTGCTTTTACGTAATATTTTGCTTGTGACTCTTTGAGAACAATATTGTTATTCTGTCATTCCCAAGTCTGTGGTAAACTTGGGAAATTACATGAGTTTCGAATTCCTGTGGTGAACTATCTACGTTATATTGTTGATATTAACAATCTGATCACTTATTACAGTTTTCCTGGCAATGACCTTAGCTCATCTATAACAGTTCTTAATGTTGTGACATGCCATTTATCACCTACTCGCACCGAAATATATAGGCAAAGGTAATATATTTTCTAGGCTCATAGTTTTCACTCGATCATTATGATAAATGGTGTATGAATTCATAATACCTCTTGATTGCGAATGTGTCCTTAAATTTACTATCCTACTAATTATAATTAAAAATTACCTGTCTTTTGTCTTTTTTTCTTAGTTCAAGGCTCAGCTTTATCACATTAATCTCAGTTTAAGCGTTAAGCTTGGCCTTAATTCTTTAACGACGGTTTAGGAGTCGTCCATAAAGTGGCCAGAGAAAGCTTAACGGGACTTGTCGTATCCTCGGAAATTGGAAACGTGTGGGTATCATGACGATATATATTGATCGTTGTGGCAGTTTACGACACAGATTCCAAATATTGAAAGTTCATTTAAAACAACGCAATTTAGCGACTGTCTTTTGTCATTCCAATATTCAAATCAAGTAATCGCTCGAACGGTATAATCGATTTCTTCGCGAATATAATAAAAGATAAGAGTCATTGAGATATTTCTGAAGACTAAGCGTGCATAACAAATTGTAGTATACAATATAAATTACAAAGCGGAGCGAATTTTAAAGAATGAAAATAATTATATGAAATTTTGTGGGTTTTTAGAGCAACGGCAGCCCAGAGACAATGCACAATGTAATAGCGATTGTGTTGTTCTACTACAGCTCTACAGAGAGCTCTGTAAAAATAATATTAATTAGTAACGGAACTACATCGGATGCGTTTCGATTATCAATCCAACACGCTCGCATTCTAAAATTCTTTCTAGTGGGGATATGGTTTCCAATCCAAAACCGTGTTGTTTTGTGATCTCTTCACCTTTGCATTCACATAAAAGTTATCATTTTGGATATTGAGACTTAGATTTGGATACTGTTATATGGCAGTATTAATGTTTAAGTTTAAGCTTTGATAAAGCTTTTTTTATAGAATTCTTGAGTGGGTTGTGGAAAAATGGTCCTAAGTGGTTCTAGGTTTTTTAAAAGTATAAGATCATTATAATTGATATGGTACTCAGAGATTACAGCAGACTAACATCACACTTGGAAAAACATTTTTGTTTCGGTGTTTTTTATCAGAGTAGTTTAATAGAAAACACCGACCTCATCTAGTTTTAAAACATAATTTATATTTGACGAGTAAAAGTGTTTTTTGAACCAATTTACAGAAGTAAATATCATTTATCAATTGGTTTACATACATTCTACAAAAGTAGCTACTTCGTGCATCACCGATACGGAAAAAACCTTAACCCCTTTTCGAGTGTCTCAGATTTTTAAAAAGTGGAAGTGACGTCCAAGATGCGTTTACAGCGAGTTGCACCAGTTGTTGTGAGAGAAAGCTCTTTTCAAAAACAAGCCAGCTGATTTACATACGTTTATGTTATTTACCGTTGCTGTGGCGCCAGCGACCGAAACAAAAGCTGTTGAAATATTTGAAGTATTTAGGTCTGGTGCTGAGAAACTAGTTATCCTTAATGAAGATGACGACGAATATTCCAGTAATAGTAGAGATGAATCATTGTCAAAAGAGTGAAAAAGGAAAGCCAGCACCAGATAACGGGACTAGACTTAGGTCAAAAGAAAATGTTAATAACAATGATTTTGGATATATTCACGAAGAATCTCTAGCGAATCTGCATGTAGAACATAATAATCATTTTATTGTTCTTTCTACACAAGGGTTCTCTTAAAATAATTTAATACGTAAAACATAGGAAAAGAAAAGAACTATTACTGTTTCCTATGTTGTACGTATTAAGATGAAGTGAAGTTGCCATGATGAGTACGTATTCATATTTTGGAACGAGCTTTAATTTCACATTAAAGTCTAACATGAAATACATAGAAGTAAGTATTACAAAATCGTTGGCATCATCCATCAGTATTACAGAATCGAGTTTGTAACAGCTCTCAATTTCAATAAATCGATTAGTTACTTAAACATCATTATTAAGAATTAAGCATTTGATGTAGGTAACCGTTACGTCCATCCACTACTGGCTGTTGAGTATAATAATACGTCGATAGCAACTTGGTTTTGAACATGTTCAGTGCTGGAATGGGCCCATAGCTATAATTTGAAGGAATACTATATATATCGTAGATCCAATGACTGCTGTTTTAATTCATCATTCACATCCTGAATTTACACTGGGCATAGACCTCTCTTTGCTTATGCTAATACCTGCTCCTGTGTCAGCCTCGTCCAGGTTTCTATTGTAAATATTAATTGACTTTGACTAAGTCTACAACGTTATTGCTTGAGATGCAATAGTCTTTAATAACGCAATTGATAGCACTTAGCATAACTTGCTCTTCAATGTATTTAAGGAGGATAGTAGGGTGACATGCGTCGTCTTTTACAGTTACGAAATTACCGTTTATGTAATCAACTACTTCAAGTTTTATTTATGTAGTTTGGTTAGGCGAATACCACCACACACCATTTCTTGCAATGTTGCGACTAATGATCTAGCAATTATGCGAAAACTATGGTAAGATAGTAGGTGCCATTGCAACACAGCACACAGTAGGTACTGTATCCAGGCTATCACAGATTTTGTCAAATCTTATTACAAGATTCAGAAAATCCCTGGCGAATATTTTAAGCCATCACGTAGTCTTTGAAAGGAATGCCCCTTGTGGTAGTTCACGCAAAACTGACTGGATTTCTTTATAGATTCCTACTTCACTTGCCATGGAAAATAAAACACCATAGGAATTGGAAATTTAAACGGCGGCGACGCTCACAGAGAAACGTTTTCACCGGACCGTATAGACAATTTTCAGCAATCGCCTCGCTCGGAGATGTAGAACGATTTTATTTGCCTTACTCCTTTTGTAATCGCACAATTTCTCTCCAATCGTAAGTCTTGAACGGTCGCTTTCTACTACAGCAGCACACATACCTACGTCTGCACTTATTTATTATGTGGCTATTTTTCATTTCAATTGAGTTTCTTTCGTAGAATTCATTTGTTATTGAAATAGGTTATGAATAACTGTCCAAACGTTTCATGAGCTGTCGTCAGTACCTATGGGAAATAGAACTTGGAACATCCGATTTGAGCTTGAGGTGTAGTCAAAACAAATACTTTTAATTTTCTTTTAGATATGAATTTGATATACCTATGGGGTTTGGTAAACTAGGTAGAACATATTGGGCTATGCTTAAAACTTTCTGTAGATTTTAATCTTTAAGATATTTTGAGGTTTTAATTATTATAAAAAAAAGCGTTCACTTACCAAAACTATTAATGTATTTCGCGCCATACTTTACGCAGAAATCGTAGAAATTATAAATCACAACACTAAATGAAAGTAGCACAGTTCACTTGAACATTTAGCAACAAAAGTCAAATAAAACACAAATATATTAAAATAAAAAATATTTTACAACAACTTTCCAATGCGTGCGCGGTCGCCGTAACTTTTAGAAATGTTTTTTTTTGTGTGGTAGGCGCGGTCGCGTTCTGCCGACGCGTTCGGAAGTGTTCACTGGCGCTGACTGGGCTGCTAGCTGGGCATGCGAGAGAACGGGAAATTGAAACTGCTTAGAGAGAGGACATCACATAGAGCTGTAAAGTCGAAAATTAAAGCCTATAAGCCTACAATGCCTGCCGAAACTCCTTTGCCTGTGTGCCTAACTATGTTGGGGTCTGCTTCCAGTCTAACCAGATGCAGCTGAATCATAGAGCAACTGTAGGTAGGTACTGGGTAACACCTTGGTATTATCTTGTCATACTTTCGGGCTTTTGACTACCCCTTACGACTGTCAAAGTTCAGGTAATGGTTCGGTTTGGGACTAACGCGACGACTAATCTCAATCGTCAGAAAATACTCTTGAGGAATTCTCACGACGCGCGACGTAGGTACTTTGTCGAGTGTCAGTTACTACCACTACTCTCAGTGTCAGACAATACTATTAAGTGTCATTCTCAAATTTCTTCATTTTTAGGATTCCGTACCTCAAAAGGAAAAACGGAACCCTTTGTTGTCCGTCTGTCTGTCCATCGGTCAAGGCCCTTTTTATCAGGAACGCGTGGAGTTATCAAGTTGAAGTTATCTATGCTGTGCCCGACAGGGTTCATAATTGTGACTAATATAATTATTTCCCTACCAACTACGTACATTATGGTATGCAATAAAGAATTGAGAATTGAAATTAATATCATATACTCAAGGCTGCAATCCCTTGAAGCAGTGAAAAAATCAAACTTCTAAATAAACGCAATCAAAAAATACGGGCGCTTATGTTCTGGAATGAAGACCTATAGGGTACTTCCCTTTGACCTAGAATCATGAATTTTGGCAAGAAGTAATGTCAAGTGGCACAAGTAAAGGAAAAAATCCGAAAACCGTAAATTTAGGTGCGCGAGTCCGACTCGCACACTCGCACTTGACCGTTTTTTATTTTTTTATTGCTTAACGGGCCTTGCGATGGATGAGGTCCATGGTCTTCTCTCGAGTTTCGAAAACTACCTTCTTTCAAGTGTCGCTCACAACTTCCTTCTGTCGAGATCTTTATTTGAAAGCTTTCCCTGTCACACTTTTATTTATTTATAAATTAATTTGTTCACTGAGCAGCAACTCTATATAGTTCCTCACGACGATGGTCGCCACGGTACATTGTACTATGTAGTAGATCACTCATTGGGAGGTGGTTGTAGGCCGAATAGTCGTCGTTTATTGACTAACAAGATGGAACCAAAGAAAAACTAGCTTTTCCGACGACTGATACCTTTTTTTTACATTTGTCCGATATTGATCAGAACAGGATTTTCTTAACGAGAGATTTTTTTAAATTTAGTAGTATTTTCGTTTTGTTTACAGCTACTTGAATAATTTATTAGGTACGGTACCAGATTCCTGATAGTAAAGGTAGGTATAAGATTTATTGAAATATCTATAGAGATGTGAGGAACAGGGTGTAAAGTTCACTCATACGCTATAGAAAAGGGAGGATCCTCCGACCAGACGGGTGTTGTGTGTGGCGGGTAGCTGCCAGACATAACACCTTGCTTGCGAGATGCAGGATTTTGCGTGACGTCAGTATGACGCGTTGTTCACATGTGGCGTTGCAGATACCGCTACATATCATTATAATTTACTTAAAATACATTTTTTGCATTTTTTTTTTATTTGTTTTAAATAAATTATTCCCTTTATCTAAACAGGTGACTACCTATGTATTTTAACAACGTTTAAGCTTGTCTTATGAGCGCCTAATAACAATTTTAAAGCAATGATTCACATTCATGTCACAAGTTGCTGCTTCTTCCACTACATGTTACTTTCGGCCTTCAGGGCAGGGGTATTGATTGTATTGATATATATTGATAGATAGTGTTAGGCACAAGAATCATGTAATGCACAACTGTGAATACTAGTAGTACCTAAGTAAGTATTTAGATGTTTTTTTTGTATGGCATCTCGCTGGTCAACCTAAGAGGTTGTCGAATGCTTGACCGGGCTTGAGTGTGGTTGCCTAATTAATGAAGGCCTATAGTCAGGCTTAAAAACTAAACGACTACACGCTAGGGCGTGGCGCATGGACCTCAGCTTAGGGCATCGCTGAGGGCAGCAATTGACAGGCTGGATCGGATTATTTTTTCATTTTCATGAAAATCCTGGAAAATATGCTTCCAAGTCTGAGGAATCATTCCATTCTAGGGACCTAACTACCCGACTAAGCCTCCTCCTCGTGCATCAGCAATACTTACTTATAAGTAATAAATAGTACCTACTAACTTGATTATTGATTACTTTTTTAGACCTGTTCATCTAGGAACTAAACAAGAGCTACTCTCATGCGTCATGCCGCAAATGACAGGCATGAAAAGTTGATTATCAATTACTAAACTATTAAATGGACATACAAAGAGTTAATCCGTAATTAATGACTAATTGAGAATCAGGTCATAGATAAAAACATAGACAATGGATATCGTGACAAATACAACAAAATTATTGGTTGCAATAAAACTGTCCTGTAATTGTCTGATTGGAAATGTCGGCCAAGTGTGAGCGCATGCTTCCGGGTCGCGGATGAAAGGACCAAGAATTTATACACAAGCACACGTTGTTGTTTACAGCTAAAATATTATCTTGTAAAAATATAATTATCGGTATTTGGTACTTCTGATAATACATTGATCGATACCATTAACTATCATAGACTTGTTGACAAAAACTATTATGACAGTTTTCGGAGAATTGTCAACAAAACCCAATTTGAATATAAATTAATTAGGTAGAATAATTTTATTCATGAACGTTTGATTAAGATAGAGCGGCGGAGAAACTAAAAGTACCTAAATATAGTTCTGTTATTTGAATTGTGTACCTACATACCTACTTATTGCAGTCTTGTAGGCCCACACTCGGAATTTCTCCTGTACCTACGGGACATGTAGGTACGGCACAAATACCACAATGAGTGCCAACATACAGCCAGACAAGAAACAACTTCCAGGTACCTGAACCTACCTGAGGTTCCTGGTATCTGTAGGCCATTCAAATATTTGTCTCTTGTGGGAATTGAACCCACTGCGCTAAGCGATTACGCATGCATAACCAGACTATAATGTTCCCACTGCTGGGGCCTCCTCTCGGTGAGAGGCAGTGGGCTATAATCTATCACGCGAGCTTCGTGCTGGTTGGTAGAAGATGTCATATGTTTTCGATTTTTTGGTTCTAGGACATGCGGGTTTCCAAATTTCAAATAAACTTAATAAATTAAATGATAGTACTATAATCATTCTAGTCTGATCTAACAGCACTACGTCAGTATCATTCACAAGGAAGTGTCATACACATGACTGTAATACCAATACGAGTAACTATAAACAGGTACATTCAACGTGGCTGGGAATACCCTGACGACGACCATTTTCCTTAAGCGTGGGTACAGTTTGTTTGTGAACTTCTCAGTAGATATAATTATAAATGATATAAATCTACTCGGAGTGGTCTTTCTCCGATTGTAATGTTAGTTCTAAGGTTATTATGATAATCAAGCGATTTTGTAATAAGTTAGGATCGTAGCAGGTGGCGTTCTGTAGTTTCTGCCTGCCCCCATCGAAATAAAGCGTGAATTTAAGTATGTCCGGTCACCAAAGGAGATAAGTAACCGGAGACATCGGATATACAATAGTTAAAGTTTAGTAAGAAACCGATGAATGTTTCCGAACAAAATTCAATTTAGTTAAGGTGCAGCGCAGACGGCAGACTTTTTGTGCGATCGAGTCTGCGGCGCACAAAAAGTCTGTCGCGAATTTTTCACAGACTCAACGCACACGACGCACGTCTTCGATCATTCTGTCGGCAGAGCTGTAGGGACGTAGACGCTATGGAAATCGTGCAGAGATCAAGAAGTATTATTTTGTACATGAAGTACAGAAAAAGAAGAAGAAATAGAGAATTTTGTGTACATCCTATACTTTCGGAAAGATTACTGAAGGGACAGTTCCATACTAAACATTCAATTCTGAAACAACATACCTACGGATTTTTTTAAAAATTGTATAAGATGTCTGTTACTACATTTGATGAGTTGCTATTTATTTTAAGACCTGCTTTGACTCATTCACGTTACATCGACCTCTGGCGCCGTGATAATAGATCGCGTGCGTTACGTCCACCCCTAGCAAATGCAGATTGCCGACTAAAGTGTGCGCCGTCTGCGTTAGCGCGCGTTGAAGCAAACGTTCAATTTTTTTCACAGACTTTTTGTGCGGAGCGGCGCGGTCCGGCGCGGTGCGGTCTGCCCGAATTACACGGATTTTTTGTGCGCCGGACTTTTTGCGCGTCGTGTGCGTTACTGCATATAATTGCATAGGTTCTATTTTCACAGACTAAAAAGTTCGTCACGGATAGTCTGCCGTCTGCGCTGCACCTAATAGAAAAGAAACAGTTAATTTATCATATTAAATTTCATTCGAAAACGTCCCTCGGTTTCTTACTAAATTTCAACTAGGTACATTATCCGACGACCCTTGTTACTTATCTCTTTTGGTGACTGTACGTAATGAATTAAATGAATAAAGATATTTATTTATAAATGATAAAATATGTAGGTAAGACATGAAAAATAAAGTTTTTTTATTATTGTTTATTTTGAAAAGTGGTTTTTTTATATACCAAACCCATCGTACATCATGAACGATTTAACTTAAAATGAGGTAAGTACATACTAAGTAACAGAAATAGAATCATTGACTAGGCATTTTCTCCAGGCTATAAACTACTTATAACAACGATAATTAATATCAAAAATCCTTTAAGTATGTACCTAATGAACACGATACAAACGTCCATCACACAATCGTTGTTTATGTTCCACTAAACATGCCAGACTAGAATCTTCCTTGTTTACTTACTTTTCGTCAGATATCAACAATACGTTGAAAGTCTCGCAACAACACAATACATTATCTATTCTAAGATTAGCTCAGTAGATACTTACCACAGTGAGAGACACGTCACACAGGTCCACTTACTTTGGTAATAAATGTGCCTAAATGTAGAAATTTTCTACATATAAATAGTCATAGGTGTTCCCCTATAAGTACCCAAGTCTGGTACCTAAAGAAGGACCCATATGCGTATTGCGTAAATGGGTAGGTGTAGAGAAAGTGAAAGATAATTCTACAGTTGCACTGGGTTTAACGAATTTCAGCAAAAAAAAATTAACTGCAAGTCTTAACCTACCTATAGTAGCATCCATCAACCAGTAGAAAAGTAACTAGTTATTTTATTTTTTTATAAAACAGAATACCTACCGCCTTGCTGCTGGCACTCGAGAAAACGCAAATTGGTAGACCAGGTACTGTTACTGATAAGCTTAGCGTTTCGCTGGCAAAAATATCGTTTTTTTCTTAAATTTTTTGGCTCAAAATTCAGCAACGCGGATAGCATTCGCTGACGCAGCCATTAGGTCCTCACATGTGCAGGTGCTGTCATCTGCCATGCGGTGCAAGATGGAAGGGGAGCCATTATCTGTGCAGAGACACCGCATACACACCGGAGGTCTGAGCCACTTGTGGAGGTTGTGCTTGCTGCGGCTTACTGGGGTACGAAGTCTATTTCAGGTTTTTTCAAGTAGGCCATGGGACAAGCTCGTGCCACTAGGATAAGGAAAATTGCAAAAGTTTATAAAAATTATGAAAATTACAGCAGAATAATCCGGCTCTCATTTCCATAGCGTCGATATAAGCCCCGTTCAGCGTCCGTCGTCTTCAGTGCCTCGTCATCCAAGCTAGGATGAAGTTGTGTGTATTGTTGTGTGCTGTGCTGGCGTGCGCAGGCGCCGCCCATCATCATCACCATGATCATCAACATGGAACAGGTGAGGATGTGTTCTATTTACCCGAAACGTTGAAAATTTATGTGCATTTCATATAATTATTGAGAAGAAATTTAAAATTTCAAAACTTATAGGTACTTTACTTTGAATTTATATACTTAGTGAAAATTCATATAAAGTATTATATTTTCAGAACAAAAGAAAAAATTCAAGAAAATTAAATATTAAGTAAATATTAAGTAAAAAAATTTTAAAAGCGTTTTTATAGTTACAAAACTTATATAATTCAAAAAAATACCAATTGAATGACAGTGTTACTTAGAAGTCGACAAGCGCTCTTACAAAAACTTTCAGGAACCGACACTATAATTATGGTTTGAATGTTTTGCAAAAAACGTCATAAATTAAAACAATTTGTTTCTGTTCAGAACCACCCACCAGTCCGTCAACCACCGACCCGATGGCCCACAGTGTATCAGGTCATTTCCGAGGATCCTGGATGCTGTCACGTCGCGGTAAGAAGTTCCAGTCCTTCAGGGGCATCCGATATGCGCAGCCACCTGTAGGGGAGCTGCGGTTCCAGGTAAATAGGAGTTGAATTTAATATGGTAAATGAGAACAATGACAGAAGGAAGGTTTTACAAAATAATAAAAATTGGTTCTTTCTCATTTTTGCATTGGTCCTTTTTTATTTGCGTTTTGTGTTTTTGGCACGAGGACGGACATGTTAATATAGAAACTTTTTACAAAAAAAAACAACTGACTTCCAAAAAAAAAAAACAAAAAATAACATTAGTTTCGGAAGTCGGTGTCGTTGGTTCCGCATCTTCGTTTTTTGACTATGAAAAGTTCAAAACAAGTCAAACAACTCCTTTGTTTTATCAAACTTAATTCTGCACATCAATTTTGACTTTAGAATTGATTTGATTTTGAAGATTTACGTCAAGTTCTTTGCGATGATCCTACTATCCTACTTCCTACTAATATTATAATCGCGAAAATTTGTGAGGATTGATGATGGATGTTTGTTACTCTTTCCCGCAAAAAGTACTGAATGGATTTTTGATGAAACTTTACAGTAATATAGCTTGTACATCAGAATAACACATAGGATATTTTTTATCCCGATATTCCCACATGATCGACACTTATGCAGATAAAACCGCGGGCAGCTGCTAGTTAACAAAAAATATAATTGTTTTCCAGCCACCGCAGCTGATCATGAACTACACCACCGAGGTGGACGCCACGACAGAAGGACCAGCTTGTCCCCAACCGGTCTACGAAAACTATCCAGTGGACGAAGACTGTCTCCGACTCAACGTGTACGCACCTGCTGGCAAGACGTAAGTAATGTAGCCATACCTGAGTAATGTAGCAAACATCGGTGCAAAATACTTTAAACTGAAAAGTTGATGTTTTGCAGATGAACCTTTATTCTTTATTTTTTTGTGTATTATTTTATTAGGCAACAAGCTTCCGTAATTAGTTCAATTCAACGTGGTCCTTTGGTTCTTATAAATTGTGATCGTTCCTTTGACTTGTCTTTTCAATGAAAAAAAAAACTTCATCTACTTTTTAAATAATTTTTAAGTTCAAAATTATAAATTATGTGTGTCTTATTCAATTCTTTTTAAATTTCAACTATTGGCTGATTATTTTTTATTTATTTATTTAAGTTAGCCTACAGTAAATTATTTACACGTTAGGTACATTTCATTTAAAAGTACACGATATACACTCATAAATGCAACAAAAACAATCACTTACAGGCTCACACCACATGCACTATTTTATTTATATTATAAATTTTTATCTTTACATGGAATGAAATTAACATAAATCTTGCAATTCAACAAACAAATCAATATCACACTAATATTATAAATGCGAAAGTTTGTGAGTGTGTGTATGTATGTGTGTGTGTGTGTGTGTGTGTGTGTTTATATGTTTGTTACTTCTTCAAGCTCAAACAGCTGAACCAATTTTGATAAAATTTTGTATGGAGGTAGCTGACACCCTGGGTTAACATATAGACTACTTTTTATCCCGATATTCCCACGGGATCGACATTTACGCGGGTGAAACCGCAGGGCGCAGCTAGTTATCAAATAAAATTAAATATATTGAATTAATTGGTAATGAAATAACAGATAAATAAATTAAACTAAAATTACATAATTGGTTAACATTAGATAATTATTAGAAATTAATTAATGTTAAATAAGTGCATTAATTAACAAATTGGCATTTCATAAATTATGTCTTAGTTGTGCGAATAGTATTCAATAATTAATTTACATAATTTTCCTATGCTATCGTGGTGAACGTCGATCAGCTGCAACGGCACGAAACTTGAGGAGACTCAGTACCTAACTGTGGACAGTCTATTTGCTTTCTGAGCAGTTTGTATAGAAACAGGGCATCCATAACTTCTCTTCGAGTCGATAACGAGAGCATCTGAAAGTTTGCAGACCGAACACATAGGAGGGCAGCTGCTTGCTTTTTCCTTTGCAAAAAGCAAGGTGCCATAGAAATCGTTTCTGGACCCTTTCTAAGAGAAATTTATGAGAGTGGCGTAATGTGGTCTTCATACGACCTTCCAATTATACTCCAGTATGCTTTGGACAAGGCTATATACAGCAATATTTTAGTGCTAACCCTTGGTATTGCGTAGTGCAAATCCTAACATTTTGGAAGCTTTTAATAGTGTTTTCAATGTGGGGGATAAAAGTAAATTTCTTGTCAAACAGCAGTCCTAGCACGGGGGGCTTCTGGAATTGGTCTTTTAAGAGGAACCGGGACCACCCCTATGTGCTGAAGGTGATCACCGGGGAAGGTGATTAGTGAGGTAAAAATCCCACACTCCCCGACCTCACTCCCCGGAGGTCGGGTGCCTTTTGAAGGTTTCCCCCCGACAACAAGAAAAAAAAAAAGGTCCCTTATAGTTTCTATTTCATAATTTTTTTTGTTTGTCTATAAAGTGGCTCGAATGGATAGGATGAACTATCAAGAATATGTTGTATATTTGTAATGACCCATTTCGAAAAACATGCATTTTAACAAATAAGCACGCTTACAACCTCGGTCCTCAGTCGCCTAGCTGTCCTTACTGATCTGTTCCTCTGTAGTAACAAACCGCTGCCGGTTCTGGTGTTCATGCACGCCGGAGGTTTCTACTCGGTGTCGGGCCGCAGCGACGTCGCCGGGCCCAGCCATCTGATGGACCGGGATATCGTGCTCGTCACCATCAACTACAGGCTTGGATCACTTGGTGAGTTTCATTTATGTAATTAGTTAAAAGTAGGTAAGAAAGATACATATTATGCTCTTTTAAGTACACAAACGTGCTGACTGGCAATTTTTCACCATGGCTTGCGTTTTCTATACTGATACTGCGATATGGGGGTCAGATAGTCGCCACATGTAAAAATCTCGTATTCAGCTGCATCCGGTTAGACTGGAAGCCGATCCCAACTTAGTTGGGAAAAGGCAGGCAGATGATACGAGTCCGCGTTATTTATAACAATGTCAGAAACAAGAGAGTATCGCACGATACGAGGATACTGGCCTGAAGAAGTAATATAAGCCATTCAACTCCACGTTTTAGAGCAAGGCCTACTGCATAAAGTACGTATAATAGTTACATCTGCTTTACATAAGTTGATTTTTAACCTTTCCTCCACCAGGTTTCCTAAGCACAGGCGACAAGTACGCCCCCGGTAACAACGGCTTCAAGGACCAGGTAATGGCTCTGCGCTGGGTGCAGAGGAACATCGCCGCCTTCGGAGGGGACCCCAACCTCGTCACAATCTCAGGGTACAGTGCGGGTTCCTTCAGCGTCATGCTGCACATGATCTCGCCGATGTCGAAAGGTGGGTAAAAGGACCAGCGCAGCGGGGACGTTGCGGAACACACTCGCAGTAGCAACGGCTTTCATTTCACAGTTCAACAACATTCATTACGTTATTTACGTTGTTGAGCACACCTCGAACCAGGACCGTCTTTACCCGAGGGTGCAAGGGGTGCGTGGCACCCGGGCGCAGGGTCTTTGGAGGCGCCAGGGTAGCCCGTGAAATTAAAAATTACTACCTATTTCATGAAATATATCAATCAATAGGGTTATATCGAACAGACTGTTTTTCGGACCCCGACGCTCAATTTGGTTAAGACGGCCCTGCTTCGAACATAATATGAAGCAATGAATTAGCAATATCCTTCAAAATTATTCAGATTGTGATTAATAGTGTGTTACGCGATAAGGGTGCTGGGGTCTAAAAAGGCTACATTGAAATTAATAGCACTAATATTATTAATAATTGTATTATTATTTTATATTTGTATAGTTTATTTATTAGGCCCTTCAACAATGAGTATTTAACAATTTCTACATGTTAAACTCAGGCACATTATGCAAAGATAATAAATGTAATACACAATTAATTAAAAAATAGTTTGAATACGACTCTATACTAAATTGATTGCAATAAATTAGGTGTAAATATTGCCGCATGAACAGAAATCGAATCAATTTTAGTTTGAGTTCTATCGAGTGTCAGTTTGGTTGATCTTTTGACTGTAGAGTGAGTCGAGTCTTAGTTCATCGTTATAATTAAATAAGGTAGTCGTAGAAAAATATGTAAGTAGTATAAAAATTAAACATTTCTTCAGATAAGGATGAAAAAAAAATGCAAAAAGATTCTCTCCGGCGGGGAATCGAACCCCGGTCTCCCGCGTGACAGGCGGGGATACTTACCACTATACTACCGAAGACTTGCTTACAGTAAATGAAATTATTCACTTAGTTAGTCATTAGGATTAATTTACCTAGGAGAATTTACTTAGGCCTGAGTTCACCAACATTCAAACCACCGCGCGGTTAGGTATTTACACAGTTGGTTTATGTCAAATTTCCTAAGGAAATTTTAAATACAGAATTGATTAAGTATTTAATCAGTTGATTTAAATGTTGGTGAAAAAGGCTTACTATAAAATAATTATTATTCACTACATTACCACAATAGAATCTTCTTACTACTGTTATGTTTTAAGACTTATCAACTGCGGTTTCAAGATAAGCTGTATAAACAAGTTCGCAGGAAAAAATATCAGATAGTGAGCTATCTTTCCTTCAATTGTTACACGTAGGTATAACAAGTAGGAACCGAAGTAGGTAGCTAGCTAGGTAGTTCATTTGTACACACACACAATTGCCTTCGATACGAAGAAATACTCGTAAAGTCCTTACGTAATGTTCAAATTTTTCCTGTCGGTAGTCATTTAGAAATATGGCCAAAAGATTGCTTACCTTGAATTATGATTCAAAGCTAATGCATGTTTTTCCCTATATATTTCGTTTTTTGTACTTTTTAGCTGTACTTTTTATTCAAATTGTATTAATCAATCAATTTAAATACGAGTTTGACTATTTAATACAAGCCAAACTCTTAGAAATTTTTTTGGCTCACTCTATTTAGAATTTTAGATTACCTGAGAATGTAAATAGCTGATGCCAGCCTTAGATTTTCAATACCTAACATTTATTTTTCTTGAATACTAGCTAAACCATAGATCTATGAAAGAAGTTTTTTTTTGTATTTCTATGAGCGACAGTGCAGACAAAAAAGGACTCAAAGGGTCCTGGGTTCGATTGCTAGGTAGGGCTAATAGTTTTTGGGATTTTTCAATAGAAATTATTTCAGTAGTAACCCTGAGTCCAAATTTGAGCTTAGTTAAAAGCTATGGGCTCGCCCCCTCTCATATGGGAATTAAACATAACTGGCGACATGTGGGTGTACGATACTTGGCCGGTACCACTGGCGGCATGTGGGTGTACGATACTTGGCCGGTACCACTGGCAGCATGTAGGTGTACGATACTTGACCGCTACCACTGGCGGCATGTGGGTATACGATACTTGGCCGGTACCACTGGCAGCATGTGGGTGTACGATACTTGGCCGGTACCACTGGCGGCATGTGGGTGTACGATACTTGACCGGTACCACTGGCGGCATGTGGGTGTACGATACTTGGCCGGTACTACTGGCGGCATGTGGGCGATACTTGGTCCGTACCACTGGCGGCATGTGCATGTACGATACTTGACCGGTACCTCTTTAGGAATACAGATATAATACACCTCTACTACCCTTTCCAGAAATACAAGCGTGATAATATATTATCTTTTTCCACACCAGGCTTGTTCCACCGCGCGATCTCTATGAGCGGCTCCCCAGTATCCCAAATCGTGATCCCTCGCCACCAGCGCCACCTGGCGGTCAGACAGGCGAAACTACTGCAGTGCCCCACTAACACCTCCCAGGCTATCATCGATTGTTTGAAGACCAAGACTTCTAAGCAGTTAGGTGACTCTCTGGATAAGATGTTTGTAAGTACCTCTATGGGAAGTTGGGAACCGATTACCGTTGCATAGTGGTCTTGAAGGAGACCGTCAATTAAGTTAGGACGTCTTCAGGATAGGTGGAGAGACAATCTTTGCAGGGTGGTAGACTTAAGCGCCCAGGGCAAGGACCAAAACAAAGCTTGCTGTTCCACACAAAAATTATTTATTTTTTCCGTACTGTTCCTACAGTAAAGATTGAACAATTTTTTTTTCCGTATTTCTAAGTTGTTCCTATAGTAAAGTTATTCTTTTTCTGACGTACATACATAGTAGGTACATAAAACATCTCCTTTATGAATGTCCCTTCTATTTACCTGACTGATGACCGTTGGGGTAGACGTGTCTTTGAATGGAGGGTAATGGAGACCGCGAATAACGTAAGGTAGGACGCCGCTAAGCTAGGTGGAGCGACGAGTTTCGCAGGAACAGCAGGATGAGAGAAGCCGATGATCTAGAAGAGTTGAATGGCATGTGATTGGAGAAGCCCACTCCAAATTTTTGCAATATAAAAGTTACAAAGGCGGACTTACTTATTAGGCATTTTGTACCAGACAACCATCATCATCATCTGCCTAGCCTTTTTCCAAACTATGTTGGGGTCGGCTTCCAGTCTAACCGGATGCAGCTGAATACCAGTATTCAGCTGCATGCAGTAGTCTGACCTCCACAACCCAATACCAGACAACCAAAGGATTTAATTGATAAAAGATGCCCAATTGCCGAACTGATTTAGTTCGATAGTTTTTTTTTTGTGATTACTTATTTCATACTTGAATCCATTGTTTAGGACTTTGGCTACGATCCCGTCCTGCTGTGGGTGCCGGTGCAGGAGCAGCAGTTCGGCCAGGAGATGTTCCTGCCGCGACAGCCCCTTGAAGCACTGTGTGCGGGAGAGCTGCAGTCCGTGCCGTACATCATCAGCCAGACGCAGGACGAGTTCTTCTGGAAGGCTCTCGGTGAGTTTTAAAAGTTGGCCAATCTATTAATAAGTGGAACCCTCATCTGCTCTTGGACTGGGTTCTTCACTTTTTGTCATTATCATCATAAGCAGCCTTAAATTGTTCCGCCCGCTGTTGACTCCTGCCTCGTTTCTATTTTTTTTTTCATCCCTGGCCAATTAATAAATCTTGTAGCAAAGGATTTACAGAACTCACTTATAGTACTCCTTTATAGTATACTCCTTTATAGGAACAGTCCTATAAAGATGTATTCACACACACATTGTCTGCACACACATAAATATTATCTAATATTATCTGAACTCGTAGTATACCTATTATTATGCTTTTTTTTAATACATTCGCAATACTTTTATGTTTTGCGAGATTTTAAACTATACTCCCGGTTCCTAATAAGGTCAAAAAATCAAATGGAGTGTGACCATATCTCTAAATACAGAGCAAGTCTTAAACCATGAGCTCTATTCGCTCTAATTCCTAACAACCAGTCCATTTCAGATGTCCTCCGCAACCCATCTGCCTTCGAGTCCTGGCGCAGCGACTGGCCGCGCCTGGCCACCATCGCCTTTTATCTGTCTGGCAACAACACCACTGTCATCCCATCTGCCAACAAACTTAAGGAAGCCTACCTCGGAGACAAGGAGCTAGCCAATGATACCGCTACTGGTGAAGGATTTGGGAAACTTTACTCTGATGCTATCATTGGGTTTGGAGTGCACAGGTAAGGGAATCTGATTGGTGTGTGTAAGAATGTTGTTTTTGACAAAATTATCTACTTTTGGAGTAATATTTGAATTTATGTTAATCAAATTATGCTTGAATTGAACTGATTCTTAGGTTACAGATCTCTGATGGTCGTTTGTAATTAAAGATTCCAGAAACTACAAAAAAATCTGAGTAACAAGTAATCACCAGAAGTTTTTCACGCCTCTATTCGTGACTTTAGCAGCATAAACAAATTGAGATAACGATAAGCATGTCCTTGGTTTCGAGAACTTAATCATCCTTACCAGAGTCTCGCAGCCATCTTGCGACCATGGCTTGCATAATTATAAAATCAGTTAGATCTAACTTTAACCCATGTACCCATAGACTGGTGAACCTGATGGCTCGTCACTCGCCCAAGCCGGTGTACTACTACGAGTTCGGCTACATGGGCAACAGCAGCCACTACGTCGACCCCACCACCAAGAAACCGATCGGTAAGCACATTACCATTACTATTGAGAAGAGAACCACAAGAAATGTGAACTATTTACATTTGGGGATGCCAAAATAAGTCTGAGTCAACGTTCAAGAGGTACATAACTGCGGTTTTTGTAACTTGCGACTTAAAACTAAAGCCTCAGAGGTATAAACTTGCATCGGGTAATTGATAATAATAATTGTATAAGTGTGACTTATTCTGAATCGATGTTGAATTAGTTCGGCCCGTATCATATACCTAGTAACTTTGGTCCGATTTGTCTCGATGATGACAAACAGGCATAGCAGGTAATTATGTAGCTCAATTACTTCTTCCACGAGGCTGCCGACAACTCAACCAGCCGCTAGCATATAGCTGGACATAAAACCACCTCCAGCTGCTAAGTACTCCTCCACCCTCTTTGAACCTTATAATCTCCCCCCACAGCGGCGGCGCACCACGACGACCTGCTGTACCTGTTCAACGTGAGCTACAACTTCCCGCCCGTGCCCGTCTCCGACAGCCTGGACTCGCAGATGGTCGACAAGATGACCGCCATCTTCTATAACTTTATGAGATACGGGTAAAAGAAACTATGGGAACTTTACTGGATTTTTTTGCCGTACCCGGCCACAAAATGCTTTAAATCAAGCTTGAAGTAGCAAGCTACTTAGTCGATTGAATCGTGGGGCCACGCGCCATGTCCCCAGGACCTGGGGCCACGCGCCATGTCCCCAGGACCTGGGGCCACGCGCCATGTCCCCACGATCTGGACATCATGGGTTTGATCCCCAGCTCGGGCAAACTGTTACAGGCTATTTCCATAAAGAACTTTCCAGTATCAGCTCGAAATCTGGATAAGTGCCTCTTGATGCGCTTTACTTTGTCTATTTTTTTTCATCACCACTGCTCTCAAACTCTCGCTGGAAAACATCGTGAGGAAACCGGCATGTCCTACAGCCAAAAATTCGATAACATGTGGCACTGGGCCCGCGTAGTTGATTACGGCCCACTCCCACAAACTGAGAGGAGGCCTGTGTCCCAGCAGTAGGAACGTTATAGACTGCTTTTGCTTCTGCTGATGCTCCTCGATAGCAACAGACTCGCCCCTCGCAGGAGAGAACGTTCTCTACTGCGTTGCTCGCATGTGGGTGTACTTTTACCTACTACTGATGTTATGTTTTATCTAACCAATTGCTCTTCCTCCCCCAGTGACCCGAACCCCAAGTCCGACACTCCGGAGCTGTCCACCCTGAACTGGCCGCAGTACAAACCGGACGACAGGAAGTACCTCCGCATCGACAGCCCGTTCTCTGTCAAACAGAATCTCTTCGAAGACAGGTTCCGAGTGTGGGAGGAGCTGTTCCCGATTGATTATCAGAAGTGTAAATAAATATCGAAAACATTTACGGTAAACGGCAGTAGATATAGCCCATCGTGTAATTTCCAAAACCCAAATCATTTATTTTCTTTGCAAACTTTTCGGAAAGTTCGTCATTGAATATGTAGACTTGTAGAGAGTCATCTCTGTAGGTACTCGTAGCTCATTTCATCTGTGTGACCGTCTCTTTCTAAATCACGATGTAATTCATGTTTTTCTTGCACGAGTAATCTTGTTAAATATACGCCATTATGTTGATGTTCTGTGCTAGACATAGATATGACATGATCTGAGAGTAGGTACCAAATAATAAAATTAAAGAAAAATATTAAGCCTGATATTCATTGTGTCATAAGAACTGGGGGCCTAAATAGGCCACTTTGGCAGAATCATAAAAGTATAACATTATGAATCATAATGCATAGTTAACTATTAACTTAATTGTATCAAATCCCATTGGTGAAGGATTTTTCAGTATTTTTTTTTGTCTGTGGTAAAATACCAATCAATCCAATCCAATCCAATCCAAACCCAATCCCAACCGAAAAAAGTAAAACACGGACTGTTTTCGCCATATTATGATTCATAATGTTATCCTTTTATGATTCTGCCAAAGTGGCCTTTTTAGGCCCCCTGTAATCGTATCCTTAAGAAGTGAGAGCACCTCACGAATGAGGTATGAATGTTACCTAACTTAAAATAAAAGAAATACACAATACTTATGCGATGAAGATTTTTATTGCTTTTCCTTATTATCAATCTTAACTAAATTAACCTACTTAAGTAGGTCCTTTCTGCATAAAGGCTATTTATTCCGTTAGCCCTTATTCCCCTAATCATGTACCTCTCGGTAGCTCCCTACATGCGTGGGGCCGTGGGTCGCAGGTCGCAGTGGATGATCCCGCCAACATTTCCATATAAATCGAAGCTAAGAACACGTGTGTAGCCGTGGCCAGACCGGAACAGCGGCTCTATGCCACAGTAAACCACTGAAAGTTATTTTATGCCAAAATGTCCCATTCCAAGGCAAAGGCCTCAGTTCATACACAGAAGGAAAGCATTTGACCACCACGAGCATCGTTGAGCAGTATAATCACCATCAGTTGAACAATCTAGTGGTTTCAAGAGCAACTCGTGAATGTAGGGTCCTAGGTTCGACGCCATGGTATGGTAAAATGTAATAAAGCCTTTACATAGGTAATTGTTAGTACCTGTTCAGTCTTTGTCTGGTACTAGGCAACACAATAAGCTCGCTCCTTATCTTCATCTTAGCGTTGTGATGGTAAAATATTGTTTGGAAAGAAGTTAGACACGGGATTTATAACATTACTGGTAAAATGTGTATTGCACCTCTGCTTACCCATTCGGGGAATACACTTTACAGGCGTGATGTTTATTGACCTTGACCTTGACGGTTGCTTAGGAGAAGTCTTCAAATGTCCTTGGGTAATCAACTTGTGTTCTGGCAGACTGCATCATAACAAGAGTAGTCATAATTTGCGTACTTCTTTAAGTAGGTACCTACGTAAAGTAGGTACCTACGTAAAGTAGGTAAGTCTGTGTATGAGTCAAGTCAGGAAAACTACAATTCAGGCAGGTAAAGACTCGTACAAATAAGATGCGAGTGTTAGACAAAAGACATGCTCATACATAATGATTCTCGTTTTATAGAAAATCCAAAAGAGTAGGTAAATGAGTATGATTAATTAAGTAAGTAAGTAGGTAAGTAAGTTGTTTATTTAGCAAATATGGGTACAGTATGGTGATAAATTGATAACAGATAGGTTCAGCCATATTTTATCACTAAGGCATGCAAAAGTTATAGTTTGATGCTAAAACAATAAAGGCAATTATGGGATACATTGAAGAGTAATCACAACTTTAGATCACTACAACACAATTCTTAAAAAAAAAAAAAACACTACACAATACTTATACAAAATTCTTTCTCAGTAAGGAATTCGCTGACATTACTTATAGTATTATGCGTTAAAAAGCTTCGGAGCCTGTTTTAACAATGATAGCGGCTATTATTTCCATTGTTTTGGTAATTTATTATAAATGACCGGAGCCATGCCGTAGACACTCTTGCGCATTAGTGCCGTTTTGGCGAGATGGGAACACACTTGGTTACTGCAGCCCCGGATCTAAGGGGGGGCAAACCGGGGCACTTGCCCCGGGCGGCAGTTTCATGGGGGCGCCAAATCCTTGAGACAAGAATTCGAAATATCGAACAAATGAAGCCTCTTTTCCTACAATCTCATAGGTTTTTAACAAGTAATCGAATCTTAATATAGTATGTTTGAAAAACAAACTTTTATATTTCCATACGTCCAGTTAGTTTTTGAACACATACCTACTAAGTGATTTATGAACGCATCTTAACAGATCAAGTAAATTTTTGAACGCATGCCTAGTGTCCGTGATCTTTCTGCCAAGGGGAATCCCCGTCACATATCTATACGAGCAGAGCCGAACAAATTCAAGCAGTTAAACGTCAAGTGACAACACTGTTTGTTTATGTGAGTATCTAGGCTAAGCTGTAAATGCTGTAATCACTATAACTTAGAAATTAAGCATTCGTATTTAAAAATAATATTACATATGTAAACAACAAATAACTGTACACGTATATTACTAAATGTAACTTGTTTGTAGACGCCTTGGGTTGACCTGTCAAGTCTACAAAATATTTAATTAATTAATACATATATAAATAAATGTGGTTGATTGCGTTTGCGAGTAATCAGCGTTAATGAAATAAGTAGGTAACTTATTAGTGAAATCATATATTATCGTAGTGAAAATCAACAATTTGCAAGTTTTTCTCAAACACTGAAGGGAGGGGGCGCCACTATCAAGGTTTTGCCCCGGTTCGAAAACATCGTAGATCCGGGGCTGGGTTAGGTACTGTCGCGTCTATTACGTGGGACTACGTCGCGTCGGCTAGACGTTAAAAACGATTTGGGTTCGACTTCACAAACACAGAGCAGCTGCCTCCATCCTCCATTATGTACAGTATAGGTAGTCAAATATTTTGTGTATGGTTAAGTATGGCATGCAACTATCAGTGGACCTAACCTTAAACATCGCACGTAGACATCTTTTCTAGGCTTTAAAGACTATTTCTCTTTCGGTTGAGTTTCCCCAGAATATTAGGTATACTGTAAAGTAAGTGGGATTCTACTGTGTCATAATAAGCAGTAAGAAGTGCATCCATGTACCTATATTATTGGGGATAGAGAATGCAGAGCGTATGCGGACTTACTAATTGAGAGTATGGTTCATTCGAATAAGTTAAAATACTAGAATAATTTTACAAGTAATTGTTTAATAAGGGCCCTAATACCTATCTATCTCGAGTGAGTGCTGGGTGTTTGGTATTCTTCTAGCGATCGGTAGAGCCGCTAAGGTGAGACCCTGGATTCAATACCAAGACCGAATACAAAAACCGTCTAAGTATATCACATTAAACAAATAAAGTAATTAAAAAATGGGAACATGTTGACGAAAGCCAACCGAATTGGCTGATTTTAGACTCCAATAAGAAAGGTCTTAAAAAAAATGTTTGACCATGTTGAATATATAACACCCAAAAGAATAAAAAAATAAATGAAAAAAAACCGGCTTCATCAAAAGAATTCGAAACTCGCTCTCGGTTGGTTTTTAATACCTATTTCTATGCTTGATCTAACCTCCTGCGCCTAGTGTTGTTTGTAACCTTACTGAGAACAAAGGAAAGGGGTTATCCCACGAGTGACCTCCCAGTTTACTTCAGCGCACGATTCACCTACAGTTCTACACCTACGCTAATCGAATAAACGTAGAAACGGATTTTCCGAATGACTAGCACGAGTACTATGACAATTGATATTTTCCTTGTCTCAATATTCCTGTTTCTGTACCATATTCTGGAGTTTAGTTTACATACCTTGGTACTTTTTATGACCTCAAATATTTGCAGCAATTGCATATTTTTGTCGATGAAAAAAAGATCGAATTTGTAGATGACTTGCAGAGGAGCTGCGGTAAAAACACGCATTATTTTGTTAAAATCTTCGAGCTGTAATATCACAAGTCTTGGGTAAGCGGTGGCGGTAGAATAGTATAGGAAAACTTGTGAGTGTGTTTATATTATGTTAACAGATAGGATACTTTTTATATACCCTCGGGATCGAGACGTATGCGGGTAAAACCGCGGGGCGCTGCTAGTCACATAAAAAAGGAGGTATAGCAAGTTAGCCTACCAGGAGCCCAGATGTAGTTAGCCTACCAGGAGCCCAGATGTAGTTAGCCTACCAGGAGCCCAGATGTAGTTAGCCTACCAGGAGCCCAGATGTAGTTAGCCTACCAGGAGCCCAGATGTAGTTAGCCTACCAGGAGCCCAGATGTAGTTAGCCTACCAGGAGCCCAGATGTAGTTAGCTTACCAGGAGCCCAGATGTAGTTAGCCTACCAGGAGCCCAGATGTAGTTAGCCTACCAGGAGCCCAGATGTAGTTAGCCTACCAGGAGCCCAGATGTAGTTAGCCTACCAGGAGCCCAGATGTAGTTAGCCTACCAGGAGCCCAGATGTAGTTAGCCTACCAGGAGCCCAGATGTAGTTAGCCTACCAGGAGCCCAGATGTAGTTAGCCTACCAGGAGCCCAGATGTAGTTAGCCTACCAGGAGCCCAGATGTAGTTAGCTTACCAGGAGCCCAGATGTAGTTAGCCTACCAGGAGCCCAGATGTAGTTAGCCTACCAGGAGCCCAGATGTAGTTAGCCTACCAGGAGCCCAGATGTAGTTAGCCTACAAGGAGCCCAGATGTAGTTAGCCTACAAGGAGCCCAGATGTAGTTAGCCTACAAGGAGCCCAGATGTATTTTCTGCAAAATCCTATAGTGGCCCTAACTTGATACAGTTTCCGCAATCCACAGAGGAAATACTAGAAATGGGTTTACCTAATAGAATCGCAGAATGTCAATTTGTTTTCATTAGTAATCAATTAAATGCCACTTCAGTATTACGAATCGAGAGGTGATAGATAATCGAAAGTTCAAGGTTCTGCACTGATAAGACTTTGTTTACCTGATAACGGGAGCCGATTGGGTACACTTATAAAAATAAATAAAACGTATCATCACACCTGCATTCTCAGAGGCGGTGGACAGACATTCCCACATTTCGCCAGGTATCCGTAATGCCCTGTAACCAGCCTATTATCAGGGTACTAGTCCATACTGGCTGCTTCTGAGAACCAAGTATTATTTATTGGTTGTTTCCATAAACAACCAATAAATATCACTTGGTTGACATGGAAGTTGAACCCAGACAGGACAGGACCCCACGCTCAGATACCTAAATTCTTTGATAATTTGATTTCTTTGTCTATTTACTCAAAAGCTTGCAGAATAGACCACTACATACTGTCCACAAACTCACACTCGCTATAAAGGCTCCTGTTTTCCTGTTTCGCGTCAGTCGCGCCTTCTGAGCCAGTCGTACACATCATGTTACTGGCGCTGCTGTGTGTGCTGTGTGTGTGCGCGCACGCACACGAACACAAGAACTCGCATCATCATGCACAACAATATAAACATGACTCAGGTTAGTTGTTTGTAAACAAGTGATTGTTTAGTGGGTTTTATTGCTTTAAGAAGTGCGAGTAAAGATGGCAGAGGATGACAGGACCACCTTATCCCCTTTCGTGTTACTCTTGTCAGTGCAGCATCTTTCAGGAGCTACTATAAAATTGAAGTTAAGTGAAGCTAGTTAAATTGAAGTGCAAATCTTACAAATTACAAAACCGCAAGACACTCCGCATAGCACTTCACTTTTGTCTAATATATGTAGATCTTGGTATAAGAGTGCATGGTACCTCTACTTGGTGCATGGTGGCGATTAGCGATAAGACCGCCCTTGTACCCTGAATATAACTTAATGGTTATATGTTATTGAGCTTTGTTTAATTTTGGTGTACAATAAAGGCCGCATAATTCTATGCTCCCTAGCCCGCTTCTTAAAAGAAACTAATCACAATTAGTGTCCTAATTAAAACAGATTGATAATCAGTCAATTTTCCTACGACATTCATCGTTCATTCATGGAGTCGTCGCACCTCAAACTCAATGGGTCGGTACAACATTGTCTTCTATTCCTCTATAAGCAGCTCAGTAGGTAGTCACCTCCTAGCCAAATCATCTTTCACACAAACCAATAATTTCTTCCTTTCCCTCCGTTCCAGGTCCAGTGGTAGCAGATGTACCTACATTCATCATCAACCCGGATGGGCCTCTGACCCGCAGCGTGTCGGGGCAGTTCCGAGGCTCGTGGATGGAGACGAGGCGCGGGAGGCGCTTCCAGGCGTACCGCGGGATACGTTACGCTGAGCCGCCTATTGGCGCGCTGAGGTTTCAGGTAAGGAACATGTTTTTACAGATCTATGCGGGGAAGTCGAGTGGTGGGCGAAGGATAAAATCTAGGTAAGTACCAATAGAATTAGATTTTTTCATAAACATTAGAGTCAAAAGACTAAGTAACTTACTATATGTATAAATAGTAGTCCTCAAAGCACTTGTCCGGATCGTTATTATCCGGAAACGTTCATCGCATCGGTCAGAAACTGTACTACAAAATAGACCAGTGAGGAAGATTAAATGTTCCTGGTTAATTTATCACTAGGTACTGTGGACCGAGGAGAGGAAGGCCGGTAAACTTATACTTGAAACTTTACGGACAAGAATTATTCGATTATATTCTAAATTAAGCCGTTCCAGTGTCAAACAATCTGACAGTATGTTCTCAGTATGTTCTGTTCGGATGTGTCTGATAGTTTTAAAATGTATTTCTTTAAATTCATTTCTTCATTAAAACTTTGCGCTCTATCAGTAGCACACTTGACTCTCATCATTAGTATCCAACTAAATAAGTAATAAGTATATCAAGGAGATTGAATCTACTAGTTAGAAAATTAATTGAATGGCAGAGATAAGCAGGTGCATCGTACTTACATCTTCGAAACCCACGCTTAAACCCGCAACCGGTTTATTAGTGAAACAGGATAATCTTGCGCGAACTTGACTTTAAAGATATGATTCAATACATTGCACGCTAAACTTAGTTTTTAAGTCATCGTTACTAACATTATGGGTTATGTGCACTTGTATGTGTAGTCCGAAAGAAAGAATATACCTATAATCATGAATGAAAGAGCATCTTTATTGACACAAAACTAATCAATACCTATCTAAAATAATTATCAAATAACAAAATATAAAACGAAAACAAAATGTAGTATGAATCCCAAAGACTTTTTACATAATTGAATCAGCATTCCTGAACTTCATATCATTAAAACTATCTCTATGCTTACCTCTATAACATTAACCTAACCTGCTCGTCTCTCCCCAGCCGCCGAAACTGAAACTAGAGTACGAAGGCGAGGTGGACGCGAGCGAGGAGGGCCCCGCGTGTCCCCTGCCCGCGCCGCCCACCTACTACGTGGACGAGGACTGCCTCACTGTCAACGTGTACACGCCGATACATAACGCGTGGGTAGAATTATTAATTAACCTATTGCAATGAGCTCTTTATCACCACCTTATAATATTATATACATACATACTATACTGTGCGAATAAGCCGACAAAAGTCCACTATTCACACACATTCGACAGAATTCTTTTGAAAATCCCCATCACCACAGAACGAGCAGTTGACAAAACGTTCCTACACTATAAAGTATGATCTACCTACATGGTCCGATTTGCCGTAGGTAGCCTGGTGATTTACCTGTTAATGACTTGAATGAATTACCTGGAAAATGGTTAAGCAGATTGGTAACTAACTACACCAGACATAAAAAAGAGGATTGGCAAAAGTCACAACACTACTCTGGTATTCTGGTGACAGGATTAATCCTGTAGTAGTATTGTCGGAAGAAAACGTCTTTACAAGCATCCAAATATTCCTAACTAAATTATTTCTGTCAGCACGGGCCCCTTACCAGTGATCTTCTTCATCCACCCGGGAGGGTTCTACTCGATGACAGGTCGCAGTGACCTGGCAGGTCCACACTACCTCCTCGACAGAGATGTGGTCCTCGTCACCATCAACTATAGGATTGGATCCTTAGGTAAGACAGTGAAATATAGTAAGTCATGCTTTTCTAATTTAAATTCACCCACCCTTCTCTCAATAGCTTATCAATATTTTGTCCTCCCTATAGTAGACTAAGTGATCGTAACTTTCTGCTTGAACTGTAAAATAAAGCCCTGAGGGCAAAGTACCATTCTAACAGCGATAATGATGATCAAAAATATAATATGGGACTGATATAAGCTACCGAAAAGTTTAATTGTGTCAATCCTGATGAAAGCCGGTGCAGAAGTACTGAACGATTACCTTTTGTCTACGCCATCTGGTTTGGTCGGCCACCTCTAATCTCTGTTTCACAATAGTTCGCTGGTTTTTTTAGTTCTACACTGGCCTGCAAAACTAAGTACTTTTAAAATTTAAATATTTTCTAAACTATAGAAGTTAGAGATTTAAAATAAAGAACGTTTTATAGCATATTTTACCAGCTTTCTTTGAAACTAGTAAACTATCACTAGTAAAATTTTTAACTTAAAAAAAGATAAAACAATAAAAATAGCCATTTTTAGCTTAGTGTCAAAAACTCAATTCACATTTATAAGTACCTATGTTTTAATTAATTTTTAATAACTGGTATTGCCTCCTCGGGCTCTGACTACAGCTTCGAGCCGGTTTGGCATACTGAACACGAGATTTCGGAGCCGATGTTGGGGAATATTCTTCCATTTTTCAATCAGGGCCTGTTTTAGTGCCCTGAGGGTGGTAAATGGTGGTCTGCGGCTTCTGACTAGCCTGCCTAGCTCATCCCAGGCTTGCTCAATCGGGTTGGGATCAGGACTTCTTGATGGTCAAGCCATCACGCTGATACCAACCTCCTGAATATACTCCTGCACAACATGAGCCGTGTTTGGCCGGGCATTATCATGCATCAGCATCGATCCATCACCCATATTTGGTAAATACGGCCCTGCATACTCGTTGAGAATCTCTTGGGCATATCTTTCCGCAGTCAGAGTGCCATTTTTTATGGCCACTAACTCAGTGCGACCTTCTGAAGATATGCCAGCCCATACACATGTATGGTCAGAAAGAGTCCAGTATGGCGGAGGCAGTGTACATTACACTGCCTCCGCCATACTGGACTCTTTCTGAGAAGCAGTCTTGAAGGAATCGCTCACCAGGCCGCCTGTAGACACTTCGCCTTCCATCAGAAGTGAATAGTGAGAATCAAGACTCATCTGTGAATAAAATCCTTGACCACTTCTTCATCCCACTGTATTGTGTTCACGGGCGTATCGCAGTCTCGCTATTCGATGCTCTCTCTTGAGGTTGTGGCCACACGCTGGTCTTTGAGGTTTCAGATTTGTTTCAGCAAGTCTTCTTCTCACTGTACTGTTACTAATGTAGTCCCTTCGGGTCTGAAGAAGCTGTTGCTGGACTTTAAATGCATTAAGGTGGCGATTTCTCAACATAGTGGAAACAATATAACGGTCTTCTCGGACACTAGTACATCTGGTTCTGCCATTACAAGGTCTCCTCAGATGATTTCCAGTCTCATCGTACCTTCCCTTCACCTTCTGGACCGTACGTAACGTCACACCCACCATTCTTGCAGTACAACGCATACTGATGCCTAGTTCCAGAAAAGTCATGATCCTAGCACATTCTTCAGGTGAAAGAGGCATGATAAATAAAATTTATGTGCTGTTGTCTGACAGCTTTTGTAATAAAACTAATCATCAAAAAAAAATTTGAAAACAAAAACAAAAAAATGAATGGTAAAATAATTGTAATTCGAAAAGGATTATTTTTGTTATTCAAGCTTTTTTCAGCCATTTCTTAAAAGAAGGTTCTCGACTATGAAGTTTTTATATACAAAATTAAACTCTTTTTCGAGTCCTTTTTATTTCGAAAGTATATCTTGTGTACTTAAAAAGTTATTCCAATTTTAAAAAGTGTGATACTTAGTTTTGCAGGCTAGTGTATTTTACTATCTCTAGGACCTTCTCATTTATCTTTCTCCAACAAAATGAAGAATTCCTTGTATCTTCCTATATTTCGTTTACTGACGACGCAATTCTTCCAGGATTTATGAGCACAGGCGACGCATTCGCACCCGGTAACAACGGCATGAAGGACCAGGTGGCAGCCCTCAAGTGGGTTCAGAGGAACATCGCCGCGTTCGGAGGAGACCCCAACCTGGTCACCATCACCGGCTGCAGTGCGGGGTCTATCAGCGTCATGCTGCACATGATCTCGCCTATGACTAAAGGTGAATACAAAAATATTACTATTCACTCTGGTTTTCAAAAGCCTCTTAAAACTGCGTCCTGTGTACTTATTTGATTGGAAGGTGTCATTTTAGATATTGTGATGATTTAAGATATTGTAAAACCTCAAATCCAGAATTGTCCATTTCACAAAGATCAGATTTTCTATTAGCATATTTAGAAGTGATTTAGTGTTCATTTACAGTAAAATTTTCCTAAACATCCAGACCAACTTTCATCCATGTATCTCTTGCAGGACTCTTCCACCGCGGCATCGCAATGAGCGCGTCTCCCGTGAGCAAGGATGTGGCGCCCCTGACGCACCAGCGCCACCTCGCCGTGCGCCAGGCAGAGATCCTCAACTGTCCCAGCGACAATTCCTCCATCATCCTCGCCTGCCTCATGACCAAGCCCTGGAGGGAGCTCGGAGACTCGCTCACTAAGTTCTGGGTACGGTTTACAAACAAGCGCATTTTAAGATGGAGAAAGAGATGAAATTTCATATTTGTGTAGAAAAGAAGTTCACAGTTGGATAAGCGTCCCCCAAACATCGTCATAATGACTGGTACTGTGCCTCCCGCATTCAACGGATCAACCGTCGCAGGTCCACCTTGTACTATCTACGCTTCGCCTTCCGGAACGTGGTTGCCGCTGCAGAACTCTTCAGCCTCTGCTGTTCTCGCCTTTCTACTGCCACTTAAGTATTGAAAATTTTCATGTAAGTATAATTTCAGGAGTTCGGACCAGGCGACCCAGTGGGTCTGTGGGGCCCAGTGCTGGAGCCAGACTTTGGGCAGGAGCGGTACCTCACAATCAACCCGTTGAACGCAATCAAGGAAGGCAAGATGCACACCGTGCCCTTCATCGTCAGCCAGACTACTGATGAGTTCTTCTGGAAGGCTTTCCGTGAGTAGAAATAACAACTTTTTCTTGGCACAATTAACACTTGGTTTCATTAGATTTTAAATCTCAAGTAAGTGTATCCTCAACTGCTCTACTGAATAGAATTCTAGCTAGGTACATATTCCATCAGCGATTACCTAATCGGTTTTCTCAGAAGCCTGAGCGTCTCATCCTCATTCTTGATTATTTACAAGAAGAGGCTTTCTTACATTAACCTTACACTTAACGACCAAACTACATAGATCCATATGGATGTGACATAAATCGATACCAATAACTACCGTCGTAAGAAAACAACTGCCAATCGAAACATTAACCAATAATTATTGTCTTCTAGCGGTCCTCCAAAATGAGACGCTCCTAAAGACAATGAACGAGGAATGGGAGAGGATCGCTCCAATTTCCTTCATACTGCCCAAGGACAACCGCGCCGTGGCAGTGAATAAGCTGAAGGAAGTCTACCTCAAGGGGAAGAAGCTGGTCAATGATAAGGAGAGTGAGAAGGCACTCGGGAGGCTGTATGGAGACTCAGTTGTTGGGTTTGGAGTGCACAGGTAAGACTTATTTGTGAAGATAACCGTATTTACATAACCATATTAGGAAAGAAAGAAAGAAAATACTTTTATTTGCGGTAAACATGACGCAATAAAGAACATAAACACAAAAAAAGGTATGGGGGAAACATGCGTCACATCCACGCAAAACGGTATGGGGGAAACATGCGTCACATCCACGCAAAACGGTATGGGGAAAACATGCGTCACATCCACGCAAAACGGTATGGGGGAAACATGCGTCACATCCACGCAAAACGGTATGGGGGAAACATGCGTCACATCCACGCAAAACGGTATGGGGGAAACATGCGTCACATCCACGCAAAACGGCTATCGCTCAGCATTAAAGGTTGTCCCTTCGTGGTTCTGTGTATATCTATAGAATAAGCAGGATGCAGGTAGGTATCATCAAAGGCACTTGCAGTAGCAACTTTTTGTCTGCTAATAACACCAAACTGCGTTAAATAATATAACTAAGCTTGATGTTTTGATCGTTCATTGCAGAAATTATACTCTCGTTACATTTTTTATGTCCCTATAAAGCTTTGAAGAGGTGGATCAGACGTTACACCAATGTGTGTATGTGTGTTGTAATAATTACCAAAAAATAATGTTAGTTCTAGTTGTCTAAATTTTCTACTTCACTAGGATGGCGAACCTGATGTGTCGTCACTCAAAGCACCCGGTGTGGTACTACGAATTTGCTTACATTGGAAACAACTCACATTATGAAGATCCCAATGGAAAACCACAAGGTAACTCATTTTTACCTATTTCGTTCTTTGATTATTGGCGTGTAAGTCATTTGCATTCATTGAATTCAGTTTGCAATATCTTCAAATTTAAAGAAAAAAAAATATATAAGAATAAAAATTTTCTCTCTTATTTTATGTTCCTTCTCTTCCTACTAGGTAAGAGATCTTTAGGTCGATCGTTGAGATCAATGCCGTGCGATTGGTGAGGCCTATGCTCAACAGTAGACATGCGTGTGAGCAGATTTTGACAATGCATTTTACTTTAACATAAAACGGCCATCCGCCAATAAAATTAGTTAAAGCAAATAAGACCAAGTTCATACACTAATCTAATCTCACAGAACTCTAGACATACTGATACGATCGTCTTTCATTCGTCCGCGAACACGTAAACAGTTAGGTATCGTACCTGACTGTGATCTTCTTTAACAACGTAATATCCACAGGTGCTGCCCATCACGACGACCTTCTGTACGTGTTCACGCTAAGCTACCGCTACCCCACCATACCTCTGAGCAGTCCGCACGCACACGTCGTCGACGAGATGTCCGCCATCTGGTACAACTTTGCACGATACGGGTGAGTCACTTCCTTTTCCACATGCTAGCCTGGTATTTACCAATAGAATAGCTCCAGATACCTAAGTATGCTCACTTGCTCAAAATCCTTTTCCAATTTGTTTGACTATAGTCCGCGTGGAACTAGTTGGCTACGCCTTGGGTAGGGACGGGGGTGAGGGCGGCGGGGTTGCCTATTGTTCGCAACGCACGTACTGAGTCATGACAAAGCGCTCCCGCCCCTCCGTCCCATCGCTCACATACCTAAGGTGCGGCCAACTAGTTCTGCGCGAACTATACCTATCCTTTTTCATTGCTGGCCCATGTGCAGCAGTATACGTTTATGTCCCCGTAACTATAAAAACTCTTCTCTTAAGCAATGTTCTTAAGGGGGAAGCGCTAAGGTAGCCCGCGAAATTCAAATTTTCTTACGTTTTTTACAATTTGCTGGTCAGCATTAAGTTGTACGTTGATTAATATATGAATCGCGGCCGTAAGAAATATGTGTTTACAGAATTATAATCATTAAAGTCATCAACACAACTCTCTAAGACCACGTAAGTCCAAAGAATGATGATTTCATGAAACAGTTATTCTTGGGACTTACGTGGTCTTAGAGAGTTGTGTTGATAAAACTGTTTTGGCGATGTGGAACAAATGCAGCAGCTCCAGGACGTGTGGTAGACCAGATCCTGTTATTTTGATGATTATGGGCTTGTTCCATCGAAAATAATTTTTCGTCGAGAGTAATTAAGTAAGTATTTCCTTAATTTGACGCTGCGGAGCGTTGTCGAACTTTATTGTCCGTTAGCAATTGCGCTTTTCTGAGTTTATATGGTACCAATTATTGTAGATTATGTTTTACGATACGATGTATGGTGGAGCGAAACCACAAGACTGTGACTTCTTACAGCAGTCATTGTGGTACAAAAATTGTAAACAACATAAAACTGTAGGTTTTCCCACTGAACAGTAGGTATTTATCTTTTCTTTTCCTTATAGGTAATTGAAATATTTTAACATGGACCTCCTTTGTTTTGTGATGTATGAATGCGTGAAGACAATGCTAATATATGACAGAATAGAACGAGGAACATTAACAATAAAAAGGTTTTATTCTTTACCTCAGGCTTTAGCTATTCGAATACCAATCTAACAATGATTTACGAAACTTGCAGAATCCCCCACTGCTGGTCACCTACACGTACATAGCCAGTCAATAAATAAGTCAGTCGTATTATCTTTGTCTCAGTGTAGTCCAGTGTAGTCTCAGGGTCTTGAGGAAAATGTCGAGAATATTGTGGACCTTATGTGTCGTTTGTGTAGCGGTGCATGCGACGCCGGATATCTTCACAGGTCAGTGTCAACAAAAACAGTGATTGTTGATAATATTCCTTATCAACATATAAATCTATAAAATTAAAACAAAGTCGGGTTAGTTACACCATTTATAAAGCAAGAACGGCTGGACCGATTTTTATGATCTTTGATTTGTAGGATTTGTCTCCGCACGGAATAGCAGAATAACTATTAACACGTGAAAAAAAATCACGAATAAATAATAACAAAGAGAATTGATTTCCTCATACTTTTGTATGGAACGGCTTTTTTGATGTTTCGAGAACGGATTGACTGATTTAACACAAAATGGATTGACTCTGAGGCGGTACGCAGTTCGTCGGGTCAGCTACAGTATGGAATATTCAAGAAGAATATTTTCTCCCAGTCCGATCACTATACAGTATGGCATGCCGAAGCTCTCAGTAGGCTTAAATTAAACTGTAAATTAAACGGTAAATTGTCACTTAAGTGCAAATTGCGCCTCTACACCGCGGTCATTCGTCCCATCATGACATGCTTGCGTCGTCTTCGCACACGCAGAGCCTCACCATCTGCATAAAATGCAGACCCTCCAGAACCGTTTCCTAAGCCCCCTTCTATATCCGCAATGAGAGTCTACACTTAAATCTTAGAATACCCACCGTTCAACAGTTCATGAAACGCCTCTCCAAGCGTTTCTTTAATACTGCTATAAAGCACCCCAATCCCCTGATTGTGGCGGCCGCCCGATACACTCCCTCCCGCATAAGTAAGATTCACCGACCGATGCGTACCCTTACCATCCCCGACGACACCACGAAGTACAAGTCCCGACAGCCGCCCTTCCGTCCTCGCCGTCGAGGCCCGTCGCGACGCCCCATCCATGTCCGCCCCGACCCTTGCTCGAACCAGCCCGCGCCGCTGAGCCGGTAGTTTTAAATTCGTCCCCAAATAATTCCGATCCAGCCTGTCCCTTTCTGCCCTCTCCCGGCGAAGCCCTAAGCCGAGGTCCGTATCCCACAGGGGGTGCCCTTAACGTGTAGTTGCTAGTTCTGAAGTTTTTAAGCCCTGACTGAAGGCCTTAATTTATTGAGGCATCCACAGGCAAGCTCAGTTAAGCAGACGATAACCTCTAGGTTGAACTGCGAGATGCAGTTTATAAAAAAAGGATATTTTCTCCTACTTTTTTCGATGTTTTTACGTCCTTAGAGCATACAAAAGTGATTTAATTTGGATGAACCCGCACTGGGCCCGCGTTGTAGATTACAGCCCACTCCCCTCGAAGAGAGGAGGCCTGTGTCCCAGCAGTGGGAACATTATATGCATATTATGTTTTCATATGAAACCGTAGGCTTCCGTGATTCAATAATGAATAAACCTCGATCTTGGATAGCTGTTTTAAATTATAGTTGTCCTTAGCACTCCCATGGCTCTCAGCGGAAGTGCAACAGGAATAAAAGCTAAGTGCTAGCTCCGCAGCCTAGCTTACACATACATAATCTAGCTCCGCAAGTACGGAACCCTCTCAGCGCGCGCACTTGACCGGTTTTTTGTTTTAGTAGTACCGAGTTTCGAGTTAATCTGACAGCGGGTTACATATTTTTATAACCTATCAACTTTCTCACCCCCTAAATCCTATGGGAGGAGTTTTTTAGTTTAATAGTTAAATCTTTATTAGTTACTGAGCCAAATATTGCCAAGTTTCAAGTTTATTTACCAAATGAAAAAAAAAATTAGTTTAAATTACTCTATAATGACACTCAGGAATAATGTAGCTTCCAATCTTCGGAACTCTACTGATCCGATTCGAAAATTCATTCACTAGAATTTTCTGAATTAGATCAGTAGTTATTACCTCCTACATACAAACTCACACTCTTTATAATGTTAGTAAAGATTACACAACTCCAGATACTGAACTCAGTGAACTCAGTGAATCCACTGAACCTAGTAAACCCAGTGAGACCGAAGATGGGCCAATCGCCCAGACGCTGTCGGGGCAGTTCCGAGGCTCGTGGATGGAGACGAGGCGCGGGAGACGCTTCCAGGCGTACCGGGGGATACGATATGCTGAACCGCCCGTCGATGAGCTGCGGTTCCAGGTGAGAAAACTTCGTTGAAAAATTATTTAGTGAAAAAGTATCGAGTCGAGAACTCGAGAGCCCCGTTTATCATTTGGCTCTCGAGTTCTCTCTTAAATTGAGCTAGCTAGCAAAACTCCACGAACACACTTTTTTATCATATCCGTCACATCGTACACTGTCACTAGCTTATTCAATTTGACCTTGTTTAATCCGGTTTAATAAGAAGCCCATGTAAACCCATCGCAACGACACCTCGGACACCCGACGTAATCATTAAAAAAAGTTGTTATATTATGTAGGTAGTTCACAGCACAGTTGCTCCAATTGCAGCTAAATGACCTGACGTTGGTGATTGCTATGAGAGAGAGGACTGCCTCAACTGACAGTCAAGAACCTGTGGGTATTCCAACGTTCAAGACCGTCGTTGAGCTAACTGACTTTCTAAAGGAATTGTTAAATATTCACGTTATCGAAAGGTTTCTAATATATATATAGGTATTAATGGTTCAAAAATGTTTTCCACAGCCTCCAAAGCCTATCCTGGAATACAACACTATGGTAGACGCCAGTAAGGAGGGCCCAGCATGTCCCGCGCCCACTAGAGCAGGCTACTACGTGGACGAGGACTGTCTGACCATCAACGTGTATACTCCTGGGCTTATCAGGTAAAATGGTGAAGCCGACCGCGACGGTTGGAGATTATGGGGCTCCATACTCCTCGGATGTACTTTTGAGTACTTATACTTAATGCGTAACACATTATCAATCACAATTTGGATCTTTTTTAAGGATTGCTAGGTCACTGCTTCATATGTTCGAATTTGTTTGCTCAACAACGTAAATATCGCAATGAATGTTGTTGAACTGTCTGTTGTTGTCTGTTTTTAGGAGTTGAAACAGTTTTCCTAGGACCAAAAAGTTCTGGAGGAAGACGGTCGCCAGTATACAATAGACCGACTGACCTACATTTTATAATTTTTAGAGTATTTTTATGTGTTTAAGGTTCTATTAGGATTTTCCTAACAGAAGTGAATGTATGTAGGTATAGTGTATATTTTTGATTGAAATAAAGTATTAACTATAGATACTTTATTTCATTAGATAAGCGGCTGTTTCGCCCATTGGATAGAGAAAGATTTTTTACATTTCTATGGTTTCGCCGGAAGATAAAAATAAAATTTATAAAAACAATTGGTAATAAAACATGGTGCTTTAATTGCCTTTTAAAAGTTCAAAAAGAGTGCGGTTAATGGAAGTGCTCAGGTGCGGTTTGTCCAAGTGCGGTTCGATTCAGTGCTCTGAGTGGAATACGTCGATTTTAATTCCGTAACAAATGTAAAGGTTATTGATTAAATTTATGTACTTATATAATTATAGAGCTGCGCAGTCCTGCTACCGTAGTTTGTTCTTGGTGCTTTTAAAATTATAGGCTCTTTTTTATTATTTGCAGCTCAAAGCTTTTCCCGGTGATATTCTTCATTCACCCTGGAGGGTTCTATTCCTTCTCGGGCCGCAGCGACGTCGCTGGGCCGCATTATCAGCTCGACAGGGATGTCGTGCTCGTCACCATCAACTACAGGCTTGGCTCTCTCGGTGAGTTATAACCAGAATACCTAATACTCGAAAATACCCTCGCTTACATACACAAAACACTTAATAGAGCAAAATACATAAGGATAGAAGAGCACAAAGGTACTGGTTATTTCTTTAGTTTCTTCTATCAGGCCTGCGACACGGGAGATGGATGAGAAACGTAGACACGGTGTGTAAAAATACAATGCAGGAAAACAATAATTAAAGTACAGTACCTAACCTTAACTTAAAACATACATAAATGCCATCGTTTTAAAACTTTTAAATAAACTGAGCTCTGACGATTTAAAAAATTAAACAGTCCCTTCCTGTGACGTTTACCTTTCTTGAACACCAAGAGTCATCAGTTGTCGTTTGGTCAGAAACGCAGACTGCATGTCTTTTTTTTCATCAAAATGGTAGAGTGCCTTGCTCTGCAGAGGGACAATACAGTAGGCTAGTTAGATTAGGGTTCAACTGTGAGTCCTCTCCTCTTCCAGGTTTCCTCGCCCTCGGCAACGAGCTGGCTCCAGGCAATAACGGCTTCAAGGATCAGGTGGTAGCTCTCCGCTGGGTGAAAAAGAACATCGCCGGGTTTGGAGGAGACCCCAACCTGGTCACCATCGCAGGGTGCAGTGCCGGGGCCGTCAGTGTCATGGTGCATATGGTCTCGCCTATGTCCAAAGGTAAGAGAACGCTTATCTCCTAACCGGGAATATCTTGAGAACTGTAGTTTGGTGAAAGTAGATTCAGTTTTTTTCATCCCTGCTGAAAAGAAAAAGGCAAAGCAGAGAGTCAACAAATAATAAATATAAGCCAATAATGATTGGATACAACTACTAAGCTTGGCCACACTGTGGAAACGCGATAAGGGACGCTTGGAAACTTCTTTGAAAACCTAATAATTACATATCTTGGAGATGTCTTTACCTGCAGATCTGTCCTAGTGTCAAATGCCCATGTAACACCCACTCTCATAAAGATCGGAGCCGCTACACTTGAGGTCGTGGACGAGTATGTTTACCTAGGACAAACTGTCCAGTTAGGTAGGTCTAACTTCGAGAAAGAGGTCAATCGTCGAATCCGACTCGGTTGGGCAGCGTTCGGGAAGCTACGCAATGTCTTCTCGTCTCACATATCCCAGTGTCTCAGGACGAAAGTCTTTGACCAGTGCGTGTTGCCAGTGATGACTTATGGCACTGAAACGTGGTCGCTCACAATGGGCCTTATATGAAGGCTAAAAGTTACCCAATGGGCAATGGAGAGTGCTATGCTTGGAGTTTCCCTGCGTGATCGAATCAGGAATGAGGAGATCCGCAGGAGAACCAAGGTAGCCGACATAGCCCGAGGAATTACCAAACTTAAGTGGCAGTAGGCAGGGCACATTGCTCGCAGAATAGATGGCCAATGGGGCCGAAAGGTACTGGAGTGACGACCGCGTACCGGAAGACGTAGCGTTGGAAGGCGTCCCACAAGGTGGTCCGACGACCTTGTGAAGGCCGCAGGAACCCGTTGGATGCGAGAAGCCCAGAACCAGTCGAAGTGGAGGTGCTTGGCGGAGGCCTAAGTCCAGCAGTGGACGTCTTTCGGCTGAAATGATGACTGTCCTGTTTGCCCGGTTATATGTTAATAGCGAGTAACGCTCCCAACTGTCATGACGGTTTACCAGAAGTAATATTTGTTTCAAATTTTTTGAATGAATTTCACAAAATATTTTTAAATAACACGCTATAGTCGTTTTTACATTTCTAAAAGCGTCGTCGTCGTGTCGTCCTCGTTTCGTTTCTTTTTTTTTATGTAATTTTGTTTGTTGTTGTTGTTGTATGATTTCTCTACATTTCACGGATTGACATTGTACATCGTCGTCTTCTTGAGTAACAAAATCTGATCTTACTACATTTCCAGGTCTCTTCCACCGCGGTATTTCAGTGAGTGGTTCTGCCACCTCCAAGGTGCCGAGCCCTCCAGACCGCTTGGATCTGGCTGTTAAGCAGGCGCGGACGTCCGGGTGTCCCGAGGACAACTCCACCGAGCTCTACGAGTGCCTGAAGACTAAAAGCTGGAGGGAAATCGCTGGATCACTGCTGAAATTCTTCGTGAGAGTCTTTGCTGTTATGTTCATTACTGAACCGCCTCTTCTGGATATAATATATTGCAATAGGTTTCATCCGAATGATTTTGACCGCTTTAAATAGTTCTCCCTGAAATATTGGATTGGGCTAATTAACGAGCAGTGCTAACAACTATTGGGGCAGTGTCTCAACAAGGTACAGACGCCAGCACATCAAGCTACTACAATCTGACAAATTTCTTTAATAGATTTTCAACTTTATCGCTAAAGCTTAAGGTTCAATGTTGATTGGGAAAATTTTGCAGTTTCGGGTAGCTTGATGTGCTGGCGTCTGTACATAATAGGTAAGTCACAGTTCAAGAGCAAACCTGCTATATTATACTGTATATTCATTACCTATGTATTCTAACATTTTTAACAATCTCCCTAGTTTTACACCTATCTTAGGCAGCATTTTATTTTCTTGACAAAGTTTCTAGACGCCATTCAGAGGTATGTATGTAAGTCTAGAAAGTAACCTAACGTACATATTTATGCTGCTAGGGCAGGATTTACTGATCTCTTCCTGGACATTAATAGAAGAGCAATTAAAGCAAACTAACTTACGATTCCCAGGAATTCGGCTTCGATCCTCTCACCCTCTGGCGCCCAGTGGTCGAGCCAGACTTCGGTCAGGAGCGGTTCCTGACAGAGGAACCGATGGACTCCATCCGAGAGGGCAGGATTCACTCCGTCCCGTTCATGATCACTCAGACTACTGGCGAGTTCTTCTGGAAGGCATTTAGTAAGTAGTTGCTTCACAGGGTTTGAATTTTTGATCGGGCCGTATTTCCTGAGTTTATGCGCCTCATGAAGTGCAATGACCTGGGCTAGTTCTTGACGAATATTACTTACGTTTTTTATAACAAGTTTAAATCATTATCCACGGCACGATTATCATAATATAGTGTTGCGCTCCACAATTGATGCCTGGTACATGGTGACATTAGTTACCACTAGCCCCATCTAGTATCGGGTAGCAGAACTAGTAGGGTCAAGGTCCTAGAAATTCCGAGAACTATCGACATCGAGTCAGTCGGGACCGGTATGTACTCGAACGTTCTAGATGTTTATATAGTAGCTCTGTGGCACTATATAAGGCCGGTGTGAGCCGCGAAACATGGTGTTGGATAAGTGATACAAGCGAGTACATCGAAGCGATATTCAAGTGCGACTTAGAGCGATCAGTAGTGCAATTATGTTTCATAACTAGTGTGTTTAAGTTGTTATTAGTGGTGTTGATTAAAGTGTCATTTTTTTGGTTATTAAATCGGCAGTTTTTATTGTCACGAACCCCAAGCTCGTAACAATAGGATACTAAAAGAACAGTGCACCAGAAAAATCGACAATTGTCTTTAAAAACACTGCTTTTGAATGAAGTTAGAGACCAGTCCTATCTGCTGTGGACTGCATATCTGTAAGTAGTCAATCAATCAACCTGCCTAGTCTTTCCCAACTATGTTGGGGTCGATTTCCAGTCTAACCGGATGCAGCTGAATGCCAGTATTTTACATGGAGCGACAGCCTATCTGTCCTCCACAACCCAGTTACTGGGTAACACGAACGATACCCCTTGGTAAGACTGGTTGTCAGACTTGGGCTTCTGACTACCTGTAACGACTTTCAAAGATCTATGAATGACGGCCGGGACCACGTGCTTTCCGCACGGAGGGGTCTCGCTATTTCATCGGTGGTCACCCACCCGCGAACCAAACGATCGACTCTGTAGGCGGCGCCGCGGCGCGGGCGTTGTGTCAACAGTGGTTCAACCGTGGTGCAGGTGGACGGGCACTCAGGACACTCCAGCGAGTGGGGCACGGTAAAGGTACTTATCTAACCTTTATTGTATGTCTTCACAGCCGTCTTAAACAACCAAACACTGCTCGACACGATGAATGCCGAGTGGTCCCGAATAGCTCCTATCGCGTTCATACTCCCGCGCAACGAGTCCAGTGACAAGTTCGCGCGACTGAAACAGGCGTACCTTGGAGAAAAGCCGCTGGTCAACGACACGGCAACCGCTGCCGGGTTGGGAACATTGTATGGAGACGCGATAACCGGGTTCCCTGTTCACAGGTGGGTACCTACACGGGCAGAAACTTAGCCACTAGCGTAATTATTGGAATTTGGTGAAAAGTTAAGACAGAAGAATATCAGGTTCCGCTCACTACAAGGCTTCTTGCATAATTTTAAAGAAGTACAATATGCTTCAATCTGTAGCATCTACACTGCCACATGCGAACTACGCATCACACATACTGACATCACGCAAAATCCTGCATCGCGCAAGCAGAGTTTACCGCGAGTTTAGCATATAGTATACAACGTCCCGCATCAATTGTCGGACACCGTCCAGCAGTTTCTGAAACACCTCTCCAAGCGTTTCTTTAATACTGCTTTAAAGCACCCCAAAACCGTAATCGTGGCGGCCGCCCGATACACTCCCTCCCGTATTGGTAGGATTCGCCGACCAAAGTATACCCTTACCATCAACGGCGACGCCACGGCCCTCCTCCAGGAGAGTAGTAAGGCCACCTGCAGTACTCTCAGGAAGTACAAGTCCCGACAGCCGTCCTTCCGTCCTCACCGCCAAGGCCAGCCGCGAGGCCTCTGAGACTGACTGAATGAGAATTATTGAAAAAGTCATAAACATGCTTGAAGTTAGGTAAGTACTTTACATGCGCTCATTAATGTTGTTTTTCCAAAAATAGATATTTGTTTACATATTTGCAAACTAAATCGCGAACGTAGTACAATCAAACTCAAACTCAAAGCATTTATTTCAATTAAACCTTGTACAGGCACTTTTGAATTGTCAAAATTAAAACAGTCCGTCAGTTAGTCAGAAAGTTGAAGCTAGTTGCCTATTCCAAAACGTAGATCTCTATGGAGAAGAACGGGCAAGAAACTCCATGGACACTCTTTTAAATCAAGATATTACAAATCGTGGGTACATAATTATTGTTGCTATATGCGAGAACAATGTAAAAAAAAAACACAAATGAAGAAACATTTCAAAATATAAGATTAAAAATAAGCCTTGGCAGTAAAGAAATGACCAGTCTCAACCGACGGCGCCCGTTCACGAACATGACGCGTGGATCAGCACCATCTAGCTCAACCATTTTGTAGGGAACCGAATGATCCAACACACGCGCCACCATCGATGAGACATTTAAGTGAGCATGACATGTTCTCAACCGCCATGCTCTTTCAAGTCAACATGAAAAAAATCATAGTAAACGAAAACATATATGGTTCTTACATTTACAAAATTTAAAAATGCTTCTAAATTATACAACACTATAGTTTGTAATTTATTTAAGAGATTAATAGAATTTTACTACCAAATCGTACGCAAAATACGCGCATTGACGTGGAGTTGCGGACACCAGCCCGTATTACCTATGTACTACCAAATAGGAAGAGATATTATTTAATAACGAAGTAGGTATTCAACAATTAAGACTTATTGAATAAAACAAAAAAAAAAACACTGGCACTCCGGTAGTGCCGACAGAAGTGAAAACTTGAACAATTACGAGTGTATTTTGTGAATCGTCTTATAAACAAAACACGCGTGTTAAGGTGTGTTCCTTATTTTATAGGGTTTTTTGCAAATCAGGTATGATGACCAAAGTGACTGGTGTATTCTTCTCGTGAAAGGAATTTATTCAGATTTACAACGCCATCTCGTCGTTGTTGGATGAACTACGTAGTTAATACGCGAGGCCCTCGTAGTTCTTCCCGATGTGCATAGATGGCGCTGTCCTCAACAACGCGCGTCTTAAGTTTTACGTCTGACGTTAGTACGCGAGGCCCTCGTAGTTCTTCCCGATGTGCATAGATGGCGCTGTCCTCAACAACGCGCGTCTTACGTTTTACGTCTGACGTTTTACGTCTTACGAATTTTCGATCAGGGTCACGTGACCTGACGCGAATTTAGAAGTTTTTACCCATTCCAAAAAAAGTACACAGCGTCGCTAAAGAAGTTTTCACTTCAAAAATATGTTCTTAATGTCAGAAACACAAAGAAAAAAGAAAAAGGGAAGCACCTCTTCCAATTATTGAAATTTTAACTAGTGAGCTCAAGTGCCTGTGGAGCAGGACCAGCATTAAGCCAAGCATTTTTATCATCGATATAATCATCCAACTTATAATATGCTTGTCTACATAGAGTGCGTTTAATGCATGTTTTAAATTTCTTCTCATTTAGTTGAAGAATATCGAGTGGTATTTTATTATAACATTTTATACAGTAACCCATAAAAGAAGTTTTTACTTTAGACAATCTGAAACGCGGTTGATCTAATTTGTCCCTATGAAGCTATTTCTAGTGTTAAAATTATGCCTGTCACTTATCTTACTAAAAAGATGTAGATTTTTTCGAACGTACATAATGTTTTCATATATATATTGACAAGGAACCGTCATGATGTTAATTTTTGAAGTGAAAACTTCTTTAGCGGCGCTGTGTACTTTTTTTGGAATGGGTAAAAACTTCTAAATTCGCGTCAGGTCACGTGACCCTGATCGAAAATTCGTAAGACGTAAAACGTCAGACGTAAAACGTAAGACGCGCGTTGTTGAGGACAGTGCCATCTATGCACATCGGGAAGAACTACGAGGGCCTCGCGTACTAACGTCAGACGTAAAACTTAAGACGCGCGTTGTTGAGGACAGCGCCATCTATGCACATCGGGAAGAACTACGAGGGCCTCGCGTATTAACTACGTAGTTCATCCAACAACGACGAGATGGCGTTGTAAATCTGAATAAATTCCTTTCACGAGAAGAATAAACCAGTCACTTTGGTCATCATACCTGATTTGCAAAAAACCCTATAAAATAAGGAACACACCTTAACACGCGTGTTTTGTTTATAAGACGATTCACAAAATACACTCGTAATTGTTCAAGTTTTCACTTCTGTCGGCACTACCGGAGTGCCAGTGTTTTTTTTAAACAGTTCCCGTAGAGAATCGCGTCTGCTGAGCTTGTAGATGGCTCTGACAGCCCGCTTTTGCAGAATGAAAATAGACTCAATATCTGCAGCCCATCCCCACAGCAAAATACCGTAAGACATGATGCTATGGAAGTAACTAAAATAGACCAGTCTCGCGGTATCCACGTCTGTTAATTGGCGAATTTTCCAAACAGCGTAAGCGGCTGAACTTAGCCGGCCTGCAAGTGATGTTAAGTGCGGACACCACTGTAGCTTTGAGTCAAGCGTGATCCCCAGGGAAACCGTATTTTCGACGAATTCAAGTATCTCCTTATTCAATACAACATGACATTCACTACCTCTAACATTCGGTAAACCGAATCTAATGCATTTAGTTTTTTTCTCATTTAATACCAAATTATTTACAGTAAACCAATTATGGACCACAAGCATAGCGTTGTTTACGTCGTCAAGCTCCTGTGCACGTCTGCTTACTTTAAAAATCAATGATGTGTCGTCAATACACTAATGATCATTGAAATGCTAACATGTTCTCTATTGTCTGTTGCAGAATGGCCAACCTGATGTGTCGCCATTCCTCGCACCCGGTGTACTATGCAGAGTTCGCGTACGTCGGCAACAACAGCCACTACAAGGATCCAGTCACCGATAAACCAGTTCGTAAGTGGCGCCATCTAGTCAATGTTCTCCATAGATTATTCTGCTAAGTATCTACAAGAACCTCAATAGACCCAGTGAACTATGCAAAATCTATACCCCACGCTGCTATATACGTAGTGATACGTTTGTAATGATAAAACCCATTGATACTTAAGCCAGCCTGGACATCGAACCCATGACCCTCTCCACGTTCAGTGGTCGCGCTCGCCACTAGTAGATCAACGTATTATAACCACCAACATAAACGGCCTTGAAAAAAGGCCATAGCGACGTGTTTGACAGATACATATTTCAGGCGACAATAAATGTCAAGGCTTTTCTCCATCTGGTGCATTGGCACTGATGTGGCATTCATGCTTGTGTGCTTTTGTATCTACAATTTAATATTATTAAATATTTTGTCTTATTCGAACACTACTTACTAGAAGTCCATTATTTCAACAACAGGTATGCGTTTTTCTACATTTTATAATCTCTCTTTAATATGTTTGTATTGTTTCTGCAGTCGCAGCTCACCACGACGACCTAATCTACTTATTCTCACTGAGTTACCGCTTCCCGATGATAGATGTCGCTGACACACTGGATTCCAAGATGGTCGACAAAATGACCGCTTTGTGGTATAACTTCGCTAAAAACGGGTGAGATACAGACTATTATAGTATACATTAACACAATATACATATCCATTTTTATTAACAAAATTCAGAATGATTAAGTTTAGCGCCTGCAATGAATTCAAAAGCCGTAACTTGTTAGAGAGGCATTGGTTGCGTTTACCGTTTACGAAGGTCGGTAAAGCGTCAGGGTGGCCCGCGAAATTCAACTTTTGTTAGGTTTTTTGCAATTTACAGGTCAGCATCAGGATGAAATAAGATGAATATTATAAAACAAGTGTAGCTAATTATAATAATTATTATCTAATATCTACTACTACTTAGTGAACATTCGTTCATGAGCCCCTGGATTCGCTTCTTTAAACACCCACGTAATGGGAATTTGTTATTTTAGCGTGCAGCTAATCATACCTATTATTTTGACTTTGAACTACTTAAAATTCTTCTTCCCTCTGTAGCTACCCTGTCTTCAGAGATAAGTCCCCGGAACTATCCTCTGTCTCCTGGCCAGCCATGAAGCCTGCCATGAGGAATTACTTGCGCATAGACAAGGAGTTTGCAGTGCAGCAGAACCTCTTTGAAGACAGGTTCAAAGTGTGGGACGAACTGTATCCGATACACTACTGAGAAATAATACCTATGTGATTTTGAAGATGTAAATAAATGTTTTTTTTTTTATAAAAATTACATACGTGTTTTATTGTTGTTTTTTTCTGTTTCAACCGCAGCACCCTAATTGCTCAATAAACTTTCAATCGCAATCCGAGGTTTTTGAAGAATATTCCTCATCCATTGATTCATAGGTCTGAGGTCTGAAACAATCGTCTCTTCAACAACATAGATAATTCAACGAACGTGGCTTAGTGCCAAAATGAAAGAAATATTGCCATAAGTTGTCATTTTATATGTGTTACGCAATAACCCTGCAGGGGTTGCAGGTTCCAAGGGTGCAGTTTAATTCTCCCTATCTAATCGTCATAATAATCATAATTTCGCTACCTAAACCCCAGTTTCCTTTAGTGGGAAATAACTACTTATAGCGGGTCTTTAAATTAACCTGGCCCAGACAGAGAACTTAAACGCTTAAATACTTCAAAATTTTCGACTCACGTTCGATTGCGACGGCGTTAGAATTTTATATGGGAAAAGTTATAGCGCCACCTGGTGGTCACTAAGAGAAACCTAATATCTCATACAACATTCTAACGCGCTCGCAATCGAACGTGAGTCGAAAAAACTCACACTAAGGCCTCTATGCACCTAGTTTTCACTAAGTAGGGTGACCTGTCCAACAGTTAACCACTCGTACTTGTCTACTCATGTACTCGTACACAATCAACCATACTCGTAAATGGCAAATGTGACGACACTATTTCGTACAACCGCGCGATTTAGATGTCAAAACGGCCAGACCGCGGGCCCCGCCGGATGCTATTGCTGAAAAGAAGAAAAAGAAAACAAAAAGCAAATTGATAAAGCAAAACAAGATCTATTTAAAGGCACAATACGAAAGGAGACAAAAAGACAACTACAACTACAAGAAGATAAAAAGAACACGTTATAGAAGATAATGATACATCAGATGAAGAAGAATAGCCAATGGATCATCGTCTGGTGGAGAAGAATTTATAAGTGGAAATGAACATGAGGGTTGGGACTTGGGAAATAGTACTCGATGATAACTATTTACCAAAACCCCGAGATCAAAGAAAAAATGTTTTTCTTGTTTATTGTTAGGTATGTACCTGCGTAGAATAGACATCTTATCCTACAATATTTCATTATGTTTTGTCAATTCCAAAGTTTTAAAAGTCTAAGATTTATAGTAAAAACTTGTTATTTTTTATTAAACGTCTTATGACTGATTACGTGCGATTAAAAATAAGTAGATTATAATTAAACTAAATAATAGTTACATAATTGTAAAAAGATTTAAAAGCATTATATATGTTACCTATAAACATGTTAATTTGTACAAAAAATATATATAAAAATATATATTTTTAATGTTAAATACACGTTGATTTGTTCGAAAAAAAATATTATAAGGAAGGCATATATTTTGTGTTAATTTGGACAAAATAACCTTTATAATAACAAATAAAAGGTCAATTTAATAACATATGGTGTCATTATTTTAAAGTAAATAACATCATATTTAGTGATTAATTGTGTAGGTACCCCATGGTTAACTGACTTACTGTTGCATAAACCCGGTTAATAGTGTACTATAGGGCTAAAAGTAAATACTAACAGCCGCACAGTGATCGATCAGGTTAAGCTACGCTTGCCGCGGTTGGTCTGTGGATGGGCGACCATCTTTACATATCGTGACCCCTCCGTGCCTCGGAAAGCACGTTAAGCCGTTGGTCCCGGCTGTCATTCGTGGATCTATGATAGTCGTTACAGGTAGTCAGAAGCCCGAAAGTCTGACAACCAGTCTTACCAAGGGGTATCGTGTTACCCAGTAACTGGGTTGTGGAGGTAAGATGGGCAGTCGCTCCATGTAAAATACTGGTATTCAGGTGCATCTGGTTAGACTGGAAGCTGACCCCAACACAATTGGGAAAAGTCTAGGCAAATGAGTGTGGACACAGTTAACCAGTTTCTTTTTAACATTTTTTTATCTAAAATCGTTAGGAAAACGAACAGTCCTTCAGTGCCATTATGTAGCTAATGAACCCGCCTTTTGACCAGAATAGAAGAAAACATGTTTTTAATGAACAATTAAGTAGGTATGAGTTATGGTGGTTTGAATTTTATGTTTCAGGTTAACTGTTGAACAGGTCACCCTACTAAAATTCCATAAAATCATAATTAGTAGATAAGTGAACCGTATTGTCATCAAATAGCAGCAGATTTTACAATCTGTGATTATACAGATGACCAAAAACTTATTATGAGCCTAGATACTGAGATTGACCGCTTAATATACCTACTGTGCATTTAGCCGTGATGAGATTATCGCTGAAAGCATGTATAATGCAGAAGAGTTCTGCTCATGCCCTTGACATAATCTCAGTCGACTTAATGCCTGACGTCATCACACTTACTTTCGATCCACTCATCCACTTCATCTTGAATGAAACGCCTGTCTCATATGTCATCGCAATGTGTCACTCGCGGGATTTAAAGTTCATGTCCAAGAACACAGAATGACTCATGTAATCCCTCGTAATACTAATATAGACCTTATTTCAAAAAGATACAATTCATTATTGATTGCCAGTGTAAACAAGACTGGATAGAAACATTCTGAAGTAAACCATATGTCTGGTTAGTAAGGGTGAGTTTCCCATGTGAAGGGCTTAAAGTATAAGGACCTTCGAGCGCAGTCGCGCATGCGTACCATATCCACTTGTTCCCTACCCTTGGAATATAGTGCTGTGTAAGTACACAATTAATAATTATTATCGACAGAAAGATGGAGGATTAAAGGAAATATTAAGACCGTATTAAAAATGTATAATATGGTGCCGATTCCCTTGTTCACAAACTAAACTAAATTTAAGTTAAGTGCATCTTTTTCTTTCTATTTCATTAAGAAAAGGACAGAAAATAAATTTTAGTTTAGTCCTGTCAAATTAATCAGCGCCTGACACTACTCCATATAAGTTTAGACGTGATTAAAAACTTGCCTCTTATAGTTACGTCAATTTACGTCAGGCGCTGATTAATTTGACAGGTCTAAACTAAAATATATCTTCTGTCCTTTTCTTAATGAAATGGAAAGAAAAAGATGCACTGAACTTAAATTAAGTTTAGTTTGTGAACAACAGAATCGGCACCAATGATGACCATTTTATTTAAAAAAAGTTGCAATATTAACGCTTTCAAAAAAAGTGTTTAAAACTTCAAATAAATTTACATAAGTACCAATCGATAAGATTTTTAACGTACATTAGTATCTACAATAAGTACTAATGTTCTTTAAAAAATATTATACATATACACAGATTAGATAAATATTAACGTAGGTCCAAACTTATATGAGTCGGTAAATAAACAAGATAAAGACGTGGACAAATATTTTGCCATAGTACGATTAGGGGGCTTACATGACCTAAAGCGCGGTCACTATCGAACTGCATAGAATAGAAAAAGAAGCGCGATGACACAACGCTGGTAATTTATTGCAAAATATGAAGCAATTATTTAATTAGGTACAATAAATCTATTGTTTGGACTAAAAAATTAAAACACTGTGTTTTATTATGTTGCTTGTAGAATAATCGGACAAAAAATCAGAATGATTGTAAATATATTAGTAGGTATGGTTTTTATTGTAAAAAGAAAGTTATTCGATTTTTTTCTATCGTATCAAATTAGTTGTATTATGTTTCCAACGCACTATTTATCTAGCTTAAATCCTGTAGAATATCATATATTTTACTGATTTTGTTTAGGTTTACTGAAGTCGATCATATACTTACTTTTATTGTTTCTAAAACTTGCTTTTTGCGTTTAGGTCCTGTAATCCCCTTAATAACTCTACCTTATCTATTAGACTAGCTGCTGCTCGCGACTTCGTCCGCGTGAAATTTCTTGTTACTCCGACACACCTCGTCGCATCGCATCGCCTGCCTGCGCTATTACTTCGTTTTTGCTTAGCGTTCTTTCTGACTTTTTTTTCTTTTTGCTCGGCTCCTAAAGGCCATAGCGTGATGTTAAATAGCCTATAGCCTTCCTCAAGAATTGGGCTATCAAATGCAAAAAGAATTTTTCAAATCCGACTAGTAGTTTCAGAGATTAGCGCGTTCAGCCAAACAAACAAACAAACTCTTCAGCTTTATAATATTAAGTATAGAAACATGAGACTATGAGAGTCATGACTTCATGAGACATTACAGTTTATTCAAGTTTTTTGCAAGGAAATCTGTATGAAACCATTAATGGTCGGGATTGCATGATTTTAAAATCTTAAATCATTTTTTGTTCGTTTAGTTATCCGGTGCCCGTCAAGCCAATATTAAAACGCTCGTTTACTTTATGTTTACCTACTTATAAAATTTTCCGGCACAAATCTGCAAGCGTTGATGTAAATATATCTAATTGCACCTACTTACTAATTGTATGACTTCATATCACCTCAGCTAACATCGTTAACAGGCAACAAGGTCATAGTCATCATAACTTCAAGTACCTACTTACAATACAAAATAAAATGTTTTGGTAACAAAATTCTACCTCAAAGTAAAAATTCTCCTTATACCTACTTAAGATTTACAAAGTATTTCGTTCGAATGATCAGGGGTCCTAAAAAGGCCACTTTGGCAGAATCGAAAAAGGATAACGTTATGAATCAAAATATGGCGAAGACAGTCCGGGTTTTTCTTTTTTCGCTGCACTACGTAGGTATAATCAAAGAGATAGGGATTGGCTTTGGATTGGATTTATTAGTATTTTAGCACAGACAAAAAAAAATAACTGAAAAATCCTTCATCAATGGGATTTGATTCGATTAACTTTACAGTTAACTGTCCATTACGATTCATAATGTTATCCTTTTATGATTCGTCAAAGTGGCCTTTTTAGGTCCCCGGTTCACATTATAGATCGGTCATCGACCGCAACAATGCGCTGAGCGAAACAATATCGCTCTCGCTGTGAAAACAATCGCTCGCTGGCTCACTGGCTGGCATAACAACACGCACTGTCGAGCAAACACCATCGATTGTCGATGTGTGGCGCGACGCGCGGCGCCGCACTTCCCTCGAGCCGCCATGACAGTCCGCGAGCGCGCCCTACGCGCCTGGCGTGTACCAAAATAGAATATTCGATTTTTAAATAACAATATTACAGCCAGGATTTATCTGGATATATTACAAGTGAGTCGATTTTTTGGTTTATTTTTCTGTAGTAACATCACTATGGATTCCTTTTTCGTTTGTTGGCATTCAAACAATTTTTTTTTAATTGATTTCCTACTCACAGAAAACGATCAAGGCCTATGATTTATATTGATCCTGGTTGTAGTCGCGGTTGTAACGCTTTTAATTCTATGTTTATTTAATATTTTATTATTACGGTAGCAGGATTACGACAGTAGGTAATTCCTAACTAACCGGTATTTAACATCAGATTTATTTTGTTGGTAATACCAACTTACCAACTTGGTATCTGTATCAACGAGGCGATTGCAAGGTGTGCATAACCCCTATCGTTTTTATTGTTTTTTTTTTTATTGCAATAGGACTCATTATCAAAAATCCTGTTCAGTAAAAATATTCGCTATCTTGATGTTTTTTTCTTTGCTTACGAAGATGCTTTCGCGATTACTGATAGATAATAATATTATGACCTATTTCAATTACCTACTCTCTGTATTTCGTGGCTACGAGGACAGACATTTTTTTTTTGACCGGATTTTATGTCGTCATAGATCAACGAATCTCGCAGAGGCGACAGATTTGCCTGCGTACCTACTTTTTTTGTATACCATTGTTGTAAACAAAGACATTTTATTTTTTCAGTTTTCGTGAGGGCCCAGTGGCCTTGCTTCCGTCATGGCGAACAATTGGTGGAGGGAACCCGACATGGGGGGTAAGAAACTGTTTTGTTTTATCTTGTTTTATTGTTTTTATTCGGCACGCAACATTATTATATTATTTATGGCTAGCAATGTTGGCTTCGCGATGTTTGGTATTTCTAATTTTGTTTTGTTGCAAAACCAATATAAAAGTATGTACAGACGCCAGCACATCAACCTACCACAATCTGTCAGATTTTCCCAATCAACTTTGAACCTTATGCTTTAGCGATAAAGTTGAAAATCTATTAAAGAAATCTGACAGATTGTGGTAGGTTGATGTGCTGGCGTCCGTACATACAGACGCCAGCACATCAAGCTACTACAATCTGTCAAATTTCTTTAATAGATTTTCAACTTTATCGCTTAAACTATAAGGTTCAAAGTTGTTTGGGAATATTTGACAGTTTCGGATAGCTTGATGTGCTGGCTTCTGTACCTAGTTTTAGTAAGGTGCTTAGTACCTAGTTTATAAAAATACGTGCGTACGTTATAAAGTTGAATTAGTTTATCGCTTTACCTACCTATTAGATACATATTATGCTCAATAAATGAGGGTAGATAATTATATAAAATAAGCCTACTGAAATAATGCCTAAACAAAATGCTCGTTTTGGGCTGTCGTAATTAACGTGATACTTTAGGTAGGTACTTAGATATTTGTAATAAAAATACGCACAAAGCATTCTTAATTCTTTCATTACTCAAGACCTTTCTTCAATGTATCGCTATTTGAATCAATTACTTCGACTTTGACACATGTGCTGTACAAAAATAACTTCTCAGGCTAAAGTTATTTTATTTAGATCGTGTAACGGCGCGTATGACTGAGAAAACAACCGGTCTGAATATTTTTATGATTAATTATTAATTACTTACTTACCGTTAACTTAGTGAAAACGAGATTTGTTAGTATTTTTAATTTTAACAGTTTGTAGCTTGAACAGCCTACTTAAATTGTCAAAATATTTATTGAAGTGCCATACTTTTGAAATTTTGTTTCTTACAATAGACACAAGTGAATTGTCGTAAAGTAGAGACCTAGGTGCAGGAAATTGCAGGTAAGACTTTAGTTCTATAGCTGGGACACACGGTTCTGCGTGTCGATTTGAAGAATTTGTGTCAGACCCGCGATAGGCCTTTGTGCGGTCACACCAACACGCTGTGCACGCTAGGACGAGGGCATTGCCTTTTAATTAGGCGTTTCCTAAGTTCTACAGCTAGTTGCTTAGGTGACCTAATTAAGACAGTTCGAATAAAGTTCGAAGTAAGTACCTACAGGCTTTTGAAATTTGAGCTTCTTCTAGAATGGATACCTGACTGGTGTCTGAAAGGACAATCCAGACAAAAATAAGCAAGTGATTTGATTGGCTGTTGTTATTTCAGTCGGCTAATCACAACAGCACATTTTTGCCTTTCAGAAGCCACGTTGCTTATTTTATCATTAAAACCGGTCAAGAGCGAGTCGGTCTCGCGCACCGAGGGTTCCGTATTGTGAAACGTAAAATGTTTTTAAATTTTCCTCGGCGAGGCCGATATTCGTCAGAGAATTGCGGTGTAGAATATTGCAGTTTTAGGTCAGCGCCATCTCTTGACCGCTAGTGGAACTATTTCAGTTGTTTCTCTATGCAAACTTCGGAGATAAGGGGGGACGGTATTTTTTTTTAATTTTTCATCAAAAGTCGAAAACTATGCGGCCTAAAAAATAAAGAAAAAACGTTTGATAATGTACAAACTACGCTCTTTCATATGATGAATTATGATACCCCACATGTTCTAGTAGTCCCACTTCGAATTTTTCAGATCCACTTTCAGTCCTTGTTGCAAAAAATATAAGTACATAATATTTTAATTTTTTTTCTTATTTGCAAAATAGTTGGGCAAACGTCATCTAAAACTATTCCAAATTTCAAGTTGATAGCATTAGTAGTTTTTGAGATATCTGACTGTGACAGACGGACAGACAGACAGACAGACTGAGTCTCATCATAAGGGTTCGTTTTTATCATTTTGGTACGGAACCCTAAAAACGTGCTTTTGTTCTTCTTTTTAGTGATGTCAGCCCCCGTGCCGTCTGGCGAGCCGCAGGGCTGCTCTGCCATGAGGATGTGGCGCAACGCGTGCAACACGCTGGTCGCACCCGACGCTGACGGTGCGTGGAAGCAGGTGGAGCAGGCGTCACCGCCAGAGTCCTTGTGGCACACGCTTCGGAACTGCGTGGCTTATCAGGTACAGGGGGGCAATCAGGCACAGTGGGAAAGAGATGGAACTATACATTGTATAGCTGGAGGTGGTGCACACTCACCACCACCACCACTCAGCTCACTGTTGATGTATTAACGCGTACCGGAAGGCGTAAAGTGGTTAGGCTCCCCACAAAGTGCACTGATTCGCGGGAATCCGCTGGATTGGAGAAGCACAGAACTTTCGATACCTACCTAAGTATAAAAATAAAAACACCTTTTATTTTCATGTTGTTACTAAGTTTGCTTGATAGCAATTTTCCTCACTTAGCAGCAAATACTAATTTAAGACCACAAGTAGCTTCGCTTTATCATCTCGGCTAATTAGGTACCTATATTATTTTCTTAATTACAAAATAATCAGAGTTGCCACTAAACTAGGTACTACCTACTTATTCTCTTAGTTCTTTTTTTTTTTTGATGATTGGAAATCATCAAATGACCCCTCCCGCTCTGGGTGGAGCGGAAGGGAGTGTCAGACTCTGACTAAAACCCACCCGTGTTCCTTCCTTAGCCCTTTATGTTCCGAGCCAGCGGTAACCCTTTCGGACAATCCCGCTGAGGACAATCCCGCTGACCTACTTATTCTCTTAGTTCACTTTTTGTTTTTGCGTTGACATAAATAACATACATAACTAAACCACAAGTTACCTACTCCTATAGTGCATAATACATATACGTACCTACGTGAAGTAAGTAAGTTATGTTATTAAAACACCTGTAAAAATTACCGCCATTCTTTTGATCTCTACTCATCGTCGTTTCATAAACATGCAGTCAGACTGTAGGTACCTACCACCGCATTCAACTTTCACACACAAGCGTCTGATTTCGTCTTTATTCCTTCATTCCAACGATTACACACACATGAGCGCAATGAGCGTCTTTAAACTGGCATCTTTGTACCACGAATATTCCATTAGCGTATAATTGTAATATTGTTGTACATTGCTGGTTTTCAGGCAGGCGTCTGGCAAAACATGCTCAACAAAGGGATGGACGATGTGATCCAACCGGCGGCGTTCAAACTAGCGATAGTGTTGAGGCACACGCCGTCCGAGCTAACCGTCAAATTGCTGTCTGACTTGCTGCGCTTACATCCGCAGTCTGTAAGTAGCTACAATACAAACACATTGCATTATTTTATTCTCTAACAAAAGGCAGTCAACAATACAAAAAAATATCGCATGCAATCTTTGAGTTGCATTTGAAACTGTAATTTTACCGACAGTAAGTACATGATAGGTACGTACATAGATGTCATATCGGTCAAAATACCAAGTACTTAAATCAGTAAGTACAAAGGTAAATGTGTAGTCAGAACTTATACTTTGTTCGAGTAGTATTTCCTTCTGTCATCTTGATTACTGGGGGCCTAAAAAGGCCACTTTGGCAGAATCGTAAAAGGATAACATTATGAATCAAAATATGGCAAAGACAGTCCGTGTTTTTCTTTTTTCGCTGCACTACGTAGGTATAACCAAAGAGATGGGATTGGCTTTGGATTGGATTTATTAGTATTTTAGCACAGACAAAAAAAAAATAACTGAAAAATCCTTCATCAATGAGATTTGATTCGATTAACTTAACAGTTAACTGTCCATTATAATTCATAATATTATCCTTTTATAATTCTGCTAAAGTGGCTTTTGTAGGCCCCCTGGTATAAACGACTACCTCATTGTGTAGGTAGCGGCTATTTATCGAAAAAAATCTTATAAGTATATATTATCGAAAAAAACTGCGCGGATTGTCTCGCGCAGTTTTTTTTCGATAGACCCAGATTTAGATTTTAGGGTTCCGTACTAAAATGGTCAAACGGAACCCTTATGGTGAGCATGAGACTCAGTCTGTCTGTCTGTCTGTCACAGCTGGATATCTCAACTTGAAATTTGGAATAGTTTTAGATGACGTTTGCCCAACTATTTTGCAAATAAGAAATAACTAAAAATATACGTTAGTATATTTTTTGCTACAGGACTGAAAGGGGGTCTGAAAAATTCGAAGTGGGGCTACTAGGACATGTGGGGTATCATATGAAAGAGCATAGTTTGCACATTTTCTTTTTTTTTTTTTTTAAGGCCGCATAGTTTTCATCTCCGAAGTTTGCAAAGAGAAAAATCTGAAATTATTCTATGTAATAGAAGTTTATGTAAAAATTACAGGAAAAATAAAACGAAGTCTCTAAATAGCACACTTTTTCAAAACTCATCAACAAAAGTTACATTAGTTCCACTATCGGTCAAAAGATGGCGCTCACATAAATCTGCAATATTCTACACCGCAGTGCAGTGTTAAAATTCTCTGACGAATATAGGCTTCGCCGATGAAAAATTAAAAACATGATGGTACGGAACCCTCGGTGTGCGAGTCTGACTCGCTTTTGACCGGTTTTGTTGTATATTTCTACTTCGTAAAGGTCAAGTGAGACTTGGGTAATTCAATTTCGTTGTAAGTGGTCACACCAATTTACATTATTACTTGCTTACCATACTCTTCTAACCATCGCCAATATAGAGGTACCTACCAAGTTCTATGGCCAGACCGAACCAGGGTTGTTGACGGTAGAATTTATTTCTTCGGCACGCGACATTAAAAGTACCTACTGCTATAAAAGTATGAATTCTGCAGCCTCTCCGTATCTCTACTCTCAACGCGATACTAATGCAATCGTTCTTCGTTGTTGACAACGAAATCGAAAACGAAATCTCCGAGACACTTGCCCCCAATTTCAATAAGAATATACAGGGTTATTGAAAAAACACCAACAACCTCTTAATAGGTCATTGTACTCATCATTATGAACAACTTTTACTATGGGACCAACCCTGAAATCGCGAAAAAAAATCAGCTGTTCCCTGACGAGGTAAACGAACATAATTATGTTCGTTTACCTCGTCAAAATGTAGGGAACAGCTGATTTTTTACATTTATGTTCGTTTACCTCGTCAAAATGTAGGGAACAGCTGATTTTTTTTTCGCGATTTCATCATACATATCTGGGTCCCATAGTAAAAGTTGTTCATAATGATGACAACAATGACCTCTTGTTGGTGTTTTTCCAATACCACAATGTATGTCGCATACACTTTGTAATTTCATCTGCCTGTTACATAAATATGTTAATGTACATTTCAACCGCGCGGCCAACTCATAATATTTGACGAAACTTTGCCAGGAATTAGTGCTAATTTGTTACTTTACACACCCCTTTTCGTGAATTTGTTACAAAAAAAACTAAGACGCTATAATCCAGTCAAAATAGACAAAAATAAGTCATAACTTAGACAAAATTCGCATAGAGCTGAAAATTGGCAGAGATGTTAAATACATCATTATAAATGAAATGTCAAAAATCCCCTTCGATCCTACTTCTGCAAAAAAAATTATCCAAGGTCAAAAGTACAAAATTAAGGTTTTTTCCATTTTTCTCGAAAACAGTAAGTATTATCGTAAAAATAGATCAGACAAAAGTTGTAGATCATACAATTCTCTACAAAAATGATCCAGTCACTTTTTCTCTTACGACTCACCATTCGTGAGATATCGCGGTTTTAATCATTACAAATTTCATATTTTACATAATGCACACATTTCCGCACCACCTATGAGGTAATGTACTTAGTACATTTTTTCTAACGTGGTTTCCCCAGTAGGTGATGGAGATAGCCCTTCAATTAACTCCCCTTGACCTGTACATACAGCAGGAAGCGGCGCTAGCCGCCATCAGGCTAATGCATCTGGGCATATGGGGCAAAAACATTACCAGTCCACACGCTAAAATCCTTGACCGGGCGATTGAGTACCAGCCTCTCATCGCTGCCCCGTGTGACAGAACACCAAACCAACCGATGTTCAACAAGAACTACATTATACAAACAGTTCAGGAAGAAAGGGATCAGTCAGGAGTCAATAAAGTGCGCATTTATACAGACGGCTCTAAAACACAAAACGGTTCAGGTGCTGGCGTGCACTCCCTTGACCTAAATATTAACTTTCACATACAACTAGGCACACATAGTTCGATCTTTCAATGCGAATGTGTTGCCTTAACACAAGCTGCAACAGCAGTAAAGCGCTTAGGCATCCGGAACTATGGCATTAAATTCCTATCCGACAGCCTATCTGTGCTCAAAGCTTTAGGAAGCAAACAAACTAACAATAAGCTAATTTTTGAGTGCCATCTAGCTCTGGAGAGTTTATCGACGTCTAATCGTATTACTCTCCAGTGGATCAAAGGGCACAGTGAATCTCTGGGCAATGATGCTGCAGATGAACTTGCGAAAAGAGGCTCTGATATGAGGATGCTAGGCCCGTACCCACTTCTCCCTTTGCCTTTCTCACAATTTCGTGCGTGGATTCGCCAAAGATCGACCGAACTTCATAACAACAGATGGTCACGGGCAACAGACTGTAGACAGTCAAAATTGGCTTTACCAATGATACACCCGCGATTAACCAAAAAACTTCTCAGCCTGAGTAGGAATAACCTTAGAATAATAATAGGTACAATTACGGGCCACAACCTATCTTTTCAACATAGGCGCCACGGACAGCCCCCTTTGCAGGGGCTGCCTTGATGCCGAGGAATCAGCCGCCCACGTCATCCTGGATTGCGAGGCCGTGGCTTCTCAACGTGCAGAAATCCTCGGAACAATGAGGTCGCTCCGCGAAGCCTGTGAAGCTCCCAGGAAGCTTCTGTGCTTCTGGGCGGAGCTAGGCTGGCTCTGTTAGCCAGAATCCCCACGCACAACGGCCCGAATGCGGGAAAGGGAGTCCCATCATCATCATCATTCCCCAGTAGGTATACTCTACGATCTATTGTAATAAAGAAAGTTTGATCAGATCGTATCCTTTTAATTGAAAGAATCCTCGTAGTAATATTGCTAATGAGTAAAGTGGAATAGATTGTTTTTTTACACATGTCATTATATAAGATCTAGTCTAATTCTACTTCGACAATTATTTCTTCGTCTTTATTTTCTTCTTGCAGAAGTTCGCTGTTCTAAGAAAAGGGATGCATCAATTGTCTCCTTATTAATATCATAAATATCTTCATCTGTTGTTTTTCTTTCAATATAACATGTAGAAAAACAACCTATTCCACTTTGATCATTAGCAATATTACTATTCTTGCTATTAATAGGATACGGTCTGATCAAACTTTCTTTATAACAATAGATCGTGGAGTATACCTACTGGGGAAACCACGTTAAAAAAATGCGCCAAGTACATTATTACCTCATAGGTGGTGCGGAAATTGCATATTATGTAAAATATGAATTTTCTAATGATTAAAATCGCGATATCTCACGAATGGTGAGTCGTAAGAGAAAAAGTGACTGGACCATTTTTGTAGAGAATTGTATGATCTACAACTTTTGTCTGATCTATTTTCACGATAATACTTACTGTTTTCGAGAAAAATGGAAAAAACCTTAATTTTGTACTTTTGACCTTGAATAATTTTTTTTGCAGAAGTGGGATCGAAGGGGATTTTTGACATTTCATTTATAATGATGTATATAACGTCTCTGCCAATTTTCAGCTCTATGCGAATTTTGGCTAAGTCAAATGTCTATTTTGACTGGACTACTATGACAAAGAATAGTTGGCCGCTAGAACCGCCACTTGCCGTAATCATCGCCCGTGATTACACAGAAACTATATAATACAGATAGACTAATGATGCATCAAAAGAAAGGTCTTAATTTGTTCAATTTGTTACAAAATTTAAAAACGTCCTAACGTAAATAAACAAAAAGTTACGCAATATTTAGTTCTCAGGTTATGAGTAGGTAGGTATCTCACCATAAATATCAAATTAATAGAGGCTAATGTGTATGGACAATTAGTTACTAATTTGTTACAGCTAAAAACAGAAAAAAAATACTAGAAAGTAGGTTCAATAATTTGTTAGAGTCGATTTTAGTTGGCCGCTCGGACGGCAATATGCCTAAAATACAATGGCGTTTATCTCGTTATAAAAAGTAGGTTTAAGCTAAGTTTTAGTACTAATCGCCAGGTAACGTAACATAGTTTGGATAAATATGGCGAACATAACTGCAGCATCCATATTTTAGAATATATTTACAATAAATAGTAGTATGAAACCGTATGAGAGTAGGGTGACCATGATTACATTAGTACCTACGAAAGCATGTTTTTAATTTTGTACTCTGTTCGAACGAATATGCGGTTCGTTTTGCGGCCATATTGATGTCTATTGTTCTTAATTCTTTAAAGTATTTAGGTAGGTACTGATAAAATTATCGTTTCTTTGACTTTGCGCAGGTGTTTTATGATGGGAACGATTCCAGAAAAAGGATCTCTTTTGTTTCCAAACTATTGTTAAAAATATTTGTTGCAAAGGGTTTGCAAAGCGATTATTTTTTGTTGTGAATATTGTCATTACTGTGCAGTATTTTGTGGTGTGTGCTCGTACGTATTTAATTCCCGTGATTTTCATACTACTAAGTTATTGAGACAATTATTACTAAATCCAGAAGTATCTAAAAGTGCGTAGCTATGAGTTGTGCACACTTATATGTTGGATTTGTTAATGTAGAACTCACCACCAAAAAGTGTATTGCAGAGGAATCCAAATCAACTGCGGTAAGTTTAATTTTTACAATTTTATGATGACTTGAATAAAGTAATAAACTGTAGTACGTATTATATCTTCGGAAATATTACCTAAGTATCTATAAAAAGACATGAAATTCGTCTCTGCCACATTTTAATTTGATTTCACTTCACTTCACATGTGGTCGTCTCGAAGAAGTCTTAAAAATATTCTTAGCTTAATTACTTGAATTAGCTTTTAATTTACATGTATAATATTATTGTATCGTAAACATACATTATGTCTGCATTCTGTGTCATATATTCGTGTCAGTTAATTTATAAATACATATTATGTTATTTTATTAAGATTTGATATTTACCTTGTTGACTTTTATTACTTGATTTTTTTGTGTTTGTGTTGATTTTGAATAAAGAAATTTTAATCGATTTGTGACTTTTACTTTTATAAAGTATGCTACAGGATGCCTTAACATTTATATAAGCACTCGCCCTAAAAAAATAAGATATGAATATCGAACATTCCAATAATCACTATTCAGTCTCACTTCATAGTGAAAATTCATGGTCAACCTACTTTCATACGGTTACATACTACTGTTTTTTTTGTAAATATCATCTAAAATATGATTGCTGCAGTTATGTTCGCCATATTTATCCAAACTATGTTACGTTACCTGGCGAATAGTACTAAAACTTAGCTTAAACCTACTTTTTATAACGAGATAAACGCCATTGTATTTTAGGCATATTGCCGTCCGAGCGGCCAACTAAAATCGACTCTAACAAATTATTGAACCTACTTTCTAGTATTTTTTTCTGTTTTTAGCTGTAACAAATTAGTAACTAATTGTCCATACACATTAGCCCCTATTAATTTGATATTTATGGTGAGATACCTACCTACACATAACCTGAGAACTAATTATATTTCTTCGCTTCATTCTTCAGATATATTATAACCAGGTAGTCCTTTTAATCTACAAGATAACATGCACACTTTAAGAGATTTATGAAAATCGATATAAGTATCGACTTTTTCCAATTAAGTCGATTCTGTATTGACCATAACCGCACCACTAGTCAAGCTGTCATTCTTTTTTCGTGCATGATAGCAAGCACACGCGCGCTCACTAGTTTAAAAAATGCCGAAAAAACGGGAATATTCTCAAGAAATTGAAGACTATCGACGAAAAATCAAGAAGCTGGAAGATGAACGAAGACGTAAACGTCGTAGAATCATAGTTGAATCTTCATCTGATTCCGGTATGTATGTAGTCTTAAACTACCCTCAATTATAAATTATTTTATGGTGCCACCTAATCCTGCGAGGATTACAGGCGCATTGTTATATTGTAATACCTACCTATTATGTTTATGGTGCTTTGTGCTATTCATTAGCACGGATTTTTGCCCGGCGGTTAACCGTGAGTTAACACGAAGGCTATGATTTTTCAAATACATGTGAGATTGTCTCGCCTGGCGGTTAACCGAGCGTTAACTCGATGGCTGGTACTATGAGATATTATGTAGGTACATGATTATTACAATCCAAAGGTTGATCCATATGATACCTAGCTGTTTTATCCATAATTCTAGCGGTTAACCGCGAGTTAACACAAAGAACAAAATATGGAATTCAAAGTTACGTCTTATACATTTCAGACGATAACGAATCCTTACGTTCCGCCCCCGGCGCCAACGTAGAAGAAAATATGACGGCTATTGAAGATGCACCTAATGACACCCCTGACGACGCTCCCATGCCGACCGCGGAAGCATCAACTCCTAGCCAGGAAGATACTATCTGCCCAGAGCTCGACCCAGAGTTATTAATAGCACTCGGAGAGGAAACAGATACTACTCCAAAGTTCGGTGATAAAATTCATCACAGCTTAGCTCAGCGGTGGGAACCCATCCTCAAGAAGGGATTATCAAAGGAAGCAAAAGATAAGTTGTTCAAAGATTATCTTGTGCCTGAAAACTGCACTCTGCTTCAAGCTCCCAAACTGAATAACGAAGTTTCCGCGGCTATTTTTGAAGCATCTCGTCATAGAGATAAGAGGAAGGAAGCTGAGCAGCAGCAATTGGGTGCTGGCGTCTCAGCCATCAATAAAGCTTTGACAATAATGCTTACGAGCGACAACAAAATCGAAGCAATAAGAATTATGAGCGATGGATGTCGTATCCTGAGTGATCTTCATTATCAGGAAACACAATCGAGAATTAGCGTCATCAATTACGCATTAGCCAAACCCTTTCTAAACGTCGTTCAGGATTGTGAAAGAGACGAAACTTTATATGGCAACAAATTAGGGGAAAAAATAAAAGCTTCCAAAACAATCGAGAAGCAAGGCATGTCGATTAAAAAAGGCCCAAAATGTCAGAAAGGTACCCCCCCAATGGAACCAACGACATCTAATTCACGTCCCCTGTATCAATATCGACAACCAGGTGCCTATCAGGGAAACTGGACAGGCTCCTCGCGGTTCCTACAGAACAGGGGGGGGCGGAGAGGTCCGAACAGGGCGAACAACATCACGAGTCGTCGGCTTCCACCTCAGCAGACGTCGAGCTCGGTCACTGCGAACAAGTCGCGGGCACCTGCGACGCGCCAATAGCTCAGGTACAACACTCTGGTAGAATATCTATGTTTTATGATTGTTGGCTCAACATAACATCTAATCCTGTAATTTTAAACTGGATACGTAATGGTTTTCCTATACCGTTTGATTCTAACGTGACACAAACTCATGTACCTTACGTTTCAATGTCAGCGACTGAAAAAGTCGACATGTTTTTAGCTGTACAAAAATTATTAAAATTAGGTGCGGTAAGCCCCTGCAAATCTACTAAAGACCAGTTTATTTCAAAAACATTTTTAGCCTTAAAGTCTAATGGCGATAAAAGATTTATTTTAAATTTAAAAAACTTGAACCAGTATGTTTCAAAATTACACTTCAAAATGGAAGACTACCGAACGGTCTCAAAATTATTACCTATTCATGGCTTCATGGCCACAATTGATTTAAAAGAAGCATATTTCCTTATACCAATTCGTAAATCTGATCGCAAATTTTTAAGATTCCAATTCGAAAATGAGAACTCAAACATCATTACCTACGAGTTCAATTGTATGCCATATGGCCTTTCGGTAGCTCCGAGAGTGTTTACTAAGATCATGAAGGAAGTGGTTTCTCATTTACGATATCAAGGTTTCAAAAACGTTGTTTATCTTGACGATATCATGTGTATCGGTGATGATTATCAAGAATGCCTAAAAAATGTTAAAGCTACGTTAAACCTTTTAGAATGTCTCGGATTCGTAGTAAACTATGAAAAGAGCTCCCTTGTACCTAAACAGACCTGTACATTTCTGGGATTTATGTTCGATTCAGTAAACCAATCAATTTCTTTGCCATCCGACAAAAAACAAAAAATTATGAACCTTGTTGACAAATTCTCAGAACTGTCTCAGTGCTCAGTTAGAGAATTCGCTCAGTTAATAGGAGTTTTGATAGCCGCGTGCCCCGCGGTCAAATATGGTTGGTCGTATACAAAAATTTTAGAAAGGCAAAAATTTCTGGCCTTACAAAAATGTCCTAACTTTGACAGACAGTTCAAACCTCACCCTGTAATTCTAGACGATTTAAATTGGTGGCAAAGAAATGTGTTAAATTCCAAAAACACTATGAAAACACCTAACTTTGAATTAGAGGTTTATACAGACGCTTCACGCACCGGCTGGGGAGCTGTGTGTAACAACGAACGAGCTCATGGAGCTTGGAAAAATAGTAAACTTGAACAACACATTAACTACTTAGAGTTGTTAGCCGTTTTCTTAGCTTTAAAGTATTTCGCAAGCAAAAAATCTGATTGTTCTGTTTTACTGCGTGTTGATAACACAACAGCCATCAGCTACGTTAATAGGATGGGTGGGATACAATTCCCACATTTGAATAATCTTTCTAGACAAATTTGGCAGTGGTCTGAAGAGAGAAACATCTGGTTATTTGCCTCGTACATTAATACTAAGGCAAATTACGAAGCAGACGAAGAATCTCGAAGGCTAAACCCTGACACGGAATGCGAACTTTCAGATTTAGCCTTCGAACGAATATTAAAAAGTCTCGGTAAACCCGAAATCGATCTATTTGCCTCTCGGGCCAATGCCAAATGTCAGGATTATATGTCATGGAGAAAGGACCCTGACGCCCTTTCCATAGATGCCTTTACAGCGATCTGGAACAATAGGTTCTTCTATGCTTTTCCCCCTTTTCCACTTATTCTTAAGTGTCTTCACAAAATCATACAGGAAAAGGCCACTGGTATTCTAGTCTTTCCTTTTTGGCCATCCCAAGCCTGGTATCCACAATTAATGGAAACAATAGTTTCCGATATCATTTGGATATACCCTAACGAACATCATATCGTATCATGTTACAGGAATCCCCTTATCCTGGGTGCCGCAGTACTCTCAGGCAGGCGTTCTCGCTGAGCGGCGCCCCCGAATCAGCCCTGGACCTAATGCTGGCATCATTATCAAAGAACACGATGCAGCAATATAACGTTTCGTTCAAACTGTGGTGGCAATATTGCGTTAATAATAATCATCACCCTTTTGATTGCTCTGTCCCGATAGTACTACGCTTTCTAAGTGAACAGTTTGATAGGGGAAGTTCGTACGGAACTCTAAATAGTCACAGATCCGCGTTATCCCTGTTATTAGGCAGTAACATTGGATCTGATGACCGAATTAAACGGCTGCTCAAAGGAGCGTTTAAATTAAAACCAAGCTTCCCCAAGTACAGCACTACATGGGACCCACAGATTGTTCTAAATTATGTTTCTAATTTGTACCCCAATAGAACCCTTAGTAAGGAGAAAATTACGAAAAAACTGGTAATTTTATTAGCTTTAAGTACTGCCCAACGCGTTCAAACATTATCTTTGATAAAGCTTGAAAATATAACTGTAGGATCTAACGGTATAAGCATAGCCATCAAAGATATTATAAAAACATCCGCGGCAGGTCGTGATCAGCCTACCTTATTCCTGCCGTACTTTAGAAAAAACCTTCGCATCTGCCCCGCGACTGCCCTCGAAGATTATCTCCACGTCACAGACAAAGACCGACCTGCTAATGTATCCAATCTCTTAATCACTGTGAAGCGCCCTTACAAGGGCGCGACAGCACAGTCAATAAGTAGATGGATAAAGCAGATATTGGCCGAAAGCGGCGCGGACGTGGCGGCGTTCAGCGCGCACAGCACGCGGCTGCTGCGGCCGGGTCTCCGTCGACACTATAAGGAAAGCCGCGGGATGGACAAACGCGTCTAAGGTTTTTGCCCAATTTTATCATCGTCCAATTTATTATAAACGACAATAATTTTGCTCAAGCGATCTTCCATGATCAAGTTAACGATAACTAATTTAGTAGGTACTATAATCGAGATTATAATTATAGTTTTGAGACTTTAACCTGAAAATTATTATTAAGTATTCGAAATAAATACTTGTTACGTTAGATACTTATTCTTAACTATTATGTTAAATATTGATTAAAACCATTCTATTTTTACAAAATATTTGTTTTTTTTTTAATTAAGTATCAAACACAAAACTTTTCTCTGAACATCTACCTGGTTATAATATATCTGAAGAATGAAGCGAAGAAATATAATATAATTGATCAAACGAACTTCTTAAGCGAAGTTCGATCAATATTATATGAGTCGCTTCATTCGAAGATATAGGTTCCCTCCCAACCCAATCCCGGTGATAAAGTTTTGTATTCGACTTATTTATCTCTAAAAGAATGACAGCTTGACTAGTGGTGCGGTTATGGTCAATACAGAATCGACTTAATTGGAAAAAGTCGATACTTATATCGATTTTCATAAATCTCTTAAAGTGTGCATGTTATCTTGTAGATTAAAAGGACTACCTGGTTATAATATATCTTCGAATGAAGCGACTCATATAATATTGATCGAACTTCGCTTAAGAAGTTCGTTTGATCATATAATATTGCGTAACTTTTTGTTTATTTACGTTATGACGTTTTTAAATTTTGTAACAAATTGAACAAATTAAGACCTTTCTTTTGATGCATCATTCGTCTATCTGTATTATATAGTTTCTATGTAATCACGGGCGATGATTACGGCAAGTGGCGGTTCTAGCGGCCAACTATTCTTTGTCATAGCGTCTTAGTTTTATTTGTAACAAATTCACGAAAAGGGGTGTGTAAAGTAACAAATTAGCACTAATTCCTGGCAAAGTTTCGTCAAATATTATGAGTTGGCCGCGCGGTTGAAATGTACATATATGTTAATCAGGTCAAGTTGTCCTATTTGCTTTTAGTCTTCTTGTTATTGGATAGACTGCCTACATTTTGCTGACATCGCATCGTACGTCCTAGCTAGGTCATTGAATAAACCCTGTTAATAATATTGGCGTTATACTTGTAGGTATGGCTAGATCTAATTGATCCCTTCTATGAAGGAGGCTGGAGCGTAATAAAAAACCGCTTCGAAGATGGAGTATATGAAGTGTATGATTGTATCAATATTGGCTGTATGGTATGACACACAATGATTTTCAGTCAATTGATGCGGGACGCAATTTACTCCGCACTATATTGATTTATTTTTATTTATTTATTTTACCTTTTATGTATACACATATTATACATATAAACAGACAAGAAAAAAAAACAGAAATATAGGTACAAAGGTGATGCTTATTTCATAAGAATTCTCTTCCAGCATACCTGCGATAGAACAATAAATAGAGAGATGATGATGATGATGATGATAGGACTCCCTTTTCCGCACTTAAGACTCCCATTCGGTCCGTTGTGCGTGGGGATTCTGGCTAACAGAGCCAGCCTAGCTCCGCCCAGAAGCACAGAAGCTTCCTGGGAGCTTCACAGGCTTCGCGGAGCGACCTCATTGTTCCGAGGATTTCTTCACGTTGAGAAGCCACGGCCTCGCAATCCAGGATGACGTGGGCGGCTGATTCCTCGGCATCAAGGCAGCCCCTGCAGAGGGGGCTGTCCGTGGCGCCTATGTTGAAAAGATGTTTGTTAAGGAGGTTGTGGCCCGTAATTGTACCAATTATTATTCTAAGGTTATTCCTACTCAGGTTGAGAAGTTTTTTGGTTAATCGCGGGTGTATCATTGGTAGAGCCAATTTTGACTGTCTACAGTCTGTTGCCCGTGACCATCTGTTGTTATGGAGTTCGGTCGATCTTTGGCGAATCCACGTACGAAATTGTGAGAAAGGCAAAGGGAGAAGTGGGTACGGGCCTAGCACCCTCATGTCAGAGCCTCTCTTCGCAAGTTCATCTGCAGCATCATTGCCCAAAGATTCACTGTGCCCCTTGATCCACTGGAGAGTAATACGATTAGACGTCGATAAACTCTCCAGAGCTAGATGGCACTCAAAAATTAGCTTATTGTTAGTTTGTTTGCTTGCTAAAGCTTTGAGCACAGATAGGCTGTCGGATAGGAATTTAATGCCATAGTTCCGGATGCCTAAGCGCTTTACTGCTGTTGCAGCCTGTGTTAAGGCAACACATTCGCATTGAAAGATCGAACTATGTGTGCCTAGTGGTATGTGAAAGTTAATGTTGAGGTCAAGGGAGTGTACGCCAGCACCTGAACCGTTTTGTGTTTTTGAGCCGTCTGTATAAATGCGCACTTCATTGACTCCTGACTGATCCCTTTCTTCCTGAACTGTTTGTATAATATAGTTTTTGTTGAACATCGGTTGGTTTGGTGTTCTGTCACACGGGGCAGCGATGAGAGGCTGGTACTCAATCGCCCGGTCCAGGATTTTAGCGTGTGGACTGGTAATGTTTTTGCCCCATATGCCCAGATGCATCAGCCTGATGGCGGCAAGCGCCGCTTCCTGCTGTATGTACAGGTCAAGGGGAGTTAATTGAAGGGCTATCTCCATGGCTGCTGTTGGGGTGGTTTTCATGCAGCCAGTGGTAGCTGAGCAGGCCAGTCGTTGGAAGCGTTGTAGTCTGGTAATGGTGGTCGAGAGTTCTGTCCTCGTCCACCAAACCAGAGCACCATAAGCCAACATTGGCCTGATCAGCGCTTTGTAAATCCACAGAGTAATCTTCGGGGAGAGCCCCCATGATTTTCCTAACATTTTTTTGCATTGGTAGAGTGCAATTGTGCTTTTATTAAGTTTGTAGTCAAGATGCTTGTTCCAGAGCAGTTTGCTATCTAGAATCACCCCCAAGTACTTGACTTCGTCTTTCAATGTTAGTTCTGTGTTGAAAAGTTTTGGGAGCCTATGAGGTCCAAGAGTTCTCTTGTTGGTGAACATAAATAGAGAGATGTAGACAGCGTGTGAAAGAGTAAAGGAGAAAAAATAATAATACATAAAATTTAAAAACAATTCACTTAATAAAACTAAACAAGCATTATAAGAATATACCTAAAATAAATATCACTAGAATGTTAATAATTATTATAAAATAATCAAACTAATAAATACATAACATACACAACTATGATAAAGTGGAAAGATAGTGTTCTTTTAAAAACTGCAACAGTCAGGTGACTGTCCCTAATTTCAGGCGGTAGTGCATTCCACAGCCGCACCGCGTGCACTGTGAAGGAGTAGGAATAGAAGTTGGTGGAGTGGGGAGGGGACTTACGAAGGTTATTAAGATGTGACCTGCAAGGCGCATCTGCAGTACGGGCGTAGGAAAAACGCTCCCGCAGATAGGATGGTGTTTTAGGATTGTGAAGGTGATTGAATAGGAGACACAATATCCGAGAGTTCCTGCGAGGTTGAATGGGGAGCCACTTGAGTATCTTGCGAAAGTTGGAGACGTGATCATACTTTTGAAGTTTAAAAACAAAACGAATACAGATATTTTGCAAATGCTCAAGTTTATTTAAAAAATGATTATTTGGTTTACTTACTACCTGTTAAGCAGTGCTAATATTTTTGCCTGTTCCTACAAAGTATTTTACGCAGCGCAAGATTCATCAAGTAACAAATAAACATTAACTTAAATGTACTTACCTAAAAATATTTTTCATCTAAATTCTATAGGTAAGTAAACGAGGGAACAAAGAAACGGACATACATACAGGGCAAACAAATAACCCTCCTTTTGGGCTTCGCCGCAGTCGGGTAAAAATAATACCAGCCTATTATATTCCCACTGCAGGAGAAAGGCCTCTTTCATACAGAGAAGGTACGAGCATTGATCGCCACACTTGCTCGAGACGGGTTGGTTATTTCAAACATAGATTAACAGTAATGATATTACTAGGATATAATAATCTTCAATTTTATTAGTGTAACAAAAATCGTACCACATATCAACAACTAACATAGAACCGTCAATCCACAGCAAGACCTGACGTCATACATCCTAGCCCTCCTCACAGACGACGAAGCCACGTGGTGCGGGAACTGCAACAGTTCTGAATCAGCTGCGTCTTCCACCCCCTCCTCCCCCGCCAGCTCCGCAGACGAAGAGTCCTCCACCACCGACCAGATAGAGACCGACCAAGTGGAGACCGACATGGACGGAGCGGAGGCCACAGATGTAGACACAAATGAGGCCATTGGAGGCCCCGCAGACTCGGCCTCAGCCCCGACCCCGTCCATCATCACAATGGCACCACCTCCTTTCGCGATTCCTGTCCCACCTGTAGCACCGGATTCGACGACGCCTGGCGAATCGAATGTTCCGGATTCGACAACTGCTGATGATCCTATTGATGAAGGTGACTATCATTTATCTTACACTAGCTTGTGCCCGCGGCTTTACCCGCGTGGATGTGGGAAAATATCCCACGGGAATGCACTAGGTACCGAGTCTGCTGGGATTTCCACCGAAGCTTTCATATAAATCTAATGGTTTACGTAGCGCACGCCAGAAAAGCTCCCAGTCAGCTTGATTTTTTCCGACATCTTAAACAATCATCGTCATATCTCAGGTAATTTACATAAAACCTTAATTAATCATACGCCTAAATCTTCCTCAAGAGTCAAGAATCACTCCGTCCATTGGTGAAAACCGTATGAAAAACCGTTCAGTGGACAGGCAAATAGACGCGGCGCGCGGGGCGGTGGCGGCGGTGGCGGCGGGTGCACTTTGTACTGACAGTGACGTAGGTACCACATGTGACTGTCCCTAATGGGCCTACCACACGCACAAGCTTCACCACAGTTTTGCCTGCGCAAGCCGGTTTGGAACACCGTGCGTGTGGTTGGTAAAACTGTATCGGTGTTCCGTGAACCGGCTTGCGCAGGCAAAACTGTGGTGAAGCTTGTGCGTGTGGTAGGCCCATAAATTACGCTAGGTTGATAAAATTTTCGTTTTTCTTAATAAATTATGTTAATATTATGTACCTAGTTTATATGTCGGTTTCTCATAGTATGATAATCTTAAATTTATTCATTCAGTGACGGACAACGCACATCCATGGTAAATGCCATTTTACGCAGAGCGCTATAAACATATAACGAAAGTGAGCATGAAGGAAGTATATTTGAAAATTCACCCCTAAGAGCGGATGAAAGTTTGTATGGAAGATCGTCATTTTTGTCGATGGAAAATCCAAAATCCCATCGGGCACATGGGTCGTATTTATTACACTAAGCAAGTTTTTACCATTACCTACCTAACAACAGATTTTTTTTTAAATTGTGTTTTGTGTGTTGAGAGAGAACAAAAACTCGAGTCCCTAATAATAATCAAATCGACATCTAAATGATAACCCTCCTTATTACAGACATGGTAGACGAGGGCGGCGCCATGTCCCTGGACTCAGCGGGCTCGGGCGGCTCGGGCGGCTCGCGCGGCTCGGGCGGCTCGCGCGGCTCGGGCGGCTCGCGCGGCTCGGGCGGCTCGCGCGGCTCGGGCGGCTCGCGCGGCTCGGGCGGCTCGCGCGGCTCGGACGGCTCGGGCGCGTCGTCGGACTCGGACGCGTCGCAGGAGTCGCGCGACGCGGCCACGCCGGCGGGCCCGGCGCCGCTGCGCGACCTGCAGCTGTTCGGCGACTGCGAGCTGGCGGTGCTGGCCGCGTCCAGGGAGGAGTACGACGCTCACGCTAAACTTGTGAGGGCTGAATACTCCAAGCTCACGCACGATAACTATGTCGAGTTGAGAATTAAGGTGAGCAGTTTTGTTTTATTGAGGTTTATAGACCATTCAGTCGCTCCATGTAAAATACACTATAGTGTCCAGCTGCATCCGTTTAGACTGGCTGGGACCGGAAAAAGGCTAGGCAGATGATCAAAGACCACCTATCAATCAAGGTTTTAAAATAGACATTTTATCGGATGCCATAAGCCTTTATATACTTTTTTTAATTTTCCCCTTTAATCTCCAGCCTTCAGTTTAACGATATTCAAAGACAATAATTTGCTGAGAAAACAACCCTCAGATTAATATCAAGCGGAAGCTTGAAGATTGGTTAAACCTACTTATTTCTTGCCAAGTCCAAAGATTGGGTCGTAAGCCAAATTAGTACTTACTTATTACTGTTTCATACATTATCTACATCATTAACGACAATACTACCAACAAAAAGCCTTAATTGCAATTTTCAAGCTAACACTAAAATATATTTAGTAAATACAAGTATATAATAAAAAAGAAAAGAAAAAGGGCAAAAGGCTCATTGGGCATCAAAATGTCGGCCGCTTCGCTGTCAATGGGATAAGTGTCAAAAGGCTGGCAGTATTACGACGTAGGATGGCAATGCTGATTCTTTGGGCTAAAAATTAGCCAGACACGTGAAGAGTCAACCAACCGCTTGGCGATGTCCCGAAATATTCGATGAGTACTCGAACCCCAAGGCCCTAGTGTTTCAACCCCAAACGGCTCATAATTAACTAAAACCTTTTTTCTCCAAATTCCAGGTGCTAAACCAATTCAACCAAGTACCAAAATTGTTCCACACTCCAGAGTTCGAATGCTTCGAATCCGCAGCTCGGGAAAACATTGAACGCGAGATCCTTACGCTGCGAGAACATCTACTTACCGGGAGGAAAGACTAGTGCTACGTTTACCAGGAATGTGATGTTGACGATGATGAGGAGCTCAGTACTGAAAGCAACTAAATTGTTACTCGAACATCAAGCTTGAAAAATTACCTGAGCGCTGGGATGTGATGGGGGCTAGAAAAAACAGTCGCAAAATTTAAATTCGTTTCGCGAATATGCCTTCACGTGTGTCTGGCTATATCATCGTCAGTAACTAGTTGGGTTTAGATTTTAACGGTAATGAATGCTGTATTTATATCATCCATCATTATTCAGCCGAAAGGCGTCCACAGCTCCGTCTCCGCCATAGGACTCCGCCAAACATCGCCACGCCACCAGATTCCCATGACCTTCAGCAGGTCATCGGTCCACCTTGGGGGGCCTACCCGTTTTAAAAGTAGATTCCATAATCTTAAGCCTATTTTGTGTGGATGCTTTTTAGCCTTCAGATATGAATCGGGTGATACGGCGGAAACTAGCTAAGCGCACAAAATAAACATCATGTTATTATTTCATATCAGCTTACAAGCGCGGTCGGGTAAAACAATAATTTGCTGCTCAAGGTAATTTTAAAGAAAGGTTTGAGTAAACTTTGATTGCATGTTTTGTGGTACCTTCTACCTACCTCAACAACAGTAGGTACCTACTTCCTCTCGTTGTTATGAACGTCATAATCCTGGCACGTCTCGAAGGCGCTTGAATTTGACTTGTGTTACACGCCTTCTATAGTCGTGCTACTAACACAAGTAAGCTTCTTGGGTCTGTATGGCTTGCAAATTACAGTCAGTGATTGTATTTACACAAAGGACACTTCCAGTGTAGTGTTATTCTTTAGATTGGTGTCTGTTTATTACCTAGATTTTATTGGTTTTACAAAAGTCAACTCAAAAGCACGGCTCGTTTAAAATCGTTGTTTTCCAATTCAAAATGTAATAGGTGTTGTTGTAAAATGTGTGATGGCGTAATGTTTATGAACGCCTTACCATTCACTTATCCTCATATTATATACCGACATTCCGAAATAAACATAATTATTACGCTTTCTTAATGTTAACACTAAAACAGTAATTGTAAAAATAATGCATTTAGTAAGATTTACCTACACACTGAATCACTTTTTATCAGGAGTAGGTTATTTATTGATAATACCATTAGATATAAAAAACATGACTGAACGTCTTTTTATTTTCAATTGGAATATTATAAAAATGTAAGTAGGTAGGTACCTAAGTATAATTATTGCAATTAAAGGAAATACTTAGGTACCTACTGTTTTATTTTCCAAAAAAAATGGCATAACCTTTATTTAGTCGGCTACTATAAGTACCTACGTAAGTATGATAGCTAGGTACAGTTTCGAATTAGGTATGTGCTTCGATGTAGTCAGTAGTTAAATTTAGCTAGGTATTCTATATTATTTCTGCTTATTAATTAATTTTATCAATTTACTAGCATTTTATGACATGGTCAATAAAATAAAAACATTGTATTGAGTTGTTTTTATTGTCACAACCTTCATTCATAAATAGGTGCTACACTATAAGGGGGAAGCGCTAAAGTAGCCCGCGAAATTCAAATTTTCTTACGTTTTTTGCAATTTGCTGGTCAGTATTAAGTTGTACGTTGATTAATATTAAATATATGAATCGCGGCCGTAAGAAATATGTGTTTACAGAATTATAATCATTAAAGTCATCAACACAACTCTCTAAGACCATGTAAGTCCAAAGAATGATGATTTCATGAAACAGTTATTCTTTGGACTTACGTGGTCTTAGAGAGTTGTGTTGATGACTTCAATGATTATAATTCTGTAAACACATATTTCTTACGGCCGCGATTCATAATTATATTAATCAACGTATAACTTAATACTGACCAGCAAATTCCAAAAAACCTCAAAAAAATTGAATTTCGCGGGCTAACCTGGCGCTTTCGCCATAATCAGTGTGATTAAACTGCAAAAAAGTGACACTTGTTATATCAGTACCAAAACTTCCTGAACAAGGCCTTATCTAAGCTAATAAAAATAGATAGGTATGTGGTGGGCAACGGGCAAATTATAAGCAGTTTTTTACAAAAAAAAAAACAACCTACTTCCAAAAAAAATACTACAAATTGAAAAATAACTTTATTTCGGAAGTCGGTGTCTTTGGTTCCGCATTTTTTTTTTATATAATAGTTTTATGGCCTGGTTGCTAAGACCTTTTAGCCACGTCTTTGTTTCATTTTATTTATATCTGGAGTCTAACATGACATTAGAATATGGGTGTACACATTCTAATGTATTAGGAGTATTTGGCAGCAAATGTATCGAATCAAGTTTCCCGGTAAACTTCGCTGAGGTAGCCAAAACTACAAAAAAATTCTCAGCTCCATTTTACCGGGATCGCGTCTGTTTCAATGATTACACATATTGTCCAGTTGCGCAGACACTTGAGATACAAAACTACACCAATTTTACATCACAATATCCACTAGGAATCAATTTGCGAATAATTAAAACAGCCAACTAGACTTCACTCGAAGAAATCCCGCCAAAAACTCTTTTGGTTCCGCATTTTCGTCACCCACGATAGAGTAGTTCCTAGTGCGGGGCAACGCTTTAAAAAAAAATCTAATTTTATTACGTTTTTTGCAATTTGCTGGGTTGTACAGACGCCAGCACATCAACCTACCACAATCTGTCAGATTTTCCCAATCAACTTTGAACCTTATGCTTTAGCGATAAAGTTGAAAATCTATTAAAGAAATCTGACAGATTTTGAGAATCTCAGAATCTGAGAGATTGTGGTAGGTTGATGTGCTGGCGTCCGTACGTCGATCTCAATATGATTCGCGGCCGTAACAAATATGTATTTACAGAATCATAATCATTAGAATCAGCACCTAATACAACTTGTTAGGTTAGTATAATCCCAAAATGTCAAGATTTCATGAAATAGTCATTCTGTGGGATTACTTGGTCTTGGAGAGTTGTGTTGATGACTTTGATTCTAATTCTGTAAATATGTACATATTTTTTACGGCCGCCTGAGCTGATGATAAGTCAAAGTCAAATATTTTTATTCAATTAGGTAGGCCTATTACAAGCTCTATCGACAATTACAAGCCCTTAGGTACCATAATCAGATGCGGGACCTGCTCGTCTCGTTACATCATTACGAAAAACGGAAAGATGAAGACGATTGTTTTACAAGTCCACGTCTGTCCAAGAACTGCTAAGTAGTTTCTGTCGACATATTGCCATATGGATTGCTGTGGCTACTACCATCGTCAGCTCGGTAGCATTTAGTGATGACTCTCAGACTCAAACACCTGGATCATAAATAGGTTTCATTTGATTTGAGAGAGTTCAATTACTACACTGTACATGCCTACAAAATTGGAGGATTTTCCTCGATTTTCATGGGATCCCTTCATCAGATTCTGACTTGGTGACAATGGGACCACCTCGAGAGCATACCCTTTCAAACCCTAATGTCAACTGCTCATCACATGTTACAAAATATTGATTTTCCCGATGCTGGGACGTTAATTGCCGAGGAGTTCTCCTGGTAAGAACCAGGAAAACTCCTCAACAACCACTCACTATATGCATTGTGACGAGTATAAATTGCTTAGCAACCATATTAAAGTAATCGATTCGCAACCCGTGAAATATTTGTTATTGAGTAGTTCCGATGGCCATCTGTGGTCTTCATCATCAGCTCCACTTTACCAAATGCTGATTTCCGAGAGCAAATGCTCAAGTTACTTTAAAAAATACCCATATACCCAAATCACTATAGGTTTGCCTATAAAATTTGAGGGATTACCTCGATTTCCATGGGATCCTGTCATCAGATTCCAAGTTGATGATAATGGGACCACCTTGAGAGTATACCCTTTCAAACAACAAAATAATTTTTGGAATCGGTCCAGCCGTCCATGAATAATCGGTGAACATACATAAAAAAAAACAAAGTCGAACATACTCGTATAACCTCCTCTTTTTTGGAAGTCTGTTAAAAACGAGTGGAGAACAGGGTAATTTTTATAATTACATTTATGTCTACGCAGTTTGGTAGAAACACTAGAAATCTACCTACTGCTGACTGCAGCAGTTATAGACATTGCATGTAGGTACATTGTGCTCAGTATAATATCTTCTATACGGTAAAATGTAGGTAGGTATAGTGTACTACACTGATTTTTTTGGCGCATGAATTAACATTTACAGGGGGTTGGTAAAGTATTTGCGATATTGTTACAGAAATTGTACTGAAAAAATAAAAGGCGGTGTTACTTCCGATTTTGGCCACGCTTAAAAAGATCCTTGAAATATTGTAGTCCGTCTCACGAAAGAAGTCACCGCGGCGCGGCGCCACAATCCTACAAAAACCCTCTTACAATATTTCGCTAATTAAGGGGGAAGCGCTAAGGTAGCCCGCGAAATTCAAATTTTCTTACGTTTTTTGCAATTTGCTGGTCAGTATTAAGTTGTACGTTGATTAATATATGAATCGCGGCCGTAAGAAATATGTGTTTACAGAATTATAATCATTAAAGTCATCAACACAACTCTCTAAGACCACGTAACTCCAAAGAATGACGATTTCATGAAACAGTTATTCTTTGGACTTACGTGGTCTTAGAGAGTTGTGTTAATGACTTTGATGATTATAATTCTGTAAACACATATTTCTTACGGCCGCGATTCATATATTAATCAACGTTCAACTTAATGCTGACCAGCAAATTGCAAAAAACGTAAGAAAATTTGAATTTCGCGGGCTACCTTAGCGCTTTGATCTCTGCGACATAAGTCAAACTGACATTCCTAGGGTTGTCATGATATAAAAAATTGTCGACAGAAATTATCGACGTTTCTTACTATTATCGATGCTAATGTAACATTTAATTGGGTTTAATTTAGTTACAAACGTTACTAAATTAAACGAATATTTCGGCGAAGCGAATATATTATAACTTCGGCGTCCTCCAGCTCCTTGGATGACCACAGGGGTTCGAATGGCGATGAGGCGCAGGGATCGGGCCTTTCGTAAATTTAAAAAGGATCGCCGTGAAGAAAATCGCAACTTATTCAAAGCTGCTAGAAATCGGTGTAATCAGATGATACGCAACGCTAAACGCCGCCATATTCTCGAGAACATTTCTTCTTCTTCACCTGCTGATATCTGGAATTTCCTAGGTACTCTTGGTATCGGCAGGCCACGGCATGTGGATTTTCCTAATACAATTGGCCTTGATGATATCAACCGTCACTTCACAACAACTTGTCATTTGAATTCCCAAATGTTGTCCCAGACGGTCGATTTCATTACTGGCCTAGCGAGTCCCATTATAGAACCATTTCTCTTCTCTCCGGTGACCTTGGACGAAATTAAAAAGATCATCCTCTCCATAAAATCCAAGGCTGTAGGCTATGACGGCATCAGTCGTAGTATGGTCTTTTGGATCCTTGATAGCCTTCTCCCTTCGATTACCCACATCATTAACTTTTCTCTTGACTCCGGACAATTCCCATCCCAGTGGCGTATGGCCTACGTCCGCCCACTTCCTAAAATTTCAAATCCCTCCCTACCCAGTTACTTTCGACCCATTTCCATTCTCACATTCCTGTCTAAAGTGCTTGAGGCCTGTGTACGCAAGCAGTTTACGGGGTTTGTTCATCGGAACAACCTCGTAAGTTCCTTTCAATCTGGGTTCAGGCCTGGGCACAGTAAGTACAGCGTCCGCTCTCCTTAAAGTAACTGGTGACATTAGAGAAGCGATGGAGGATACCAAAGTTACCGTTTTGGTTCTAATTGATTTCTCCAATGCCTTTAACGCCGTCAGCCACGATATTCTCCTTTCTATCTTTTCTCATCTTATGGTTTCTTCCGAGGCTCTGGAATGGTTCTCTTCTTATCTTCGGGGACGTCAGCAGTCGGTTCGCGTTGATCAGAGTTCTTCGAGTTGGCGTGACCTGGATGCTGGGGTTCCTCAAGGCGGTATTCTTTCTCCATTGTTATTCTCCATCTTCATTAATTTTATAACTCACTGTCTTCGATGTCCGTATCATCTATATGCTGATGACCTTCAATTGTATACATCTGGGCGGGTAGAAGGTTTGTCGGACGCTATAGCAGATGTAAACCGAGACTTAGATGCTGTCAAAAAGTGGTCTGATAGTTTTGGGGTGTCAGTAAACCCCTCAAAGTGTCAGGCCATTGTAATTGGAAGCTCACGCATGATGGGTAGGGTGACGCTCAGCTCTCTTCCTCCTCTTATGTTCAATGGTACAGTCATACCCATTACCTCTACTGTGAAAGATCTCGGTTTGCATCTTGACTCTACGCTTAGCTGGCAACGCCAGGTCTCTAGTGTTAGCCAAAGGGTCAACTGTACTCTGCGATCCCTGTATCGTCTGAGAAACTTTTTGCCCGCTAAGACGAAAACCATGCTTGTGCAGACTTTAATTTTCCCTATAATCGACTATGGTGACGTGTGCTAGGTACTTTGACTTGAACGCGGTTTTGCTGGATAAGCTCGACAGATTGCTCAACAATGGTATCCGGTTCATATTCAACCTCAGGAAATATGACCATGTGTCGAGCTATAGGTCTGAGCTCAAATGGATGTCCATACGCCAAAGAAGAAGTTTGCGCACTTTGACCACGCTTTTCTCCCTTCTCAACTCTCCCACTCCTCCTTCTTATCTCGTGTCTCACTTCCAATATCTATGTTCTTCTCACGCTAAGAATCTGCGTTCTTCTAACAATCTTCTCCTACTCTGTCCTTCTCATACTTCTGACTTTGTTCATTCTTCCTTTCATATTCAGTCCATTCTTCTTTGGAATGCACTTCCTCTTCATATCAGGACGGCCACCAGTCGGTATGCATTTAAGCGGAAATTGCAGAGTTATTTACAAAACAAATAGAGTAGAGTCATCTCATTCTCAACACCTCTCTCCCTTGAATTTGTATAATATATATGTTATAAGTATATATTATAGTAAATAGTATGTATGTGTATATAACTTATTTATGTATTTGTGTACCTAGTTTTAATAGATTCTTTTTTTAAATCATTGTTCCTCTCATTCAAAGCACCTGCCATCCAATCTCTTCACCACCCTTGGTTGACTGGGAGAGAATGCCTAAGGCATTAAGTCCGCCTTTATACCTTTTTGTGCGAGAAGTTTAAATAAATAAATATTTGAATATAAAATACATTTATTCTCGTAACGGAGTACACCCCAAATCCATAGCTGAATCAGTTTCTGAATCGCTATAACAATCTTCTAAATGATATTGTATATCTTGTTATGATATTAAAATAAAATATACAATAAAATTAAAAAATTAATATATGTATTTAAAATTAAATTTTATTTAAAATATCGATAGTTTATAGTCTGTGGTTACGTTGATTCATCGCCCATCACTAAGTAGATCGGCATGCCCATAAAGTATGACATTTACTGGTCTGTACGTAGACAGAGTAAACTATAGACTCATGGTCATGGTATCCGTGTCACCGAAAGGGACAAAAAAAAGTGTACATCTATTAATTAAGGTTACCAAGTAAGGAAAATTTTGTCCAATATTTTGTAAATAAGAAAAATATTATTGAAAAATGTTTACTCTGTCTACGGGTCTGTACTACTATGAAATTCAGAACTTCATAGGCGTGATTTTACTGACAGCTGTCGCAGAGATCAAGTTATCTTTTACGAAGTATAGTCTGTGGACGCGACGCTATTAATTTACTACACGCTACGCTACTATGCTCTGCGTCGACTTGTAAAATAGTCGATTTTTGTTTACTCCTATTTTGTAACATTTGGATGTTTTATACTTATGAATTAATTTTTCGTCAAATAAATAGATTTTATGATCCATACTAATTCAATTTTTTTCCAATAAAATGCCACTATTTCTTGGAATCTAGTAATTTAGCTGTTTAATTTTAATAATGTGGTTTTAGTTAACTGACTCTTGAAATCTCTATTATCTATGACGTCAAACAAATTTAAATGTCAAAATCAGAATCAAAATTGTACTGAGTAGGAGTACCTAGCTATATATAATATGAAGGAAACATGGCGTCTTCGACGCATTTACTTTGATAATCCTTGAAATATTAAAATTCTACTAATTGCATTACTTAATTCTATAATAACTGTTGTGTAAAGTGTTAACGGTGTGTTATTAAGGGCTTTTAATATCGTCCCAGTGACTGCTACGCAGGTAAACAATAGTACGGCGAGGAGAAAGGTTATTGAACAGCGATTATAGTCCAACCAACATGGAGGCAACGGGACTGCGGCGTCGAACGGTTTGTGAGTACAGTCGTTTTATTCGTACGGGTGATGTTCACAGGCGTGTGCGATGTCGTGGCGAGGCCGTGACGAGAGGAACACGCGGTGGGGCGAGGACGACAGGTGGGCCGAGGGCCGGCCGCGCTCGCCCGTGTGGGAGCCGCGCCGCAGCACCAGCCCCGAGCGCCGCGAGCCGCGCGCCGAGCGACATCACCACGAACGGTTTGACCGCGAACGCGACCGCTACGACCGCGATAGGGACGACGACCGCGAGCGCCGCGACCGCTACCGCCGCGAGCGGTACGACCGGCCGCGCGACCGTGACCGCCGCCGGTCGCCCAAGCGGTACGACGACCGTGAGCGCGAGGTGCCGGCTCCGCCGTCTCCGCCCACCATAAGTGACATGGATCACAAAGCCAGTTCTAGGTCTAGCAGCCGCTCGGGCAGTCGTGAACGAATGGACTTAGATTACGAGAGTAAATACGACACCAGAGATAAACATGATGATAACCAGACAATCAATGCGTCCCCGGGGGATTGGTTCTGTAAGTGTGGACTGTACAACTTCAAGAGGCGTCAAGTGTGCTACAGACGGAACTGTCAAGGAAAGAGGTCAGATGGTATAGTCTATGGTGGTGACAGTGAGAGAAACCTCTTGTCAGAGAGTGCGGGCATCACAAAACGGTTGTTGTTTAGAAGATTAGATGCTTTAACTACTGAAGAGAATATATTAGAGGTAATAAAGGCAAGATGCTCAAAGACTGTTTTAGATTCCATTGCAGGCATCACTATTGGCAGAGAAACTTTAACTGGTGCATCAAAGTGCTTAGCTTACATTAATTTTAATTCCATTGCTGATTCTACAGCTGCTCATTCTGAATTAGCATCTCTGCAGCCACCATTAGAGATAGATGGTAGGGAGGTCCTTGTAAGTTTCTATAATGAACCAAAGAAAATTTCTAAACCTCCAAGTGCAGACTATTCTTCTTATTATGCTCAAATGACCAATTACACTTCATCTGCTCAGGCTATGTCTGAGGCAGACCGCGTAAATGCGGCTGCTGCCGTTGCTCAATCTGCAATCTCAGCTGCTCAAGCTCGTCACATGGCTTGGACCCCAGTGAGTGTCCCAGTTTTTGTGACTTCTACTGTACAAACTGCCCCTGCAGTCAAAGCCCCCACTGGTGATGGTAAAACAGTGTATACCGCCCCTGATGTTAGGACTTTCATGTATGATGAAACTTCTGGCTACTATTATGACCCAGCCACAGGTTTATACTATGATGGTACTAGTCAGTACTTCTACAACAGTCAAACTAACCAGTACATGTATTGGGATGCCACAAACAACACTTACATAGCGGCTACACAAGCTCACCAGAATACTGAGCAGCCTAAACTGCCCAGCCCACCGACAGCCACCACTGAGAACACCATAGCTAAAGAACCAGAGGAAAAGAAAAAGAAAGATAAAGATGACAAAGTTAAAGTTGCCAAAAAGATAGCCAAAGATATGGAGAGGTGGGCACGAACTTTGAACCAAAAGAAAGAGAATGCTAGAAGCAATATTGTTATGGAACAGCCTTTAGACACAGGGGCCAGTAAGGGCTCTGCTGACATAGGCTTTTCAGTGTTAGGGTCTGGTCCTTCCTTGACTCACGTTAGGGAACTATCTCCACCACCAACCGGAGATGAGTTCCTAATGAAAAGGGTGGCCGACGCAGAACACGCCTTTGACAGCGATGAGGGCATCATAGACTGGGCCAAACTGACCTGCCTCATTTGTAAACGACGCTTCCCCTCTGCAGAGGTGCTGAACAAACACAAGTCCCTGTCAGATTTACACAAACAGAACCTAGCGGAGTATCGCAAGAAGAACGAACAGATTCCGCAAATGAATGGCTACAGAGACAGAGCAGCAGAGAGGCGCCTGAAGTTCGGTGAAGACGAACCACCAATCGTCAGAAAGCGATATGACCCATCCGACTCCATGCCACCGCCAATGACGCCGCACCCGCCACCCTCAGTCGTTGACACGATTGGTGGCAAGATGCTGCAGAAGATGGGCTGGTCTGAAGGCAGAGGACTGGGTAAAGAGGAACAGGGAAGAATCGCGCCAATAGAAGCCGAACAACGGCCAAGTTTGGCGGGTCTAGGACAGAAGAGAGGCATCTACACTCCCACCCCCGGGGAGACTTACAGAGACACAGTCAAAAAACTAATGATTGCCAGATATAAAGAGGTCGTCGGCCAAGAGGAAGGGAAATAGGTGGGTTTCGAACTTTATTACTTTCTGCATAACAATCATTTTCGTTTGCAGGGTTGGATTACAGGTCAGTCAAACATTTCTTGTCAATATGTCAGAAATATTATGTCATTTTTATCTAGTTATCAGGTGCTCAAGATTCTTCAACATAGATGAAGCAAGACTGATAATATATATAAAAAAGACTTATTTTTTATGCATTAAGAACTATTTCTTGCTTGTGAGAAGTAGGCGTTATCAATGGTCTTAAGTGTAATTTCCTCCAAGTGACTCAACTTTCATAAAGATAATTCCTCAAGATCTCATGTGAAAAAAGACTTTATAGTCATGTCTATAAGGTCCAAGGTTGTGGTACATTGGTATGCAAAAATATTCCGATTCTAATGGTTTGATTCTGATTTCACTACACTAGATGTTGGCGCTCAATGCTTCTTCTGAGGGCCATCACTCAGAAGTCACGATGTCCTACATGGTAAGTATTGATTCTGGCTGAATCACACTATTCCTGAAACCTAATCATGTTTTTTTCGCAGCCCCAAATAGGTAAATGTATAAAACATGAAGCAAACTGGAATTCTGATATTCAAATATCTTTCAAACCTAAGCCTGAGGTTTGACTTATTTGAAATTCTACGGCAATTGGAATGTTTAGCATTCTGCAAAATCATGTGGAAAACTAGATATGAACTTTTTTGGTGTATTAGATTAAACCTAGGTGTCATTCAGGGATATATTTAGTTTTTCTTTTGGTAAAATGTATTTTTGCTATAAATTTAAATTCTAGTGGTATAAGTAAGTCAAGAAAATTGATGATCTAAACGGCTATAAAATAAGTATTTATTTGTATTGAACTGTGACCTTTCAACTAGGTAGTATTCAAGGATTATTACAACGAAGACTGCAATCTATAAAGTTAATTTATTCCAAACTAAATAGTTCCTTTGTCTTTGAATATCTGCAACAATATTGGGTAAGGTTCAGTAACAAATATTGCTAAAGACGTTAGCGCCACGGCATAGGGCTCGCGAGTCGAAGCAACGAAGAAACGGGACCTATGGACAGAAATGTGATAGACTGTGACTGTAGTGATGTGTATGAAGAAACGGTGTCTAAACTGACCCACAGCAGTTTACTGATGAATATGACCATTTACCTTACAGAGACTACATGCCAGACGCTGCTGCGAGTTGCCAAACATTATAACAAACCTGTATACTCATAGATAAGATAGAATAGAACACTGATTGTGAGATTATAACTTGAAAGCAATTTTTTGAGTAGTGATGTGTGCTCCAACCTAGCTTATAGTCTATACAGTAAAAGTTATTGTCTACTTTTTTTAAACAATTTATTATATTATTCAAAATGTTAAGTTGTTATTTTTAATGTACATAGACACTTAGTTGAGCTTCATGGAAGTATATTTTATATTTAAAGACAATGAAACATGCATTGCATTTATTTTTAGTTTTTGTCTTAGATTAAGTATTTGGCAGTTAACAAATAAATTGTGTCAGGGTGGTTAATTGACTTTAATTAAGAGTGACTTAGCTACACATTGTAGGCAATTTAATTAGGTAATTCTAATTAGGTACAATTTATTGTGAGTGAAGTGTTTATTTTTCAATTTTCTTCCGAATACTTAACTATTTCTGAATGGTCAACAATTTGAAGAACGCAATAATTATAGTATTAAAGTACTTATGTAAAGTATAATACAGCTGTATGCATGGTCCACTCGGGAATTTAACAAGTTTTTTTATAGAATTTAGGCTAATTCTAGGAATTTTCCATATTATATTATAAATATTTTATAATTATATAGAGACTTATTATATTGATAGGTAGGTAATAATAGAGAGTTATATACCCACAACAAACTCGATTTATTTACAACAGGTATTATAGGAATGTTATTGTATAAACTCAAACACATAAGGACCTTCCAGCACATAGAACACAATAATATCATGTTACGTTAAGCCACTTACTGAATAAATATGTATATCAAACGCGATAACTACAAATTACTACCACGAAAAACACTATTTTCTACGTTTTGTTGGCCATTTATCTTTCTACTAACAATCTAGTTAATTATGAAAGTCTTCCAATTTTCTGACTCAGTGGCTCAACTCATGCATTAGAAAAAAGGTTTTAAGGGGGAAGCGCTAAGGTAGCCCGCGAAATTCAAATTTTCTTACGTTTTTTGCAATTTGCTGGTCAGCATTAAGTTGTACGTTGATTAATATATGAATCGCGGCCGTAAGAAATATGTGTTTACAGAATTATAATCATTAAAGTCATCAACACAACTCTCTAAGACCACGTAAGTCCAAAGAATGATGATTTCATGAAACAGTTATTCTTGGGACTTACGTGGTCTTAGAGAGTTGTTTTGATGACTTTAATGATTATAATTCTGTAAACACATATTTCTTACGGCCGCGATTCATATATTAATCAAAGTACAACTTAATACTGACCAGCAAATTGCAAAAAACCTAAAAAAATTGAATTTCGCGGGCTACCCTGGCGCTTTCGCCTTAATGAGTTAATCAATTGGATACTGTAGGTACGCCTTCTAAAAAAGCGTTCGTAATTATTTAGTACCTAGTCAGTTAATGAATACAAATTACATAGTGACCTAATTTTCTCGAACAAAAAGTTACATGTGTAGGTACTTGGTATAACGTAACATGATTCGTTTGACTATGACAGGTAATCATGTTGTAGATTATTAAAAAATGAGTAGTAATGAATAAATAACTAGTTCATTACGAACAGATACAATTTTGCATGTTTTTTAGATTGCTTAAGTTTTTATTGAGCATCAATATAAAATGTTAAAGTGTACCGATTCTTTTTATTTTTACTTCCTGTAGTCATGAAACTTTCAAGTTGGTACTTAAAGCAGGCCATACACGCTAGGGTGTACCTGACAGGTTTACCTGTACAGTTCAACTGTACAGGTAAACCTGAGCTCTATAGAGGCCATACACGTAGCGGAAAACCTGTACAAACTTGATCTCGACGTAGTAGCGTAAATAGGTTTATTGTTTGTTTTATTAAAGAAAAGGAAATTAAACGAAGATACCGTGAACAATGGTGCAAATCATGGTTACTTCAAAGAAAAAAGTACTCCCATGTCAAGTCTTTCCCCCTCTAGCAATCACCGGACAACTGCCGCCTGTGCAGGCGACCGCCACATGCTCAGTTTTGCTTGCACAGTTAAACTGCACAGGTATACCCTCAGGCAAAAAATATCAGTATTCATATTTTTTTGGGTTGCCTGCACAGGCGTGGAAACCTGCACAGTTGTGCAACATACACGCTGCGGTTTACCTGTACAGTTGAATTGTGCAGGTAAACCTGTCAGGTACACCCTACCGTGTATGGCCTGCTTTACTCAAAGAATACTCAGTATTTATGTTATGACCTAATGCGGCGGTTGTTACCGTGAAGTAATTGATTCTTTAATATTATTGTTTTTCGACGGGCTGAGGCTTTCCACTTCCTGATGGTTTTTATTATTTATTTATGATTGTTTTGGCCTATTCACAACACAAGGTCGCCCCGCATTACATGGGACCTACACATGACTCACTGATTACGCCTGTAATCCCGGAAGGCATACGTACATGTGTACCTATAGTACACCCACATTTCACCAGTTATTGTAATAGCGGGCGAGCCTATTGCCACCAACCGGGCACAAGTCCGGACTCCGGGCTGCTACTGAGAAATTCCTGAGACTAAAACCCAATAACACTGCCCGACTCGGAATCGAACCCAGGAGCTCGTGCTGAGCAGTAACGCTTGCGACCACTGTACCAACGATGCGTTTACTTGAATAACTGTTTATCTCTGCTTATCCCTTCGGGGAACATGGGCGTGATACTATACCATAACCATACCATAGCTCATTGGTACTAGTTATATCTGTAATCTGCCTGCATAACTTATGCAGCATAAGTACCTGTCTACTTCATGGTCACCTTTAGGCAGCAGCAAAAAAGAGACCTGATTTTCTTCACACCACAGTTCCACACACATCCTACCCACATGAGATAGAACATGAACCTTCATAGGTATAGGTACGTACTTACTCTACTACTTGGCCTATACCTAGGTGCCTATGGTGTTGATGGATCAATGACGGAGTAAGCAAAGATATGCTGGCAAAACGAGTTGGTTGACGTGACCAAAGTCAAATAGTAAGAAATATAAATAAAAAGGCAACAGAAATTAAAAGTTAGGTTTATTATAGGAACTAGTTTGTCTAAAGATTAACTGCCTCTGTAAGTGGAGTATCCGTATGGACTTAGCAGCAAGGGTATGTGGTAGTGCTGACCATCTTTGGTGTTGAACGTTATCTGGAAAATATCGGAAATCAAATCATTGTTTTGTGGAACACAATGCCATCTATTGTTCAATTGATAAACTAGTAGGTATTGGTGGGTTCATAGTGATGTAATAGATGGCGCTGTTAAAAAAATGAAACCTAATTAGTATACTTAAATATTATTGTAGGCATGGATTGTAGTATAGAGGCAGCACTGTTATGCCTCTCTGCTTTGTGGAGATTCAATTAAGCAAACGATTAAATTACGACTTGATTTTGCTCATCGTGAAAACAAACAAAGCGAAATATCGGTTTGTAGGTTATGTAATGCACATTGACCCCCTTGGAAGAGGAAACAGAGTGGCATTATTAATTCTGCAGATATGATAACCTTATCAAGTTTCTAAAAGCGTAGGGCAACTGAGCCATAAGTAGGTAGTTGATAATATTGAAGGTTAACAGCGAACAAAACAGATAAATTTTACTATAAAATCACGTTTTCGACTTTAAAATAATGTCGTAAGCATTATTAATCTAGTGAAGTATTAAGGTTGCTGCCACGCTTGATAAAACTGAATGGAACACAATCATCATTAGGTAGGTACCTACTTAAAATGTGTTGCGGTTTGCTCTCGATACCTAGGTATTAAACTAATAGGTAGCTAAATGAAAATGTGGAATTCGCGCATTGGTGCATAATGGTGTGGCTTTCCTGATACACCGTAATAATAGTACTTACTTATAGTTACCAATTTAGATTAATTTGATAAATTCCAATAAATAAAATTACACAGAGTGGGTGCGGGACCTTTATATGTTTATAATTCACAAAATGGCGGTAATTTCAATTATTATTAACAGATTAAACCCCTCATGAAATAAAATAGTATGTACCTACCTAGGTAACAAACAAAGTAAATAGTACGTACCTCGACAAACGGATAGATAGTTTCCGTATCATTCATTTTATAATAATCACCAACTTTGAACAACAACTTGTAAGTCCCCGCCGCCATCGAGTCATTTGAAAATGGAAACTGTATTCTCCCATCTGCATTGGTCATAGTGCTGTGCCATAGTGTCCAGTTACTGTCCTTTTGCTTGTACAATTCAACAAAAACCCCAGCTGCAGGGGTTCCAGTAGATGTATCTAACACATGAGAAGATAAAACGGGTCGTGACATCGTTCACGTCTACTCCCTGCGGCTGTTGAGAAACAAACTACACGATAAAGATGTTTTCTCTCGACGAATGCTTATTAATTCATAACAGTACACTTCGACTCTAATCACTTGAGATAAGTATTGTTTTTGATTACAACGCAACGTGTATATGTATTAAAAAGATAGTAGGGAATCGCTTGGAAATTATTTTTAGCAGAGAATTGTATTTGTATCTGTTCTCATGGTGATAAATTATCTCAAAAAGCCGGTTTGTCCTAAACATTGAACAGCTAAAACACTTGATATTTTTACTCCTGCATTTAAGTTTTAAGCAAAATGTGTAAAAATATATATTGCTAAATTCTATTATCAGGCGTTTTCATTATAACTTGCCAGCTTGCAGTACTGCTGTGTATCATAGGGATATTATAGGCTGTGTTAGTTATTGTGCTGTATGATTTACTGTGGTTTCTTGGTTACTATTCAGTATGATAGTAAGAGAGCAGTAGTGGCCCAGTAGTAACGGCCGCGACTGACGAGTTGTAGTGAGGAAACCGACATGTCCTAGAACTAGAAAAAATTTCGAAGACATGTGACACTCACTAACAGGATGGGACTGGAGTCGGTATGCGGTCTAATGCTGGGCTCGAGATTGGGCTTTCGGGAGCGTTGCATGTCGGGTCGCGCAGCTACCCTGGCAGCGGCCGTCAATGCCCACTTCAGGGTTAACGGGACTCTTACTACGGCGCACCACTATGAAAGTTCGCGCTCACCACACTCTACAGAACATTCGTCAAGAGCGAGGAAACCTTTCATACGATAGTATCGGAGCTGATGGAGGAAGCGAGGAACAGGAGACAAGGTACTGCCGAGGATGACGCCATGCAAGAGATCTTCTTGAGGATTCTGGTGAACCCCGCCCTTGATATGAGGGACAAGAAAGCCGCAGTCATTGACTTCATTACAGCTGGTATTGAGACGCTAGCAAACAGCATCGTATTCTTGTTATACTTGCTGAGTTGGCGGCCTGTTTGGCAGCGCACTATTCGCTCTGAGTTGCCTTCATGACTGCATGAAGGCAAGCAGCAAGGTCCTTGGCAGTCAGGGTACTGACCCTGACTGCCAAGGACCTTGCTGCCCCGTCCGTTCAAGCTGCTATATATGAAGCCTTCCGGCTGCTACCAACTGCACCATTCTTGGCCGGGCTTTTGGATGCGCCTCTGACGATTGCTGATCATAGATTGCCTGCTGGGACGTTTATTCTGGCCCACACGGGAGCGGCCTGCCGTCGTGAGGTTCTCCTCACGACGGCAGGCCGCTCCCGTGTGGGCGCCAGGAGGCCAGAAGTTCTCTTCTGGCGTGCGTGTGTGTTCATACCAGAGCGTTGGGTCAACCCAACAACGCCCCATGCTGCAACTCTAGTTGCTCCATTCGGAAGAGGTCGGCGCATGTGTCCGGGGAATCGCTTCGTCGACCTTGAGTTACATTTGCTGCTGGCTAAGATAATACAAAGATGGCGAGTGGAGTTTGATGGCGTGTTGGATATCACTTCCTGCTGACACCCAAGTCCCAGTGTCGCCGCGATTAGTCGAGTGGTAGTCGCATGCTTATTGTTACGTGCTACGTGCTATCGTTTTATACTTCTGCTTCTTAGATCAATGTTGTCATTTACTCACTGGACAGATTATACCAATGTAATGAGAATTATTATCATGTGCATTTGTTTCGAGATGGCATTTCAGGCCTGTGTTAGTGCTTAGGAGCACAAACACAACACAACACACACAATACCGCTGCTAACACAGGTCTGAAATTATTTAGCTGGGCCATTTATTTCCTCTTCTCTAAATATTGCGATTGTATAATCAAAGCTTTATAAAGACACCATCGCCATGCACCATTCGCCATTACTTCCCATCGCCATTTACTTTAATATTTGCTGTTTAATTTTAAATTACTCTAATAAAGTCCGTCTTATATCTTGCTAGTTAATGTTAAGCGAGTGCTCGAAATGTATTCCACTTGCCCAGTGATTGTGACATTCGTCTAATTAGGTATATGCTTATTTTTAAGTAAAAATGTAAGTAAGTTTATTGTGTTGATCCGGATGGTTTATTTTCCTCTAACTAATTGTAACTCGGTTGCCATGACAGCTCAGTGTAGGGTGCGTTACCCTGTGGTATTAGCAAAATCTGCTCAAATCGCACACTTCTAGAACTGTACTACGTGTAATATTTACGTAGAATACTGATATAGTTTGTAGCTACAGTACAATATTATAAAAATATGGCTATGTTGGTATCAAATACCTCTTGTTAGAAGACTGTGTACTGCCAGCACATGCATTTGTCAGGATTTTAATGCAATTATTAATCTAAGTGTAAACATTTAAGTTTAGCATTACAATCATTCCAATTTAAAATAAGTTTTTGGTAATACCAGCTTCGATATTTATAATATAAATTAGAAGTGGCCATTTCCTATGATTATTTTATAATTTAATATTTTTATGTTGACGTTAGTTGTATAACAAAAACGTGGATGGTTCCATCCTTGTTAGCTTTTATTAAAATGGATTACTTTGTTTATCATTATTATTTGTAAAGTATTATATTATTTTATTTGTTGTGAATGTGAAGACGATGGGTCATTTTATATATTTTTTTTATTCTCTCTGTTCTGTTAGTTTTTTTTTGATGGTTTGGCAGTTTGGGTAATTTATGTGGCCTATCCAAATGTCCTTTCTTTGGTATTGTTTGTCGAATCGTTGAGCTCCTTAAGTCATGAGTTGAGTTGCATGATTTCTGACAAATGCGTGCACTGACTGGATAGGTCCTCTCAATCTGTGTGGTTCTTTCCTCAAAAGACCATCTCAGACATCGATCTACATTGTCTTCATATAACCTGACCAAGATTATGTCTGAACTTTACAACAGACTGTGACCTCTGAGTTTGTTTCGGCCTTTCTTCTCAGAGTAGTTAGATAAGAAACGCCGACCTCATCTAGTTTTAAAAAAACATGATTGACGTGTAAAAGTGTTTGTACAAACCTATTTACAAAAATAAAATAATTTATCATTTATCTACCAACACTCACTGGGCTCGCGTGGTAGATTACAGCCTAGCCCACTGCCTCTCACTGACAGGAGGCCCCAGCAGTCTTAACATTGACTCTGAAACACTGTAGCATAGTAATAGGATGCACATAATAAGTTAGTATTAGGTAGCCAAGTAATATGTACAGAACGTCATCACTGTTATCTGTAGCGACTCTAGAGATGGAGTATCTTTGAGCAACAGTTATATATAATATATTCTATGCCCTTGATGTAGATTATATACAAAATGTGTTCTACAAAAAAATATCAAAATTGTCAAGATAGTCTATGCATTATCTTGTGATGTACCTAATACATAAATTATTATTATATTTATTATTATAAGATACCTATTTAGTACATCGAGCTTAAATTCTTGCGAATCAATCAGCAATCTTCGGATTAACGATACTTAATCGAAGCGTCTATAGTTTAGATTACAATTAGAACACTCACTGGGAATTACCGCATGTGCTACAGAAGAATAACAGCTAGTAGGGGATCCTATGGGTTTAGGGGATCAGACCGGAATAACTCGCAAAAACAACAATTTCTGGACAATGGGCAATAATAATTAATCATAAATTTATCTAGGTGACAGACAGCCATCATCGCAGAGTCAAAACTACTGAGGATATACAACCCATATTTACACGGTAGATTCTTACACAGGAGACGAGAGATAAGAAACGATATTGGAAAGTTTACTTAGGGGTGAAAAAGGCTAATTTCGTTTATGTGTCTGATTCCTTATCATAATGTATCATAAATGTAGGTGTTGTAAAATACATATTACAACTTTATACTTTATTCGAAAATATCCTAATTTATACTACCAAAAATACCTAGTCGAGGTCGCCGGAGTTCATTTCAAGAAGAGCGTTTTTCCTGATGTAGTTCTTCTTAATGTACACATCCGGATGCATCACGCCCTTCCTCGAAGCTTGTTCTACAATGTCCTCGGTGACGATCACGTTGGGGCCGGTCTTCACCAGCTTCTCTTTCAGCCTGCTTGGTTCGTTCCCGAACACGTTCAGCCCCGGATCGCCGTGCTTCAGGTAATCTATCCGCCACACGGGGGGATCTTCTCCACCGTCTGCGTCCGCTTTGTAGTTCATTCTGTCTCTCTTCCTGCTTAACTCCAGTATTCCTCCCATGTTAATGTCCGGGACCTCCACAGACATGGACAGCTTCTCCTCCGAGTAGTCTCCGAAGTCTTTCCTTCCCTTCAACTTGTCTTTGTACTTATTGTGAGGATAGAACTTCCTGATCTTCTTCCGTCCGTTGTACAGCGTCCTCGCGCTTTCTTTCTTTAATTTCGACCGTTTCTTTGGTTCTCTCTCTTCATTTACTTCTAAGTTAATATTAGCTGTTCTCTTTTTATGTCTGTTATTGGGTTTATCCTGCTTGTTTCTGTAGTATCCTGAATCGCTAACTTGTAGAAAATTTGACAGGTCTTCGCTGTTTATTGAAGGGAATAACGTTAAATGATACCCAGCGGGCGTCTGTGTCGTTTTATCCAACGATAGTTTCTTGTACTTTAACTGCTGTATGGAGCGTTGTATGAGGTTCTTGAGGGTTTCGTCTTGGACGATCATGTTGCATGGGACTGTGGGGAAGTTCTTACACAGCACGTTTTGCATCATGGCTAGAACATTTTGAGGTTGTTGCTGTTGCTGTTGTTGCTGCTGCTGCTGTTGTTGCTGCTGTTGCTGCTGTTGCAGAGCCATTGAGTTATCTTTCTGGAAATCGGACACCATCTTGGAAATGAGGGCGTCGTTTCTTATCATCATCGCGTACGATCGGATGAAGTAGAATGTTAAGAAGAGCAGTTTGAAATAAAGCCGCGTCATTTCTAAATTCTATATCTGGAACAAATAAAATAGTTATATGAATAGACAATATACAATATGACATGGATATATGAAAGGAAAGCATTTTACACAGTTTGGAGTGTTTTATACACCATACTCGTAATAGTTTCTGAGTTGAAGGTGCCCGAGTCTCTTCTCCCATTGCCCACGTCTTTGGGTCCACTTTGCCTGAGCGATGCTGACTCATTACTTCGTCGTCACACACTCATCCTTATTGCCTAGGTTGCATAAGTGAGTATCAATTTAGTTATTATGTAACTGCTGTATAATAAGGGGTATTAAAACACGAATGTGATATGTGATACTAGTACATTATGATATAAGTGCGGTAAGTTGAAAATTACAGCCGAGGCGATATTGCTTGCCCGAGCCGTAGGCGAGGGCTAAAAGAAAGCAGAGGCTGTAATTTTCAAAGCGCACGTATGTCATACGACGTTTTATAACATATTTGCGAGGAAATAAATAAAACTCGGACTGAACTTGCATATTTGCTTGTTTTCCATATGATGAAATTTTGATACGCTTGTAAGTATATATCGGTCGATTTTTCGGGCGAGGCTTAGAGTAGCCTTTTTCGCTGCCTCTGAGACTTCTGGCGGTGTGGAATTAATAAATTCATCATTACTTGACGACATTTTCAAATAAAAAAAAGTACAGCGAAAAGAAAAAGCGCGCGGAATAATTTTTACTTCTTAACAGATAAGCGATGCGCGCGCGTTCGCGCTTTTTTTTTTCAGGCATAGGCACAAAACAGCCAGTATTATTAATAAAGTAAATTAATATTTTTGTTTTTGTTACAGATATTAATGGTTGTAATTTATTGTCAAAATTAATTAAATTAAAGAATTAAATGTGTATTTATTATATTTTATCTCCCAAAGTTAATTTTATTCATAAAATGTTGACATCTTTTCTGAAATAAAAACTCTTTGCTAAGATTTAAAAAAGTACCGTTCGTTTTGACGGAGCATCTTGATAAACCGTGCGATTTACTTTACATTACCGCACAAGTGCGTAATGAGATACATTACGATATTGAAATTGGTGAAATAAGAGACCCTTTAAGTACGAGCAAATATGTTATAAAATAGTATAACATCACGCTATGACCCTTAGGAGCCGAGCAAAACGAAAAAAGTCAGTAAGAACGCTAAGCAAAAACGAAGTAATAGCGCGGGCAGGCGATGAGATGCGACGGGGTGGGTAGGGGAACAAGAAATTTCACGCGGACGAAGTCGAGGGCAGAAGCTAGTCCATAATATAAATACTAGAAACAAACACAAATTTGTTGTGCCTACAACAAGGCTCAAGAAAATAGGTGGCTCGTTCAGATGCCAATGTATACGCTTTAATAATAAACTACCAAGCCACGTTCAATTAAATCATTAATTAAACGTAAGTTGTGCAAGAAAGCCTTTTATACCGTTAAATATTATATTGAGGACAAAAAGGCTTGGGATTGAGCTGCTTCCAATTTCTGCATTTTGAGTGTTTTTGTTTTGTTTTTTTCTTATAATACCTACCTATACACATGGACATTAATATTTTTTTTTAAAACAATGACATTTGTTTACTTTGTAAAGTATTATATTATTTTAATTATTGTGAATGTGAAGACGATGTGGGTCATTTATTTTATTCATTTTAATTTTTTTATTATTCTCTCCATGGCCTGGCAGTTTGAGTAATTTATGTGGCCTACCCAAATGTCCTTTCTTTGGTATTGTTCGTTGAATTGTTGAGCTCCTTAAGTCTTGAGTTGAGCTTCACGATTTCTGACAAATGCGTGCACTGACTGGACAGGTCCTCTCAATCTGTGTGGTTCTTTTCTACATAGTCTTCATATACCCTGACCAATATTAAGTCTGGACCTTAAAAGAGACTGTGACCTCTGAGTTTGTTTCGGCCTTACTTCTCAGAGTAGTCAGATAGGAAACGCCGATCTCATCATCTAGTTGAAAAAATATATGATTGATGTGTAAAAGTGTTTGTGCAAACCTACTTACAAAAATAAAATCATTTATAACATATTTGCTCGTAAAGGGTCTCTTATTTCACCAATTTCAATATCGTAATGTATCTCATTACGCACTTGTGCGGTAATGTAAAGTAAATCGCACGGTTTATCAAGATGCTCCGTCAAAACGAACGGTACTTTTTTAAATCTTAGCAAAGAGTTTTTATTTCAGAAAAGATGTCAACATTTTATGAATAAAATTAACTTTGGGAGATAAAATATAATAAATAAACATTTAATTCTTTAATTTAATTAATATTGACAATAAATTACAACCATTAATATCTGTAACAAAAACAAAAATATTAATTTACTTTATTAATAATACTGGCTGTTTTGTGCCTATGCCTGAAAAAAAAAGCGCGAACGCGCGCGCATCGCTTATCTGTAATTAAGAAGTAAAAATTATTCCGCGCGCTTTTTCTTTTCGCTGTACTTTTTTTTATTTGAAAATGTCGTCAAGTAATGATGAATTTATTAATTCCACACCGCCAGAAGTCTCAGAGGCAGCGAAAAAGGCTACTCTAAGCCTCGCCCGAAAAATCGACCGATAGATACTTACAAGCATATCAAAATTTCATCATATGGAAAACAAGCAAATATGCAAGTTCAGTCCGAGTTTTATTTATTTCCTCGCAAATATGTTATAAAACGTCGTATGATATACGTGCGCTTTGAAAATTACAGCCTCTGTTTTCTTTTAGCCCTCGCCTACGGCTCGGGCAAGCAATATCGCCTCGGCTGTAATTTTCAACTTACCGCACTTATATCATAATGTACTATTATCAAACCATAGGTCGTTGTACAGTGTCGTAAGCACTCTATGTAAATTCATGGAATATCAAAGCTTGTATCACTCATTTTTTGTAAACAACAAAGTAATAAATTTTTGCAATACTAATATCGAACAGAAATGGCGGGATACGACGTGCATTCGTTTTATAGATACCTATTATATTATAATAATTTAATACACAAAACACCTATTAGTGTTTTTTATTACTGCGCTGTGGCAGTGATACGCCCATGCAAGACAATGTTTTTTTTTTTTTAATTCATAAAAATACCACGAATCGAGTAGTGAGAAGGTGGCTGTTTGATGAGTAAGTACCTAAGTACCTAAGGAATGGACCGAAAAAGCAAAGGGGTTGCAAAATAGTACAACATTATATTTAAACACTCGTTTGGATGATAATATTATGGTTACTATACCACTGGTTGTTTTAATGTTGGCAATAAGCTAACTGTTTCAGAAATTTTAGAGGGTTCATAGCATGGGTGAAGATAAAATCCTAAACAACTGAACAATGGATGTTTTTAGAGAAAACTAAAACGTTACGTCTTTTGACGCTTATCAAATAAATTGAAATTCAGTGTTTTCGCTTATTGAATAAAAACATCCAAACCTTTTAAATTAAATAGGTTAAGGTAACAACAACGCAACTTACAAGAAGAAAATTTCCACTTACTTTTGGCAGCTCCTACGATGTAACAAACCGGTAGAATAATGTGTTCCTAATACTAGGGCCTAATAAAGCTAAATCATCACTAGTGTATACGGCAGGGTACGCAGATGAATGTAAATGTTTCTAACTCATGGTGCACTTCGTAATGAGGGCTGCACTCGTCGCGCGCCGCAGGATGTGGTGTTGCAGTGTTTGTAAACCTCGCTGTGTTTGCCAGATGCAATCGCCGCCGCAGCCGCCGGTTGTTTGTAACAATATTTTGGTTTGTGCACGTGACTTAGATATTTGTGATGTGGGCTTAGATTTTGTACCGTTAGTTTAAATTTTCTGATTTTTACGTATAAGTGCGTGGAGTTCTGATTTGTACGTTTTTATGTTTCATTAAATAGATAATTGACTAATTGAATAGTTGATTGAGATTCGCTCTTAGCGATAAGATCGCCCATTGTGTTCCTACTTATTTATGTCTGTAATTTATCTGGTGTACATAATAAACAGTATTATATTCTATAATTTAGTTCGAAGTAGTTCTCTTTTGTAACCGACGAAAAAAGAGGGAGGATTACAAGTCGACCATGTTTATATGTTTTTTTTTTATGTTTGGCCTTGCATAACTTTTAATAGAGTAGTCCGATTTTGAAGATTATTTTTATACTTATTGGATAGAGTTTACCTCAAAGCTTGCCACATTCAATGAAAAAATACCTCTAGATATTTTTCATTTTTGGTTGATTGATTTTTCACCTATGCAAGTACCTATTGAATTTTCAGTTGTAAACCGACTCTGTTGAAACTTAGCACAAAAATGTAGTTCTGATGACACCACAACATTTTTTTTTTAATTGAAATGGGTTTGCTCTTGACTCTAATCTAGGTTATAATAAAGACGTAGTTAATCTGATGATGGAGATGGAGATGGCTCCGAAAAATATAATAAAATACCCGAGAGCATAGAAATTTACCCCTATTAAAGTTTAAGAAAAGTCTCTACTCGCTATTAATTGACAAATGTTATTATACTGTAGAAGATTTATTAAATGATAATTTTTAATATTTCGTGTGCAATAAACATATTTTGATGTACGTTTACTACGACTGGACAAGAAAGGCCTGCGCCTGGTGACGGGGACCATCACGGGACACTGCTCGCTAAATAAACACTTCCACACAATAGGCATAACGGAGAGTCCCCTGTGCAGGGCTTGCATGGAGGCTGATGAAACCATTGCGCATGTGCTCTTTGAGTGCACATGCGTCACACAGATTAGGTCAGAAACCCTCGGGACACCCAGGTCGTACACAAATGTTCTCAATAGACCAGGAGACTTAATTAGTTTGTGGAGGGAGGTGGGCTGGTTGGAATAACTACCGATGGCCGCTATGGCCCACGCACAATGGTCCATGAAGGACTAAGTGCGGAAACTAAACACATAACATACTTAGAACATAGAACATTTGATGTAATTGTTTAAACATTTTTAAGATTTTTTTTCTTGTACTTACTTAAGTATTTAATTTTGATTTTTGTTGTAAGTTTTTTCTTGTTTTGTTTTATTGTTTGCTTTTATTTTCTTCAATATTTGTACGCCTTCACGGCAAAACAGCGCCCATTTTATTAACCTAAGGCCTTTATGTAAACAGGTACGTAGGTACTTATGTTTCACAAATAAATATGCTAATTCTGATTTTGATGAAAGACAGTCTAAAGAGCTCCTCAACAGTTCCATCGAGCTTGGGCTATTTCATTTATCTCTATAAGAAGTTTAGACCCAGCTAGGGTATGACTGTGTCTGAGGACTTCCATCGATAGCCTTCCGTTGCCGTTGCCGCTGCCGCCTCATCATTAGTAACGTGCCTACCTACATTGATTTAGGAGCATAGTTAGATTGAAAGGTTTTTTTGTTGTTTTTCGCGTTTCAGTTTCTTTTTTCGTCGGTTTAAGTAATTTATTGTTAGCATAATCAGCCTAAGATAATGTTCCCATTGCTGGGAATTAAGCCTCCTCTCTGTGAGTGGGAATGGGCTGTCCTCCACCACGTGGACACAGTGCGGGTTGGTGGATGTCACATATCTTCGATTTTTGGGTTTTAGGTCATGCCGGTTTCCATAAGTCCATACATATTCGTAATCAGCAAATTTTGCTGATTACGGATATGTATGTAACTTTTTAAAGCCCAAAATCCGAGTTATTGCACTTATTGTAAGTATCTACGGCAGCACTGCTCTGAACTGGGCCTCTAATTGCTCTTATTTTTTTTTTTGAAAATATGTATATTTTCATTTTCATCGCAGACGCACCAGACTTTTTCGTAAGTAGGCCTGTCTTTGCGAAAACACCAACTGCAGCTGACTTGGGCCACTCAAATTATGATTTTGCAAACGTAACTAGCCCAATCCACCGTACCTACCTAAGAAACTTGGATGTGTTCGCGGCCAGAAAAGACAAGAGGTCAAGAGGGATGAGTATGAATGTACCAGGTACCTACTGGAGAGGCCATTGCTCAAAAGAGGTTAAGCAAATAAACATTAAGATTAGAAATAGAAATTGTTACATTTTTCTGGATCAAAATCGTTTTGTAATCAGCGCTTTCTATAGTTTTGGTAACTTTTAGAGTGCCATCTAGTGGCGAATAGTATTCCCATAATCTTCTTTTGTCAACAGTTGCACATAGTGATTCTGCTATTCGATCCTAGATGTCACTGCTTGGTTAAAAGAACATTTTCCTTATTAAAAATATCTCCGAATATAAACAACATGGACTGATATTATAAGCATTCATGATAAGTACCTATATGTATTCATTATATAATATCATTTATGTCTCTTGCTAAACATAGAATTTCCTAAAATCACAGAAAATAGAACTTTTCTCCACTGTCATCGTGTTTGACTAAACGTACAGCGATTATCAGTGCGATTATTGGATAGATTTATGATAATCATCTTCATATTCATTCCACGACACCTACGAAATGTTTTCGGTAGTTTAGACATTTATTACTCGATCAAAACCCATTTAAAACCCAAAATAAAAAAAAATCATTAAGTAAGTACACCTTTGTAAAATAACCCCAAAAAAGCATCACAGAATAAGTTCTAACTGGATTCGAACTCCGTCCGCACGCGACCATACTTTACAGCCACAAAAAGAACTCCTTGACACAAACGGGAAAGGGTTGAAAAAACAAACAGATCTCGGAGTGGAGGCCCTCCATCAAATTCACTTACAGGCTAGTAAAACGGACGAGTATAGTGAACGGTCGAGTATAGTAGAAAAAGAGTACGTCACTCAGCAACTGCCCGTTGCTGAGTGAGCGGCGTTTTTGTTGGTCAGCGAACGGAGTGGAATAGTGTGGATGAGGTGGGATTAGATTGGAATATGGGGTACATTTTACTAATGATCTTTTGGAAAGCGAACATTTTGATTAGTTAGTGGTTAAGTAAGTAAAGTAAATGGTTATGTCTTTGCACCCTTGCTTATATTGGTTACCTCCATTGCTATAGTATTAAGTCGCAAGGGGACCCAATTTATGTAGGTACGTAAAACTAAGAACGAAGTTGTAGTAAGAGTACTGGTACGACTATATAGTACAGCTTTTTGAATACAAGCCACCACTACCACTTTGACGTTGATTCTGGCTCCAAGCAGAGTTGCCGTGAACATTTTCACGCGAATGGGCGCTGATGATGTACTAGTAGGAGAATGCGATCAAATATAGGACGTCCTGTAACAAACGAAAATTCCGCTGTCACAACCAAACCTACTGCATTTGGAGGAGAATTCAATGCCCTTCCTATATTGCTAACTATTTTTTACATGGATTCCCGCAATTCGTGTTTACCTATTTGTCATTTACCTACCTACTTAATATTTTGAGGTTACGTTCGAGAAAATGACGAATGAACGATGACGATGAATGATGGAGGCATCGCTAAGGATTATCACACAAAGACTACGTTATGGAAAAGCATCTGAACATTTTCGTTAATAAGGAGTTTAATTATATTTAAATAGTTCAGATAAAAACAATATTGAAATTAACGTCATCCGTAACGGCGCAACGGAATAAAAGCAATACCTACGTCACAATAAAACTAATATTATAGTAAATAGGTATTTACAAATTATCTTCTTCATTTAAATGTTTGTTGGCAACTTGGCAGGGTACTCCGTCAAAATTTAGGTATATATGTTTTAGGTAGTAGCAACATTCGGAAATGAAGTGCAATGGCAGTGACCTAAAAGAAAATACCTGTAGAACCTTGATAAGATAAAGACCAAGGGAAACGTTAAATAATTTGAGTTATTGAGGTTTTTACTTACTAAGGGTTTAAGTTAAGGAGTTTTTGTTGGTTTATATTTTTACTTACAGAGGTTCGTCCAATGTGCAAAGAGATGCTGCCGGAACGAAGGCTAAAAGCTAATGATACAAATAAGTTACTGTACTGAGACCTTAGTGTATTGTTTACATTTGAAGCCATTTGGTAAACACGTGTAAGCAATAACAATGGTCAACAGGGAATCTGTTTTGTTTGAAAATTCATTTGAAATGACTCATTGATAGATGATTGAAGTTACAAAGGTCGTCGTCGTTACAACTTTGAGTTACTGAGGTGCGATGCCCAAATTATTCGTTTAAGTTATAGAGGGTTCGTATTTTAAGTAAAAGAGGTTTTGGGCTCCGAGGGGAAGGGAACACAAAATGTTATGAGTTTATAGAGAGAGGTTATTACGTTATCGAGGTTTAAGTTATCAAGGTTCTAGACTTATAAAAGTAAATACATAATACGTTTAAAGCTCAAGTAAAATCCAACCTTTGTTGAAAGGCATAATATTCTATCAACGATTAGGTACTTAAACGATAAGAATAGTTGGTCGCCCTGATTATCTCAAGACAATGTTTATGTTCTTTTTCCAGAATTAGCTTACTGACAGGTTATATGAGTTCATATAATTGTTTTTTTTTTTAGGTGACTGTATAAGTCAATTCAGTTTAATTTTATTTTAATTAATATTATTGACATAATCTACTCATTTCAATGTTTTCTAATGAGTTGATTCCAATATGTGGTTAGCTAGCGACCTCGACGATTGATCATATTATTATTGATTGAGCAACCGGCAGCAAGTTTGTTATGCTTCCTTAGATGTCACTGCTTGCAGTAGCATCGGGGTTCGGGTTACCTCCTTCCCTCAAATATGGCGAGGGGTGTAATGGCTGATCTTTGCGTTATGCTCGTGAACGGGTGCTGCTTGTGGTGACTGATCGTCTTGCTGACCATGGTTTTATTGTTGTTATTAGTAATAACTTGTTTATTTATTCTACTTCGATGGTCCTAGTTTAACATTTGTGATTTTAAGTGACAGCTATGTGAACAGAATCCAGCATTGCATAAATATGTAAGCTGTCACGCCTTTTATACCACCTGGAGGCTTTTATTTAGGGAGTAAGTTTTTTGTTTACATATTTTTAATTTTGTTTTTTTTTTTACTTGAGTACGTATAGATTTTATTTATTGTATATGTTGGTATATTGCTAAATCTAATACTAACATTATATGGATGCTAAATCTGAAATAAAATATTTGAATGAATGAATGAATGAATTGGCGTGGCTAGCTAACATCAAATAATTTGATTTAATGTGCTGTCTCCTGTAATGTTAATTACTTTGCATATCCAGTATTGTATACAATCAAGTATTTTCTAACTGAACAGACAGCTGTGCTGCTGGGGAGTTTGTTGCGCCACTTCTTCTCCCCAGCAAAAGCACTAGGAAGTGGTGAAGGGCGGGCGTGCCGGGAGACTGTCTTTTGTAATTTTGACGTTCGAAAAGTGTTGATTCTCAGCCTAGTTTGAATAAACAGCCTAGTTTGAATAAACAGCCTAGTTTGAATAAACAGCCTAGTTTGACTTTTGATTTTGAATAAAAATACTTTTATTTTTGACTAGCAGCGCCCCCCGGTTTCACCCACGTAAGTTTTGATCCCGTGGGAATATCGGGATAAAAACTACCCTATGTCCTTTCCCGGGACTCAAACTATCAATATACCAAATTTCATCTAAATCGGTTCACCGGTTTAAGCGTGAAGAGGTAACAGACAGAAAGACAGGCAGAAATACTTTCGCATTAATAATATTAGAATGGATGTCCGAAATAAGGAAATCTTTTTCATAACAAAAACGTAAATCAACGTAATCTACTAATTTAAAAAAAATAGGAGTAAATTCATGAACTACATTTAGTTGTGACCCGGACATAGGATACTTTTTTATTCCGATATCTCCACGGGATCGATACTTCTGCGGGTGGAACCGCCGGGCGCAGCTAGTTTCAAATAAAGCAGGCATTTTTGAATTGTCAAGTTCAAGGTAATTGTCAATTACATAGTCACGACTAAACAACTTCCTGCTATATCCTCCCTATTCTTACCCCTATTCCTGCAACCGTCGCGTCAGCGACGGTGACACAGCGCCGTCATTTGTGACGCTGACCACAGAGTGTGTGTGTGTGTGTTAGGGTGTGTGTATGTGTATATGTGCGATTTATAAAACGCTGGACACGTCGTGTCGGCGGTTTGGAGGGAACTGTCTTCCGATTAAATGAATGGGTTTCATTTTTTAATACGGCTGTTTTGGAAAACATCCTGATTTATGATCAGCTGTTCCAAAAGTATCTGATTAAAATATAAACAAATGGATCAGAAAAGATGCCTGTGTCCTGTGGATGCCAATGTGTAGTGCCATTTACAAATTGAGTGCATTGATTTGATTATTTAAACCTTAATAAAATTGACCTCGATCATTTTTCAATTACAATTTAAGAGGATTACAGGACCTAGACGGAAAAAACGCAAGTTTTAGAAACAATAAAAGTACCCATATGACTGACTACAATAAACAAAATCAGAAAAATATGTGATATTATTCAGGATATATGCTAGGTAGATAGTGTGTTGAAAACGTAATACAACTTATTTGATACTATAAAAAAAATATGAAGATACCTCTAAAAAACTTTTTTTTACAATAAAATCCATACTAATTACATACAATCATTCTGATTTTTTGTCAGATTATTCTGCAAGTAACTTACTAAAGCACTTTTTAATTTTTTAGTCCAAACAATATATTTTTTGTAATTAAATAATTGCTTCATATTTTGCAATAAATTACCAGCGTTGTGTCATCGCGCTTCTCATTCTTTTCTATGCAGTCCGACAGTGACCGCGCTTTAGGTCATGTAAGTAAGTCCCTTAATACATTTATTTACCAATGCTTGAAAATTCAAACCTTCCTCACACAAATAAATGTATTACTAATTCTCTTTAATGAGTGATTGCGTAAGAATTTAACCTGAACAGAGTTTGTTTACACTTTCATCAGATACTTGTAGAACAGACAGTAGATTGTTAGGTTGACTGTGATTGTTTCTCAATCATTCAACAAGAGCCAGGTTTTTATCTGTTGCTATCTGATGTACAGACGCCAGCACATCAAGCTACCCGAAACTGTCAAATTTTCCTAATCAACTTTGAACCTTATGCTTTAGCGATAAAGTTGAATATCTATTAAAGAAATTTGACAGATTGTAGTAGCTTGATGTGCTGGCGTCTGTACATGTATCCGGTGTATTACGTCTTTTAGTCTGTGCTAAATAAGTGTATTTTCTCTTTCTTTCAAGAGTAGCCTATAACATAGAAAGTTAGTAGGTAGATATCTAAGTAGACAACATTCTCATAAGCTGTGTCAATGAATATCAAATCTATCAATTTAGAATGCTCAGTAATAATAAGTACTCTAATTACAGCTACTTATTTAAGAAAATCAAGATTCTAGGTAGAAACTCAGACGTCAGACTTAGATTGAAAGGAGGTATACTGAGCTCTCTCAGGTTCTCTATTTAATCCATACTCTATCTATAACTATTCTATAGCTACTACATATATAACAGTAATAAAGCTGACGAGTTTGTTTGTTTGAACGCGCTATAATCTCTGAAAGTGCCAGTCGGATTTGAAAAAATCTCTTTTTGCACTTGATAGCCCAGTGGCGCAATTCTGAGAAAGGTCATAAGTAACATATATCCTGAGGAGCCGAGCAACAAGAAAAAGAAGTCAGAAAGAATGCTGAGCGGAAACGAAGAAACAGCGCGGGCAGGCCGTGCTACGCGGCGGACCGACAGGGTGGGTTGGAGGAACAATAAGACGTTTCACGCGGACGAAGTCGCGGGCAAAGGCAGTTATTAATATTATACAATACCGAATTAAATGAGCACGAAAATGGCAGATGTGATGCGATCGATGTCTAAACACGGCTCAACACCGCCGGTGGTGTCGCGTGTCGGTACTCAGTGACTTTGAGGTGAAACAAACTTTTTGTTTTGTTTTATCGTTTTTAGATATCAATACCGTCCGTATCATGTCCGTGAAAATTAGACAAAACAAAACAGATTTTTCAATCTGATATTTCAAGTAACTACACTATGTATAGATCGGTCACCCAAACATTTTAATAATTAAATGATTTTGATGTAACTAATAAACGTACCTACTAACTACACACTAACTCTGTCTGTTAGCTACCTACGCATTGAGATGGGCACACATTTAGGCCATGGCCTGGGTTATGACATAGTATTATTTTTCATTCGGTAGTATGTTCCCGTGGGATAATTTCCATCCTCTACGCGAACGAAGTCATAGGCAAACGCTAGTTACCTAAGTACCTAGTATATATATATAGGTGACTAGCTTTTATTGTTGCTGTCTGTACCTACCCAAGTTTAACCACTGTAGACACAGTTTGGCGAATTGGGGGCTTACTGACCAGCTTGCACCCAGACCATATCCCGCTCGCTGGAGTGTCCCAAGTGCCAGTTCACCTGCACCTCGGATGATCTAAAGATTGCTATTGATGCCGCAATCAACGTGGCCACCTACTGGGCTCAAACTATATAAAAAACCACGGGGAAGAGTACCATCGACACGAAAAGAAGAAGAACTGTAAGTAGCTAGGTATATTCATGTAGGTAACGTAATATGAAATGTGCATGTGTGTGTGAGTGATGAAAGACGTACACAATGATCAATCATCACTTCTTGGTCCTTACCAAGTAGTGAGACTTATGAGACCAATCTCTTTGGCATGTTTGAAATCCTCACTATCAAGATAGTGTGCTGTCAATAAGTCAGAAATTATTAAAAATATTCAGACCTGGAACAGAATCAAGAATAAGGAAACAATATTATCACAGTACCTAACACTCAACAAGAAGGCAGTACCTAAAAGGAGCCTAATTATTGCGTAATAATTTGACGTAGCATCTCGTAGACATTGCTACGTCTTCGTAGCGAATCTCGTAGCGGCTTCGCTACGAAATTCATATTTCTCTTGAATTTCGAAACTACTATTATTTTGCGCATTTTTGAGATCAGTATGATGTTAGAAATGTTGTAGTATATCTAGCTATTCATTTACCTTCATTTTGTATAAGATTTGCCACAAAAATAAATCGAGCAAGGTAGGATATTTGAGCGAGAAATCTTCAAGTGTTAGGCGCAAGTTTTCTATCACTAATAATGACAAACTGGGATCACGAATCCGTGATGATTATGGAATTCCTTTTGGACTTTCATCCGAGAGGTCGTTTGAAATATGTTCAGCAATAGACATAAAGACATAGGTACCTACTTAACTCATAGCGACTATCACGATAATGGACATTGACAATAAGGTACTATTTCCTTAGCGATGAATGATTCCTTTTTGCATGATTATGTAAAGTAATAATAAGAAGCCGCATGTCACTGTCCCACTGCTGGGCAAAGCTCTCTTCTGATGCAGAGAAGGCACGAGTATTCATCACCACGCTTGCTGGAGACGGGTTGGCGATTTCTTACTTATATTAACTACACAGGTTCCCTCACGATATTTTGTATGTCAGTACCTACCTAATGTTCAAGATAAATTCAGAGAACATATGCATTGAAAAAGTCACATTTGTAGTTGCCGGGGTTGGACACCTGCCCCGCCATCATGACTATAAATTCTAAGTTTTGGGATAGTTAGGTACCTACCTACAGACCTAGGTAGGTATTTGGGATTTGACAAAAAATGTTTAACATTAAATCTGTTTATCTTACAAGGTTAGGTATATTTGACAAGGTATGTATACTTCCTGTATTGTCAAGTTTATTACTATATAGGTAGGTACTCCATTTGGGTTACACGATGAAGATTTCATTAATGACTAACCACTAGGTACCAATTTTGCTGCCTGGCTAGGTTGCACGGCACGAGTTTTTCTCGTACAACTGAAGTCGTGCCGACACGACACAACGAGTCAACTCCCAGAGTCATGAAATATAGAAACGATACTTTATTTATATCTAAATTTCCACCCAGTAGGCAAAACCTCCATTGGGTAGAAACTCGTTCTTATTTCAAACACCATTCGCGTGGCGTACGTTGCAACAGTATTGATACAGTTTCCACCAATGGGGGAGCTCGCAACAGTTTCAAACGCTGCGATTGGTTGGTGCGATGTAGCGAAGCGGGGGCGTGCCCACTTCATTAAGGCGGATGTCGCTAAAAATAGGCTTTTTCTGTCGTTTGTTTTAGGGATAGTTATGTTTGTAAGGGGAGGGACTGTGCGACAGTATGAGAGGTATTTTACTTAAATGAGTTCTTTGTATGCATATCCTATTATGTAGATAATCCGTTATTAAGTAAATAGCTGTGTGGTTAATAGTGGCATTCAATATAAAGATACAATATTAGACAGGAATTTACACCTTTATTTTTCTTGTAGGTCATAATTAAGTGCCTGAAATAGTGACAATGTTACAAAAGCTATGTTGTAACAGTTCTCGAAGACACATAGAAAATAACTACCTATGTAAAAGCTTTTTGTCGGGAATCACTAAATCATCAAACAATCGTATTGAAGTACACATTAACAAAGGATTTAGGCAATGAAATGACTAACAAAACAATAAATTAACAAAAATGACTTACACCTAGCTAACTTAACTCATCTCCACGATATAATTCCAAGGAAATGTAATTCTAACCGACACAAAAGGCACATAGAATCGTCGTCCTCAAAGCAGGAACAGTGCGAGGCGTCCTCGAGCGAGGCGTCCTCAGACGAAGCTGAGATAAAGTCAAAGTCAAAGTCAAAGTCAAAGTCAAAGCATTTATTTCAAATAGGCACATTAAAGGCACTTTTGAACGTCAAAAATTACAACAAATAGAATTGATTCTAGTCGCCCATTCCAAAGGGTAGTTTTCGTATGGAGAAGAATGGGCAAGAAACTCCACCGTTACTCTTTTAAAATGTTTTACAATATTTTGTATACATTAATTATATCATAATAATATGTGAAGACGATGCACCTAAAATAAAATTACTATACCACAATAGGTAAAAGAATTAAAAATGAAACCATGACATATAAATTAATTATCTCATAGATGCATGGTGCTCACATATTTACAAACATGGTAAAAGTAAACGATTTTCATTTAAATAAAATAAAATAAAAATTACAAGTAATAAGTCAGGGTGTAAGTTAAAGTTATTACAGAATGTAAATCAATATCAAAAAAAGAATATATTTTACAATTAAATTAGCAACCAGTTTGATTTTGTCTAGACTCTAGATTGTCCTATGGAGCAGGACCAGCATGTTTCCAAGCGTTCTTATCTTGGATATAATCTTCTAATTTATAGTATGCTTGTTTACAAAGTGTACGTTTAATGTGAGTTTTAAATTTTCTTTCATTTAATTGCAATATATCACAAGGTATTTTATTGTAACATTTAACACAGTACCCCATAAAAGATGTGTGTACCTTGGCTAATCTGAAAAATGGTTGATGTATTTTATCTTTATTTCTAGTATTAAAATTATGTCTATCGCTTATTTTATTAAAAAGATGTAGATTTTTTCTTACATACATAATATTTTCATAAATAAATTGGCAAGGTACCGTCATAATATTAATCCTTTTAAAAAGTTCCCTGAGAGATTCGCGGCGACGTAGATTATAAATGGCTCTGACAGCTCTTTTTTGCAAAATAAAGATGGATTCAATGTCAGCAGCTCGACCCCATAGTAAAATGCCGTACGACATAATGCTGTGAAAGTAGCTGAAATAGACTAAACGTGCGGTTTCTACATCAGTTAACTGTCTTATCTTTCTAACAGCATAAGCGGCCGAGCTAAGCCGCCCCACAAGAGATGTTATGTGAGGTCCCCATTGCAATTTGTCGTCTACCGTGATTCCCAGAAAAACAGTTTGATCAACAAATTCCAGTTTTTCTCCATTCAATATGATGTCACATTCACTACTTCTAACATTAGGTAATTTAAATCTAATGCATTTGGTTTTCTTTTCATTTAGTACCAAATTATTTACCGTAAACCAATCTTGGACCTGAAGAATAGAGTTATTCACGTCGTCAAGATTTTGTGCCCGTCTGTCTATCTTAAAGATCAATGAGGTGTCATCTGCAAATAACACCATCTTCGGTTGATTTTGAAGTAATTGGGGTAAATCATTAATGTAAACTAAAAAGAGGAATGGACCCAATATCGAACCTTGAGGAACGCCCATTGCTATTTCAGACCCTAATGAGTTTACGCCGTTTACTTGAACTTTAAGCTTTCTATCTTTTAGGTATGACTTCAGTAAATCAAGAGCTAAATTCCTAATCCCATAATGCTCAAGTTTCAGCAGAAGTGTCTCATGATTTACGCAATCGAACGCCTTAGAGAGGTCGCAAAAGATTCCAATGGCATCTTGTGCTTCTTCCCAGGCGTTAAAAATGTTCTTTATTAGGTTGACACCGGCGTCAGTGGTACAACGCCCTTTGGTGAAACCGTACTGGTGTTCATGAAAGATGGAATTTTTATTAAAATGGCGTAACATTTGATTGAGCATCAACTTTTCAAACACCTTACTGAGAACCGGCAGAATCGAGACAGGCCTAAAATTGTTGGGGTCTTTACTATCACCGGATTTGAACAAAGGAACTACTTTACTGTGTTTCATGAGATCTGGAAAGACTCCTTGGTCTACACTGATGTTAAATATGAAAGCTAAATAGGGCGCAATCGTTTCGATGATAGATCTACAAACTTTTACAGACATTCCCCAGAGATCTTCTGTTGATTTAATTTTAAGATCTTTAAAAGCTTTTATAACAGCCTGGGGGTTTGTATGTTGAAACCCAAATTCCGAAGGGCATGCCTCAACATTCTTTCTAAGTAAGTCAGCAGAAAGCGCGGGTGAGGAATTTAAAGCTTCAGTAGTTTTAATGGGAATATTAGCAAAAAAATTTTCAAATTCCTGAGCAATTTCTATATCTGAATTGATGGGGCCACGAGCAGTCTCTAAATTAAATTCAGTATTACGCTGTTTTTTCCTACCTGTTTCATTGTTTATTATTTGCCAGGTAGTTTTTATTTTATCATCGGCTGATTTTATTTTATTGCTAATATAAAGAGCTTTAGCTGTTTTGCATACTCTTTTGAAAGTCTTAGAATATGTTGCAACATACTGATGAAAGCTTGTGTTATTCATATGTTGCTTCAGGCCATAAAGTTCAAAAAGGTTTTCCCTGCTTTTACGAATACCTGGAGTCGCCCAATCACTAAATAAAAACTTTGCGTAAATACTTTTAGTCTTTAGTGGGAAAGCGTCATTAAATTGCGTGTTTAATAGTGAAAAGAAGTCGGCGTAGAACTCATTTGGGTCACATAAATTATTAAAAGTCTGAACACATAATTTACTGGCCAAAGAATTATTTAATTTTTCTAAATTTTTACATGTAATTGGCCTAAACCTTATTAAGAATTTTTGTAAAGGCATGTGGGAGCAAAATGTTATTGTTTGTCCACTGTGATCAGATGGCAACTTATTTACAATTTGTTTGTGTAAATAATCACAGTTACAGAAAATATTATCTATACAAGTGGCAGTGGAAGCTGTTACTCGAGTGGGTTCAATAAAAACATTTGACAAATCAAATGACCCAAAAAGACTTAGTAATCTGATAGTATTCGTGCTATTTTCTAATAAATTAATATTAAAATCGCCACATATTATTATTGACTTACTACTAGCAGAAAGTTTCTTTAGCACATCTTCCATTACAGAATCAAACAAAGCTAGATTCTGGTAACTTGGAGGTCTGTATACGCATACTACTACATGCTTATCGAGCTCAACACAGGACAATTCAATAGTGTGTTCAACAGACAGCCCGGTGATGTCTTTTCGTTCCTTTGCTTTAATTGAATTTTTAACTAATATTAATGATCCGCCATGTATCATACGTGTTCGGCTGAAATGGCTAACTACACAATAATTTTCATAATTAATTGACATTACTTGATGGGCTTTTAACCAATGTTCTGTTAAACAAATGACATCAAACTTGGTATTTTCTAAAAACAATTCTATTTCCAGTAATTTAGAAGAGCAACCTTGGATATTTTGGTTAAATAATTTTAAAATATGTTGCCCTCCCTTTAGTTTTTTATTATTCTGAGTAATATTGCCAGAAGATACCTTTTTATTATTCTCTAATAGTAATTGGTTATTTGAAGGGGTAACTTCTGTTGTCTTACTAACTAGTTTAAAGAGTTATCCGGAGTGACCTCCACAACTACGACTGAAGTGTCTAGTGAGCCCGTATGAGTTCCAGCAGGAAGAGAATACCCTATCTGACTGGTAGTGGCCTCCAATGATGTTGGTATTATAGGTGGACCCTCCTTCGTACAACATGATGATTCATAATTATTTATCACTATGTTGTTAGTATAACTAGACAACACAGACTCGTCCCTAATACTACAATTTGTTATATTAGCTATAACCCCATTAATATTATATGCTATCAACATAGCAATCATATGTCTACATTTCCAAGACAGAGATAAAGTTCTCTGAGTTAATTTAAAACCACTAACAAACTTATTAGTGTCAAAAAACAATAATTTGTCACTATGATAACTTGTCAGCATGTGAATAGTTTTATTCAATTTATATATATATTTATTTTCATCTTCTGATAGAGTATCAGAGTAAGGTAAAGCACACAACATTAGCTTACCTATGTTTAACTTTAATAAGGTGTTCACACCATCCACTATGTCCTTTTTGGTAATACCAGTACTTTTACCTAGTAGCAAAACCATTGTAGAATAATTGTCTAGGTTTGTGTTTGCAATTCTTTTAATCATTTGTTTAAAACTTATATTATGATAACTATGATTGGTAAAACCATGGCTAAGGTAATTGAGTAATATATTTCCAAAGCCTGAACCTAATTCGTCACTAAAAAAAATTGATTTATTATTCTGTGTACTAAAACAGGACTCTGCTGGAAGAGACAACACCGGTGGAGACAAGTCACTCTGAGGCTGAGGAGGTGGTGGTTGGCTGGCACAGCTGCATAAGAGATTATTAGTCAGAGACTCATAACTCTCAGCATTGCACTTCACCAATTCCAGTAGTTCCCCAGCCTCAAACAATCGCTCACTTAGTTGTTGTTGTGAAGTCTCATATTTCTTAAAAATATCCTTCAGCAATTGCTCCTTGTGTAGTATATCATTATATAGGAGCTTTGTATCAATGTCATACTTTTCCCTACATTCATCTAACTCAACAGTACAACTATTTAAACTTTTAGAAAGGATAACACGTTCCTTTCTAAGGGAAATATTTAATTTTAAAAGTTTTTGTTTTTTAATTGCTCTCTGTGACCGTTTAATTAGTTTCTTAATTTTAATATATTTTTTTAATTTATTGTGACTCATTACAATTGGACACAATGGTATGGTATCATCACCAGTCAAATCTATTGTTACAGCTGGCTGACCCATTGATTTTGTCTTACTACCTACCAGTTGATAAAATAGGTTATCGGTGTTAGCAACCTGTTCACTGACCTTGACAGACTCTGAGAGAGATAGCGCCTTATGGGCATCACATAATTGCTGTTTAAGTTCTGAAATATGGTTCAAAGCCAGTTCGTGGGTGTCACTACACTCTTGAAACGTTGATATTTGATGTTGTAGTTGACTATGCTGGTCGGTTAAGTCCATGTGTTGTATGTGTAGTTCAGCCAGCTCATTTTTGAGGAAGGTGTTTTTTGCATTCATGTTCTCCACTTCCACTTCGCTGTCTTCCCGTTCTTGGAGCAGTTGTTTGCGTTCAGCTTCAGAAGCTTCAAGCTCCTTTAATGTAGCTTTTAGTTTTGCTTCCATCTCCTTGATTGTAGCTCTGCGGGTCATCATTTTGAATAATTGTCACTCACCTGGAATGTGTGAAATTATGCAGCTAAATGACAGTGCAAGAAAAGATGTTCTATTATGTGGATAAGTAGGAGGTAGTTAGGAAAAAAGTAATTTGCTGAGAAATAGCTAAGTATTACATTTAGATTAAGTAAGTTAATTAGAATTAGATTGGAAAGATAAACTGAAGAGAAATACTATAGAAAACACTGCTTTCTTGTTATTATCTTTAAACTAGATATTACAATATAACTTGACTACAGGTTAAGAGTTTGAGACACATTACAGGCTATAATTTAGTATGAGATATTTATAATAGTAAGAGCTCGTAATGAGCTTATTTTTGTATAGTAAATTATGTAGTGTTTATTGTCTGGGCGAATGTTTTCGTCATCGATTTTGCTTCCACTAGTTGTCAAGCAAAAGGAGACATAAACCGTGCCAGTGTGTGATGGACGTAGCTCAGAGACCTGAGCAGTATTTTGTAATGTTCCGTGGTCTGTAAATATAAACTACAAGCACTTAAATAAAACAAGATACTCCCCGGGATCGATGATATTTTGAAATCCGTCACCGTTGGTGCGATGAGTTGACAGCCGGTTTTAAATTCCTTTTGTACGAAGTTTTCGCGACAAAAAACACTTTATAATCACTGTATATTATACTTAATATCTAGGTTCAACTATATTACACTAATTTAACACATTTATAACACTTTTAGTAATTTATTAAAATAATTAACCTAGAGACCGTTTTTTTGACGACCGGCTACCAGTGTTGCCAGTAGCGACATAAACATAAAGGAACACAACGTATAACACAGTATATCAGAGAGCCCTTGTGTCTCTAAATTACTTGCTCAACACAATATCCGGGAGTAGGTACAGACGGTGGAGTCAAGAAATAACGAAGATGTGGTGTCTCGTTCACGTTGTGTGCTAGAGGTAAGGTGCTGGAGGTGTTCCTAGTCGTTGATCTACACTACATTATTCTCACATGTATAATTTCAACCTGAATGATGTAACCAATATTTTGTAACAATTTTAATAGTGTTCGTTGAGTTTCTTGCCGGTTTTTCTACATACGTACTTACCTACTACGCTTTGGAATGGGCAACTTCAAAGCTTCATATTTCTGAGTGACAATTCAAAAGTGCCTGTAATTGGTTTATTTGAAATAGAAGCTTTGAGTTTGAGTTTTTTTTTTTTAACAAAACGTTGCCCCACACTAGGAATTACTCCTGTATCGTGGGTGCGCTTACAAACATTTAAATTCACATACACAAACAGCCAGACCCGGACAACTACCTGTAGGCAATACAAATAATTGTTCCGTGCGGGAATCGAACCCGCGACACGCAGCGCAACAGTCGATCACTCAGCCACTGCGCCAACCGTGTCGTCAAAACAAGTTTGATCTCCTTGCCAAAGAGTCACAGATAAAGAACGAACTAAAAACCTTATTTTGCTGCAAAACTGCAACAATACCATGCACCGTTTAGAGAGAGAAAAAACAGTGTTTAATTTCTACTGGCTGTTCTGTTTATGTGACCAAAATGTGTGTTGACAGTAGGTACCTACTACCGACTTATGTTTAACTGGAATCATGGTGACGAAACCTGGATATTACCTACTGTTCAGAAATTGTCAAAATAATAGATGTTCGATAGGTATGAAGAGAATCACTCAACTCTCAAGATTATATAAACATAACTCTCGCCTCCCCCCCATGGGGGTGCGCACTGTGCAGTGACTACAGGACGTCACCTGCTACGATCCTTACATCCTCCGTTTGGTTCCATTACGTTTATACATCTGGTCACACACGCGCGCCGGTTGCGAGTACTACTTACAGCATCACCAAAAGGTCACTGGGGCCCTCCTAGGGCGTTTCCACTCACACCTGTCTTGTAAATTACCTTTGGTTAGTTTAGTTACAAGATTGTACGAGTATATCGAACCCCAGCACGCCCACACACGCCACTTCCACGGCACGTCGCTTGTGTTTCTTTGACTCGCACTCGCACAAAACTATATTATTCCGGCTCCTTTCTATACGAGTTGTTGTTCTTAGTCACTGTTCTCTATAACGTGAGGAGTCGTGCCTCACTGTTGTAAGCCTGTTCTCTATAAAGTAGTTCACAACTTATCACTGCTTACTTTAAAGTGGTGTTAATGTGAAGCTCGACATGTTGGTTGTTATTTATAAATTCGTGTCCAGAATATATTTTCATGGAAGCTAATTTCACAATCTAAGTACTTAACTTCACGGCTGGCTATGACCACAACAGCCAGTCTCTATGTCTAATCCACCTCTTGTATGCCATCTTCTTTTTCAGATGTTTTATCTATCCGGGTACTTACCTTCCTAAAATCTCCCACCTACACTATCTGAAAGAAAAACATCCCAAAAATAAACTACATACAAAGTGAAAAAGCAATTTAAAATAAAACTACTAAGTACCTACTATATAATATCTTCCGGGCATCGCAGGGGGTGAGGCTGTGAGGGTAGGAGGAAATGGGGGGGACAGGGTAGCAGAACGATATTCAAATTGCGAACATTTCATTTTAACGCTTGCGAAGATATTCGCGCGCTCCCACGCTTGTGTAGGGATGGGAGAAGTTACGATTTTGACTGTAGATAGATTTTATTTTGGGTGGTTTTGTTTTTGTTTGTCGTAAAATAATGATAAGCTGAAAGGTTGTAAATACGCATCTTTGTGGGATTATTTAGAGAACTTTTTACTGCAACATTCGCTTTTGTAGAAATAACAGCTTTCTGCAATGGTTTTTTCTTCGTTGCTACAATTTTTGAGAAAACACTAGCTGTAGTTCACATGTCCTTTCCGCCATCTATTAATGACGCAAAGCTTTATGTTTGACTGCATGTATAGTCTCTCTTACTATTTAGGTTCTTCTTTTAGTTAACTGCTAACAGCTGCAAATATTGGACTGCCATCTTAGCTATCATTACTGGATACTTCAAGCTATTGCTTTACGACCCCTATCTGTGTGTCAGCGTCTTTTGCGCAGCAAATATTTCGTTACGATTCTGCTTCAATACCATAACACATAACTTCAGCTACATTAAAAAACCAACTCAAAAATCATCGAAACCACCCCATCCCTATCCCAAGTTGAGACGTTTGCGAAATGTTCACATTTCGCGAATTGATCGTTGCTCTGCGGAATTCTCATTTGCGCCTCGTTCCTCTACCGTGCTCCCCCTCCCGCGCCGCCCGCTCCGTCACACCTCACCCCCTCTGACACCGTCTCTCAGCCACACCTGTATCTGTTACGTATAGAGGATGCTCCCATTTTCGGGAATTATTTCCGTATGTGGGCATTATAATAATATTGTAGTACAAGTGGGTGGTTAGATGTTTTTTGTGTAATTCTCTGTCAATTGCTGGTTTTTATTGGTAAATGAAAGAAGGTTACAGACTGATTGTATTCTGGATACAGGCTGATTTTGAAGGCAGTCATGAGAAGATTTAACGAGCCTGACCGTCTCCATCCCTCTAACAATATTTAACAAGAATTCTATTATTATCAACAAATAATAATTTAAAAAAGTCAAACTTACCCACATATAGAGCCACAAAGTTCCAATTCAACTTCCTCGCTATCAAAAGTTAACAAATTTTCAAAACACGCCGTACAAACATTCCCGATCGGCTTTAAATACAAAACGCGCAGACATTCAGTTATACATTGATAATTACTTGTCCCCCTCCCGCCCCACCCTCCCGCAACACTCACCCCCCCGGCCCTCTCATTGTAATTTAAATCGAATTCCCGCCGACAAGTAAATTGAAATATTTCAATTTGAACGCACCTTCCGCTCAGACGTTCGATATTTGAATTTAGAATTAAGATGGCGACGGTTACCGTTAGTTAAGTTTGATTTTTATTAAATTTTTCTGATGTCGTGTTCTTGTTTTTGGAAGTGTCCTGGAAATAGATTAAGTTATTAATTACCAGAGCAGTGGTGGCCCAGTTGTAGGTAATGACAGCGACTTACGAGTTATAGGTCGAAGGTTCGAACCCAGACAGGCGCTTTACTTTGTGTAGGTACCTACCTAAATTATTTCGTCACCTGCTCTCAAAACGGGTGAAGGAAAACATCGTGAGCAATATCCTATCATGTCCTAGAACCAAAACTTCGAAGACGTGACACGTGACATCTTGGTAGATGTCACGTCAGTGCGGGACTGCGGGTACCCGCACTGATTATGAATTTAAAGCACTAACTTCACTCAGCTTTAAAAAATCCACAAATTAAATGTTCCCTGAAAATACTCTATAGCTTACAGGATTATAAATCGGTACATTACAGTGGCAACCTTTCAGGATCTCCTAATACCGACACGTTAAACTGTGTTAGATCATATACTAATAAAATAAGTATTCTGACTAAGATAATAAAGAAATTGTCGATGTCACAATTTATTGCGAATCAAATCAAATAGGTACGTTGATTTGTGTATAAAATTAAATTCATTTTCAACCGAATAAATAAAAGTATACCAGTCATACAATAACTTCACTAAAGCTCACCAACCAAGCATGAATGATTCAGGACATGAGACAAAAATCGCACAATACTATAACGATAGCTTTTAGACAAAAATGAGCAACGTATATGCATTTTTCCCATTTAAACATAATTTAGATGACAAGATAGCAGAAAACAAGCGATATCATACAAATGCCACAACGCATCACACGCAGAACTCACTACAATATGACCAACAAAGGTTATCACCATCATCTCATACCGGTGGAGCATATTCCTCGCATTACGACCACAATAACTAAACAATTAAACAAAAAAACTTCAGAACAATAAAGAAATAAAAACGAAACGGAATCCACGACGCGAATAACAAACATAATTGTGTTTTTTGTGATTCATTCAATACACTCTTTGTCCGCAATAAAAAAACTGCTTCTCAAAAAAGTCACCTTTATAAATTAAGTTTCAGCATTTACCGACCAATGGGGGTGAAGAGGCGGGGTCTCGGAGCCTCTCCATTGGCAGAGCCGAGCCTCTCATCTTACAACATTTTATATAACCGGATGATACAACATATACAGTTAACACTACAGAGTGAGAGGGACAGAGATATACGTTTGAATACAGTGTGTCGTTTCGCTCTCGTTCCGTCTCTGTCGCGCGTCGCGGCAGCAACTGTTCGGTTGAAAATGAATCAACAGTGTTCGAAACAACTCGGCGGAGTGCGTCGCCTTAACTGTAACGTTCGCGTTCCAAATTCGAATTGCAATTCTATTTTTAAATTAAAAAAATTGGATTTTTAAAAAAGTGTTATTGAAACAGAATGATAATGTTGTGTTAGTTAATTGGTCGGTTGTTGTTGTTATTGTTGGATTGTTATTTTGATGGAAATGTCTCTCCCGAACGGCGTCGATGTGTCCCAGTTGGTGCAGCACCCGGTGCTGGCTGCGCTGCCACCGTTCTTCCTCAGAGCTTCGGAGAGATATCAGGTAGATATTAAATTAATATTTATGTAAAAGAATGTTGAATGAAGGTTTTCCTGAAAAGATAGTGTCTTTGAAAGTTTCTCTACCTGCCTGTAAAAGCTCTTAGGTTAATTTATAGTTTCCTGTAACATTGTCGTTGCTGAATTCTTACATAGTTGTATGTGTATTATTAGGAAAAGAAGTTCTTTTGCACTTAAATATTTGTTGAAATTGTAACCGGATGATTAAACAGAGAGGAACTCTAGTTACTTATTTAAAATTAAATGTTTAGGGTAGTTAACACAATGTCTTTTGTATTGAGAGAGAAAGGCTTTATGAGGCTTAAATATTTAAAGTGTACCTACCTACACACAAAAAGTCACCTGACTTACCCATGGTATTAAGTCCCCCTGTGTACATTTCTGTGCTTGAAGTATTAAATGAATAAATATACATAATTTGTAAATTTTTTACTTACTTTTAACATTTTAATATTATTACCTATCTATTCAATCGTAATCTTAAATAATTTAAGTAAAAAATATTTAGTTCTAGATACTTATTACCTATGTTCCTATTAAAATAAATTGCACGTTCGACTGTATGCATTTAATGAATAACTACTTTGTGATTTGATTTGATGAAAAGGGAGAAGTAAGATGGTGATGCTATGATTTAAGTTTTAGGCAATTTTAAAGTTAAAGTAAAATTATGTACCACACGTAGTTTACTTATGGTAGGACAGGAAATAGTTCAGTTATTTATTACTGTAGATAGGTAAGGTTTCATTGTGAAACTCGGCAATTAAATAAATATCAAGTTTCAACATAAATATTTGCATTCATTACTGCTGGGCAGTATCATTCATTTGTCGATCTTCATTAAATCAAATTAGGGTCTTCTCAAGGGTTACAAAAAATTTGCTCGAATTGTTTTTTACTCGCACCGTCTGCGACCGTGGCGTCGGTAGTACCTACTTATAAATAAGTTCACTACCGACGGCTATCCTCGACCATCCAGTACAATAGTCTGCTGAAAAATAATGTGATCTTCTGAAGAGATCAAAAGTATTTTAAAATTATTTAGACCCGCGTGCACCACTAATCACTAAATACGTTTAGCACTAAACGTATACCTATTTAGAACATCATTCTGTCTTTGCCAACTTGAAATGGTTGACAGAAATGGAACGGTATTATAAATACGTTTAGCACTAAATATACCTAATTTTATTATTTGTAGCGCAAGCGGGCGTTAAACTCTATACTCTAGTTTTTTACGGGAATTTATCCGGGCTAATATTTATTTTTCCTGTGTCAACTTTGATCACATTAAAATAATTCTTTTTCGTCGACAGTTCCAGCCAGGCTATCGAGTGAGTGATTTGAACAGTTTTAATACAATTAGATACCTACTTTTGATGAATCAACCTGGCCTATTGCAGGTTTCCCCTTTATAAAAAAAAATAGAAGTTTAGGACAATATACTAGAATTCATTTTGTCTGCCGCTTGCTGCACTTTAAACTTAATTTACCTATTATACGAGTACCTACCTGTACAATTTTCATTGCCCAACATTCACTGAATTATCAAAAGAAAACAAAATGATAATCTGATTATGAAATAAAACACAATCTATGCCATGGTTTGCCATGGAATTTGAATAACGTTTCTCATTTATTTTTAAAGGGCATGTAACTAATAAAACCAAATATTTCTCATTTTAATTTCCAAAAAATCTTAATAACTCTAATATAATAAATTTGATTAGGCAATAGATGAGACTAGCATTTTAAAAAGAGGTTAATTTATTAAAAAAAAGTCGTAGGTACATGATTAGTAGGTCAATAAGTTTTTAGAGGAACAATAAAATATTTCACTTTTTAAAGAGCAATTCTAAAAGCGTTTTATAAATACGGTTCTAGTTAGCTTCAACCCCCATCTAAACATACCGCGGGCGAGTGCAGCTCTGTTCAAACACGGCGGCGGCACGTTCAAAGGCAGCACGGCAGTCGAGTGTGAACTTGAAGATTTAAGCAAATAGTTATAGTTAGTGGCAAGTCGAGTGACACTAACTATAACTGCTGCACTAACTATAACAGACGGGCAGAGTCACTTTCGCAATTGTAATATGAAGTACTTGTGTGTTGTAGGAGAGTATGGGAATGTGCATAAGTTACTGCGATACAATCTACTTATTTGAAGCACAATTTAGTTTTAATGTTAAGGCATTAAAATTTATTCTAAGGCACATTATGACTCTTGATTCATTACCTAGATTCTATCCAATCGTTTGTAGCTCCTTTCTTTATGTGTGGTTGGCGATTATATATTAGTAGATATTCTTTGTGTCTCTAAAGTTTTATTGACTGTTTTAAATCCTTGGGTTATTTACATTGAAGTTTTTCCAGAAATGCGATGAACTTAAAATGAACTTACATATTTTATCTGCGACTACAACATGACAATGTTGTACAATATAGTCGCGGATGAAATAGGTTAGTGTCAAACTCAAATATTTTTCAACAGTACACCATAGTATTACTTACCTTTAGCTTTAAAACAACAACATCATCATCATCTGCCCAGCCTTTTCCCAACTATGTTGGGGTCGGCTTCCAGTAGGTATTTTAGGTACATGGAGCGACAGCCTATCTGACCTCCACAACCTAGTTACTGGGTGATACGATACGACTTGGTAAGACTGGTTGTCAGACTTTCGGGCTTAAAAACATTAGCTTAAAAACAGACGCTTTAAACATCCACCACTAATAGTGACAGACAGACAGACATAAGAACATTTTGGCACACAACCCTAATCATGATACCTTGACCCTCATCAATATAATACAAAAACACCAAAATATCAGTTTCAAATAACACTTCCTGTAATAAATACATATTAATAACAGTTCCTTTATAACAAATTGTAAGTAACTACGCAAAATTACACGACTGTGTTAAAATTTCCCCTTTATTAATACTAACACTTTGTTACATTGAAACATAACACTTTTTGTTTGTAATCATTACATGTTATAATGTTAATGTTTGTTGTAAGTCACATTATAAAGTGTAATGTGATATTTTTGTAATGTTTATTGAATTATGAAAGGTATAAAGGGATTAGATATTAGTGTAAATGATACATCTGTGTGTGTGTGGCCAAAATATGGGGTTTTGAAATATTGGTAATTATAGGTTAGCTGCCTAATTTGTTTTTGAATGAATTTCGCTCTTCAGCTGCCTTGGCGTATTTGATACTATAGCGATTCTTTTCTTTTCGTCATGTCTTTTCTTTTCTCATCTAATTGAGGCAGAGTCTAGTCCAGTTAGATGCAGTTGACTATCAACCATAATGTTAGCGAGCGATGACCATCTGTTTGTAGACCGTAACTTAGAATGTTTATGAGAATTTTCTTTAAAAATAATATAAAAATAATCTCTTGTGGTCTTCACCTTCAGATTTAAGGGGCTTATAGGACCTAAACACAAAAAACGCAACTTTTAGAAACAATAAAAGTATATTATCGACTACAGTAAATAAAATCAGAAAAATATACTTATGATGTTCTTGAGGATATATGCGAGGTAGATAGTATTTTGAAAACATAATACGACTTTGATACGATAGAAAAAAATCATGAAGATACCTCTAAAAACATTATTTTTACAATAAAAACCATACTAATATAGGTACATACAATCATTATGATTTTTTGTCAGATTATTCTACCAGCAACATTCTAAAGCACTAGTGTTTTAATTTTTAAGTCCAAACAATAGATTTTTTGTAAATAGATAATTGCCTAATATTTTGCAATAAATTACCAGCGTTGTGTCATCGCGCTTCTCTTTCTTTTCTATGTAGTCCGACAAAGACCGCGCTTTAGGTCATGTAGTCGCCTTAAGTGTTGCTGCGCCAAGCTAGGCAAAACTGCTGGAGGTATTGCATTCAGATAAGAAGTAGGTTTAAGGTTAATATTCATATTGATTCATCCGTTGCAAGTCAGTTGTAGTCAACGTTTAAACCCTTTACCACTTGGTCTATACCAATATTTTCTCCTGAACCGCAATGATAAAGTTATCTATCTACATATAAAATGTATTTAATTTGATTTATTATGCGACGTCCCCTACGGTAGTAGTAGGTACAGGTCGCCTACATTACTGTTACATATATCCACAGTTGTGACAACTACCTACTCAAGTACTCACCTATTTGTTAGAATTTTACACGTCCTTTATCTATACATCTAGGTATACAAATAAAATAACAGCTTGTTACTAAATGCATATGAAATTATATACGGTACCTACATAAATAAAAAAAACTATTTTTAAAATGTTGTCTATCCGTGTGTTTGTTCCGGCTAATCTCCGAAACGGCTGGACCAATTTTGATGAAATGTTCATTGGGAGTACTTTCAACCCTGGTAAATAACATAGTCTTTTTATTGACATACAACGCGGGTGAAGCCGCGGGCGGAAGCTAGTTAGGCGATATATCATACCTATATTATAGGTATTTACAACATTTTCCCACTTTCATTTGCGCTGGCTTTTTAGGAATTCTGCAAACCCCCAGTCAATGAACTAATTGTAACACCCCCATGTCTTCCCCACCCAGATAATCGAAGAGCTCCTCACACACTACACCTACAACACTACCCCCGACCACAACCCTAAAAAGAAGTTGCTACATAATAACCAGTCTGCTTTGCCCCACCAGCGGACGCCGAAGTGTGCGCGCTGCCGTAACCACGGCGTCGTGTCGGCGTTAAAGGGCCACAAGCGGTACTGTCGGTGGCGCGACTGTGTGTGCGCCAAGTGCACGCTCATCGCCGAGCGCCAGAGAGTGATGGCTGCACAGGTGAGTGTTTGCCGCACAAATGTGATGCGTGCACAGATAGGTTTTGTTAGTTTGTCGTCATCACTGTTTGGAAATGTAAAAATGCAAAAAAGTGTGTGCCCCACATAAACGTCAATCAGTCAAAAACTTAAATCATTATCTTAATCCAAATTGATTAATGATTGATTGTTCAGTATTATCTACTGATAATTTCATATTTACTCTAGAGAAGTCTCGTTACTTTCATTTTACCTATAGGTACTTGGCATACTTTCCTCGGTCAGATATCATTACACAGTCGCAATGCATTAGTAGTACCTGGGCGCTAGGGCTACACAACAATCTGCACTGAGGGGCACATGCAAACACAAACTTCAATACTCTTTTAGCTAGAACGCACCATCACCCTCCACACTTATATTTAACCCCTATGAAACTTGAATGATATAGTGCTATGTGTAATACATAGTTCCTACAGCCGGGTCTGTCTGCGCAGGTGGCGCTGAGGCGGCAGCAGGCGCAGGAGGAGAACGAGGCGCGGGAGCTGAACCTGCTGTACGCCAGTCAGACGACCTCCGCGCCGCACCACTATAGTGACCTGCCGGATGAGTCGCCAGGTATGGATACTTTGTTATACAAATGTTGGATGTGACGTTTGGGACGAGATGCAAATGTGATTTTGTAGAATTTCTTTTTCTTGATAGGACTTTGAGTTGAGAGTTCGAGTTTTTCCAGGAGATTAGTTTCTACTTCCACCACACTTAAAACGTTAAAGGCCCTTAACCGTTATAACTATCGTGTTTGAGTTCATTTATTTAGGTTGGAAATAGATCAGAAAACTTTTGGAGTTGCACATAATGTCTAAGGCCGCGCTTACCATTTTCCATGAGGTGTGCCGTCGGCCTTTGAGTCAACCTTTAATATAACAATATCACCAATACTTACTATCTATAACAGATACTATCTTTATTCTAACCTCGTCTCCCAGTTACAATTTCCTCTGGCTAGACAGTCGTAGTTTGCCTCGGGCTATCCTATATCACTGGCAGAGTGTCGCCAAGAATCTAATCTTAATTGTCCCGAGGCTAGCGCTTCCTTACCCGCGTCTTTGAGTGTCACTCACACTAGGCAGTCGAGCTACTGTACTGGCGAACGATGTGATATTAAGGAAGCATGTGACTGATGTATTTTAGAGGGACCATTATTCGGTAAATGAGTACCTAAGATGGTGATATAATAATATAATAATAATAATAATAAAACTTTATTGCATAAAAGGTGTTGCAGTAAATACATTAAAAACAGTTGCACTACAATTGAACACTGGTATACAACAAAAATGGTTTATGGGGTACTGTCCTCACTGTATCTACTCATTTTGGTCGCTCTAAAGTAACAGTACGAGTTCTTTTTGTAGTGATTGAGTATAATAACAATTTATTATGTAGCAATGCTACATAATAGATTTACTTTATTATATCTGATCGCGCATCAAATTACATTCATAAACATTTAACCGCATTCATAACCTTTACTGGATCTGGGGACCTTTACTGTGCGTGGTTGTAGAAACACGCACTTGCCGTATCGATACGTTGGTAATGTCCTGAACAAAGAATACATACGTCCCATCACTACAAACTGTATGCAAGTGCCGTTCGGGGACTGAAAAAATAACGAAAATTTTGTTCCACCAAACCGCACGTTACAAAATTTTGTTTCAGTGCGGTTAGTGGAAGTGCTCAGGTGCGGTTCATCCAAGTGCGATTCAAATTAGTGCTCTGAGTGGAATACCTCGATAAAATTCTATAAGAGGTGACCCTCTTATAGAATTTTTATTCGTAATCATTGGTGTTCAACAGCGGCAAAGACAACGCAACAAAACGAGCATATTGTTCATAGCATATTGTCTCACCTGATCCCCATCACAGGATATTTGTTCCTACAACAGTTGGTCTATTTTGTAAAAATCGCACCGTGTAAACTTCGGTGAAGTCAGCTTGAACTGAGTTGTCATTACACGTGCTGCTAGAGACTAGCACTATTGAAGAGAGCTGTCATTGCATGTGCTGCTAGAGACTAGCACTATTGAAGAGAGCTGTCATTGCATGTGCTGCTAGAGACTAGCACTATTGAAGAGAGCTGTCATTGCATGTGCTGCTAGAGATTAGCACTATTGACAGCTCACTTCACCTAACTCTCAGTTTTTGAGGTGAGATTTTTAATAGGTCGTCAGTTATCATTTAGGTATATCATTAGTTATTAGTTAATTTAGAAGTAAATTCAGTCTATGCCGTGTTAAGCTTAGTTACCTATAGATACATTATTCCATCCGGAAAATCGAATTCATTCCCGCTCCTCATAAAAATAAAATCCCAACAACCTAGCAACTAAAACTCCCCTTAAAGGGGAAAAAATACACTTTAAGAAAATAAAAAGCGCAGTGGTACCAATTAAGGCACAACGATGAGTGTTGCCACTCTTGCCGACGCGGCGCTGGGGGTTAAAAAAACATTAAAAAAGTCGCGACGCATTGTAGCAGCGGCGGGTTAGAACACTGCTTCGGAACAGAGCAGTTTTATTTTTGTGGACTGTTTTTCTTTTATGCCAGTTTTGGATAGAAAATGTGTTGGAACAGAAATGACGCAATCCGAACAACAAATATTTGGAAATTGTGCATGGCTTTTCTGCTTTTTCGGTATATTTAGGTGGTGTACTTAACCAGATGTAGTAGAGGTCAGGTAAAGTCGACCTTGTAATTGTTTACTGCCCTAAGGTAGAATGTTAGTTGCACGTCAAAAACCAACTAGGTCTTTTGTCTATGTAGCAGTTAGATAGTGTCAATTTTAGTGAAGTTGCTCTATACCTTGGCCTGTCTAATAAGCAACTAAAAGGCTACCTATTTTGTAATCAAACGGTCGATTCTTTAAAAATCTCAACGTGAAAACTTAGGTGATGTGAGTTTGTTTTTGCTAGGAATGAGGGTTTTCGTGAAAATTTATGACACCAGTTGGCACCACTGTGACAAGAGGTCTTCCAATATAAAATATATGATGACGTTCATTATTCGATTCATTCATTCGTTCATCATTCAGTCATGACTAAAGAAAATATAGGCTCTTTGACAGATGTCTGCACCTGACGTGTCAGTGCTGCCACCTGGCGAACGTCATTTCAGAAAACCCTCATTGTCACTGTTGACAGCTCACTCCACGCTCACTTCACCTAAGTTTTCACGGTGAGATGGTTACAGAATCGCACTGCTGTTGTCAAAAACCTATCATTCCAAATAATTAAATGATTGCCTGATAATATTTTCGCCAATCAATTACAGCACCAATACGAGTTTTGCCAGCAGCTCCACCAATCAGAGACATCATCATGGTTCCATTCTATATTCAACCACACTTGCTGTCACGACCCCAATTTCCTTCAGCCTTTCATTCGAATCGTTATTTCCAGCCAGTCCGTCCCTATTCCTGGCTAAAGTACAAAGGCGCACACGAGTGCCTCACGTCTCGCCGTTACTGGATACAGTCGCGCACAAAACGTAATTACTCGTAGACGCGTTCGCTTGCACTTTTGTCATTCAATATGAGGCGGTAAGATGTGTGGTGTAAGTTAAAAGAGGAAACGATTTAAACATTCAATATTAAAAACACGTTTTAATAGGCCATACGTATTTAAAAATGATTTTTTTGAGGTATAAGAACTACATAATTTTTTTAATTTGTCGTAATCTGTTATTATGCATATAGCCTTGCTGTGTTTCGGATTTAAGAGTGATGAGTGTCGGTGTAATTACAGGTACACAATGTACCTGCCATATTATCTCTCCACCACCCTTCGTAGACTGTTAGTGAATGTTAGTAAGGCATTAAGTCAGCCTTTGTACCTTTATTGTGCACACAGTTTGTTAATAAAAAAATAAGACATTTCAACTGTCTCTCTTAAATGCAAAAGTATCGAAAGTTGATGCTTCTGGTATGTAGATTTCACATAATTCTTAGGTGTGAGCCGTCGGATTGATTGCGATCCAGTAACACCATTAATAGTCACTGTTTTTTTTTGTTGCCTGTTCTTTCCCACTGCTGGGCAAAGGCCTCCCCAAAACTCTTCCAGGAACTTCTTTCCCGCGTCACCTCGAACCAGCCACTGAAATATTAAGTTACATAAAAAACAATTGCCAATCCATTATTTCTACTTCATACCTATAACCCCGTCTGTCAAAACTCTCTAATTCATCATAACATAATTAAATTCGGGTCTTTCACCGCACACTCCCACGACAAGTGCCAAGAGTTTCAGTCTGGCTGCTGAATGAACGAGTATAGGTTAAAAAGTACTTTTTATTCACACAAACGTGTTAATTGCTGCATGCCGTTCACAGCTTTCTTTATACAAATGTTTATAATTCGCATTGCTTGTGACGCGCTGCTACATCAAAGTGCGCCCTTACTAAAAGGGAATTAAGGGAAATTGGATTATTTACAGCTTAAACTTTGATGTAAGTCGGGCTTATTTATATTTTAATTTGTGTAGATATTGAATGGAATATCACCTAAAGTTAGGCGAAAAAACTAGTTATCTATGTCAATACTGATACGGAACTCGATACATATTTTGTTAGTTATAAACTCTTCCAGAGATCAGTTGATTCAAAACTTTTATGGATCCATTTGTTTTTACGGTTATTCGTATAAGATATTATCTATAGGGACATCAACGCGCAAACTATAACCATGAATTCAGCACGTGATTCTAGCGTAGAAATATTTTGTCAATATTTATGGAACAGCTAATACATATATTATAAAAGGTTCAGAATTATGTACTGAATCAACTTTGATCTTTGGAATAGTTTTAAAAAACACAAAGAAATAAAAAGATAGGTAGTTTATTTTTCTGGGCTTGCAGTCCTTTGTAACCAGACAAGCAAGTGCAACAGTAGGTTAGGTTATATCCAAAGCCAATAAATTGTGTGGTGAGTTCAAAGCGAGTCGGATTACCCCTAGTACCGGTAGTTGGTTATTAAATCCGTCGCCGGGTACTCTGAGCGTGTGTTGTGTTTTTTCTTATACTTTTTAAATTAAAGGCACTGAATTACGACTTAATGTGAAACTAGCTGTACAAGTGGAAAGGTTTACTTGCTTGTGGCTTTAATGTGGTTAGACTTACCCTTTTGTTACCTACAGGTTTTTTTTCTGCAATGTTGGATTCAGTTTTGTTAAGTATAAGAAAGAAAAAATCTTTCGCAATGAATGTCGATCGTTAGTCATTTGCTTCGGTGATATTTCTAGATTATGCAGTCGAAGATTAGGCAGTCAAATCTAGACTCGCGGGCCGGGTCAGCTACTGAGAGTTTTCTAAAGAAAAAATACCCACTAAATCTTTGCCCTATTTGTCACTAAACCAATCATAGACCTCACGTTGTGGCTTGTTGTTAGATTAGGTAGTAAGTGTTGCTTCAGATGAAGTTAGCGTGGAAACCATATAATAGTAACAAATCTTGTTCAAACTCACGGAGACGTTGAAAAAAAAAGAAATTATATAAATCATTTCTTTATTTCAAAAAGCGACAACAGCTACAGGAAAAAACATTTACAACATACAGAACTAGTATCTCAAACATAGGTCCCCTGGCTCCCAAACTAGATTTATACCTGTGACCTGTGACCTGTGACATTATAAAAGTCATTACGTATGTCTTCGGTTATTAAAATTTTCGTTGTGAAAAGAAAACAAAAGGCACAATTTTTAATAAATTGAAGTCATTTTCTCCCATTATCAATGAAAAGGTAATTTCATTGTCTCCAAATAAAAAACAAAAGTCATATTTAATAAGTGTTAGTGGCCATGAGTTCATGAGCAATATAAGAGAGTAATGTTTATTACTGTGATATAAGTATTGGTGGGGGCCCAGGGGCCCGGGGCCCGGGGACGGGGTCTGCATGACACTTCGCGCCCCGCATACCGACATGCTTGCTATAAAACTACGGTGCAAAGGACAGACGACGGCGGGAATAATGTTATTTTCTCCCAGAGACAACACTTAAATGTCTTGTTCTTACGAGACCGTAATAAGAAAGGCATCGATTCTCTTTCTAGTATACATAAAAATCCTAGCAGTGAAAATTTAAATTTGCCAGGTACCGAAGTAAATAATTTTTCTTTACATTGTCGTAATGGTTCGTCAATCTACGACCATTTATCCAACCATGTCATCATTGTAACTTTCATTGTTTTGATAGTATTTATTATTTTATTTTAAAGAAAGCTTACAGACTTCAATATCATTCATAGGTCGGGTTGCTAATTACAAAGCTTCCGTATATACTCATCATCTGCCTGCCTTTTCGGGTTGGCTTTCAGTCTAACCACCAATACCAATATTTTACATGGAGCGACTGCCTAATCTGACCTCCACAACCTAGTAACTGGGTAATACGATACCGCTGTGGTAAGACTGGTTGTCAGACTTTCGGGCTTCTGACGATCCGTAATGACTGTCAAAGATCCACGAATGACAAGCGGGACCAATGGCTTAACGTGCTTTCCGAGGCTTCGTCCATACTGATCCCTAGTCCCAACTCGCCAGGTCCGTATATATCTACCTAAATGTATAGCTAGAAGGCGCAAAAGTACTGATGGTAAGAAAAGTGCTTGTATGGTTCGTAGGCACGGAGGGGTCTAAAGATTGTCACCCATCCACGGACCAGCCGTGGCAAGCGTAGCTTAACATGTTCGATCGACACTTGCGGCTGTTATTACTTAGCTACGAGCTCCTGTTTTTTATTCATCTTATCGTAGATATTTTTGTTGCAAACTTCAAGGTCTAAGCCTAAATATTTATATCCTTTTAAAGTGTGTAGTTTGTAGGAAAAAAATGAAAATTGTTAGTTGGGTTTTTTATTTAGGTACTCTCAACACTTTTCAGTTTTGCTTTTACTAAATCTATTTGTACGCTAGCCCGCTACAGCTCATGCCTCATTCGGTTGAAAAAGCAATACATTGCTACGATATTGCGGTCCGCGTCGGAATGCGAGCCATATAGCTCCGACACAGTGTATTATTACTTCATATTTTATATTTATCGTGCTGCTTACTAAGTGGTGTAGGTAGTTCAGCGGTCACCGCCAGCACTAGGAGGGTACTCTTCTTGTTCGTTAGGTAGCGTAACCGATACTTCTTTTGTAATGGATACATTTTTATCTATTAACAACATTAGTTGGTTATTGTTTTCCTTTAAAGAGGAAATCGTAATATTAATTTTCTTTAAAATCGAAAAAATTACACAACTGATATATTCTATTACATATTTTAACTCTATATTTTATTTGAAAAAAAAAAATATTATAACTAGCTGTACCCGCTTCGTTTGCGTGGACATCGGAAAACAATAATAATTATGCATCTTTACTAACTATTTTTCTAAAATAAAAGCCTGAGAAAGTTTGGTCAAAATCAGTCCAGGCGTTTCGGAGATTAGCTGAAACTGAAAGTAACCCAAAAATGTAAAATTTGCTTTTTTGTTATAGGTAGATACCGTAAATATTTTCAGTTTACCTAAACGCTGTTATTTTGAAATTTCAAAACAGACACTTCAATTTTATTTATATGCATGTATAGATTCAAAATTGAAAGCTTTTTGGTTGTCAGTGGTAGTAGGAATTCTGATATCTACTATATATATAAAAGAACCTTAACGATAGTCATTTTATGGGTGCGCAAATTAACTGTGACAATTAAGTCAAAGTCAAAGCATTTATTTCATTTATTTCAAATAGGCACATACATAAAAGGCACTTTTGAACGTCAAAAATCACAATAAAATAGAATTCATTCTAGTCGCCTCTTCCAAAAGGAGTTTTCGTATTGAGAAGAATGGGCAACAAACTCCACCATAACTCTTTTAAAATGTTTCACAATATTTTGCATACATTAATTATATAATAATATGTGAAGACGATGCACCTAAAATAAAATTACTATACCACAATAGGTAAAAGAATTAAAAATGAAACCATCATCACTACATAGTATAAAACAAAGTCGCTTTCTCTGTCCCTATGTCCCTTTGTCCCTTTGTATGCTTAAATCTTTGAAACTACGCAACGGATTTTGATGCGGTTTTTTTTAATAGATAGAGTGATTCAAGAGGAAGGTTTATATGTATAATAACATCCATTAAATAGTGGAGAAGTACTGTTATTTTTGAGGTTTCTAATGTGATGTCGTAAATAATTACATTTTTTCCGCTTACATTGCAAACGCAGGCTGAACCCTACGAGTTTTATCAAAATAATGTACTAAGTATTGTACACATTGAAAAGGTCTACAGAAAAGTCCGTGATGGTATATGTCTATCTCTTATGGATAACCCACAATAACTTTTTTTTGTCATTTAGGTACTTTTTACGACAAATAATGGCTAATTTTCGAAGCGATTTTAACCAATACAGCATTAATCCTTAACCAATTAAATACCTTGAATACATTGTTCATTTAATATAGATCTATATGGCCTTTTACACCACATGATTTAAGTGAATATTTTCGAAGATATTACAGATTTAAAAATTGCGGGACGTAGCGTTTGCGGCGGTACCGGCCGGCCGCCCGGTGCGGCAAGAGCGTGCCAATAAATAGCGCGTCTGAGGCCGCGGTTTTCTCTATAGGTAGCACTTTGAATTCAGCAGCGATCGGACGCGTTTATTATAAAAACGTGCTTTTCAGCGCGACAACGTATCAGTAATTATAAGTAAGTTACGATCAATAATTGTATGTAGCCGGAGCGGGCCGCTATGTTTTTATATACAACGTTCACAGTTTTTCTGTAGTGTATTTAGTATCAGCAATGCACCCGTGCGAAGCCGGGGCGGGTCGCTAGTAACATATAAATTAATTATCTGATAGATACTGGTGCTCACATATTTGCAAACATGGTAAAAGTAGACTATTTTCATTAAAAAAAGGCAATGCCTTCGATCAATGATACTCACTAGTTCAACAAAAAAAGTACTTTCTTTACGAAAGCCAGTCTCCTTCGCCCGCCCCGCTACCTTTTATGCCTTGACCTACAATACAATGGTGCGATATTGCGTCGTCGGAATGCGCGCGTTTTATTGCCGATACACTGTGTACTCTTTGTGTATTCTTATTGTGTATTATGTACTTTTATTGTGGAATATTATGTAGATGTCTGACAAAGGAAATATTGGTCGAACAACTCGTCTGTACTTGTTTCAGTGGAGGGCAAAGGACCCTCAGACATCATTGGTCACCATCACCACGCTTGTTCTCTGTGTGTCGGCGAGTTAAGGTTCTTTTATGATGTCTTATTTAAATGATTAAATTGGATAAAGTTATTTTGGTGTTAATTTCCTTAGCATAATCAGCCTAATACCTAACGTTCCCACTGCTGGGACACAGGCCTCCTCTTGCTGAGAGGGAGTGAGCTGTTATGTAATCCACGAGCGGGCCCAGTGCGGGTTGGTAGATGTCACATGTCTTTGAATTTCTGTGGTTCTGTACATGCCGGTTACCTCATGCTGTTTTCCTTCACCGTTTTGAGAGCCGTGGGGGATGAAATTAAATACACAAAGTAAAGTGCCTGCCTGGGTTCGAACTTCGACCCACTGGGCCACCACTTCTTACTTATAAAGTACATAATACGAGTAATTATAATGTGAGAATTGCAAAAGATGACATCGCTACAAGCAAGGCCTCAAGCCCGCGACCTCGTACGAGCAGGTACCTACGGAATGTTATTATGTAAAGTTCACTTCTAACCTCGCTCAAATGACATTCATTCATTCAGTTCAAATTTCTAACGTACCCGCCCACTTTCAAACTCAAAGCATTTATTTAAATTAATTAAAATATTTGCAGGCACTTTTGAATGGTCAAAGTCTTGGTCAGTTAATCAGAAAGTTGAAGCTATTTTCAAAACGTAGATCTCCATGGGACAGAAACACCAAGGACACTCTTTTATATCAAGATATTACATAATCCTGGGTACATTACTCTTGTTGCTTCTATATGTGAGAACAATGTCAAAAAATTAAACAAAGAAACAATTCAAAATATAAGATTAAAAATAAGCTCTGACAGTTAGAGATTATTAGTCTCAACCGACGGCGCCCGTTCACGAACATGACGCGTGGATCAGCACCACCCAGCTCAACCATTTTGTAGGGAATCGAATGACCTAACACACGCGCCACCATCAGTGAGACATTTAAACACACTTCTAGCATACCCAGTTAATGACTGGTGATTTGGCTTTAAAACCAGCACCCTAATTTTATCAATCTAATCTATCAATCACCCTAATCTATCAATCTCAATCTGAATAATTTTGAAGGATATCGCTAATCCATTGCTTCATATGTTCGAAAAATGTGTCTGCTCAACAACGTAAATAACGCAATGAATGTTATTGAACTGTTAAAATGAAACCCATTGCTACTGAGAGTGTGTAGCACTATCACCCCGCAGCTTTTCGAATTTAAGTTAATGTTACCTACTTGGATGGCGATAAGGTACTTACTTCAGCACAGTGCAGCAATGTCTAGTTATCAAAGTGTGACTTACATCATTTATAATTTTTACTCCAATCATGATCACAGATAATTAAATTAATTAGTAAAATATAAAGTTTGTAAATCAATTGACCTTCTCGCTAATGGTTTTATTGTTCGTAATGTTTGATTATGTTCTAAATTTATTGAATTGGCCAACACGACTCATCATGCAATCTTAACAAATATTGAACCAGATTTGTATTTTTAATTTTCATAATACTTACTCGTAGAAGCATTTTCGAGTATTCTTTGTTCAAGTAATAATAATATTAAGTTGATAATGATTGATTAATGTTTGTGTTGCTATAAGGAAAATTAGTTATTTGCCTGATTTGAAACCTGCATTTATTGTTGAAACTTGATCATTTACTGTAGAAGCTAGACGTCTAGCTTCCACAGTAAATTAATATTGAATAAAACTATTGAGTATATTTTCTCCATCGTTTTTAATGGGAAAATTTCAAAAGAGAGTGAGTGAGTTTACAATTCAAATAGATTTATAATATCTCTTCTAGTACAGTTTTGTATGGTGGAATTACAGACTAACTGAAATATGTACAAATTTGCCAAGAGTTACAGTAAAATATATTCGTTTCGTAGAGTAACACTGAGCAAAACGGGTTAATTATAATGAGGGCTCTGGTAGTCGTAAGTAATTGGCATAGAAGAAGTAGGAGCATAGAATACATTTGTTTTTAAGGATATGCATGTGTTACGGACGGACGAGGAAAATGGTGTGAGTATGAACGTCGATGGATATAAGAGTAGGGGAAGACCAAAGAAACGATGGATGGACGATGACGTGTGTGGATGATGATATGGTTAGAGAGGGGGTGACTATCGAGATGACGACTGATAGAGAAGTATGGAAGAAAAAAGTCATTTTGCGCCGACACTTAATGTATTGCGGTAAGAGCAGGAAAATGCTGATGACGTACTTATATGTAACGAATGTATCTATAATTGCAGAGACTGCGCAATCCAAACTCTTCTCAAATAAAAAAACAAGTAAAATCAGTAATTCAAATAATCATATAATAGGTATTATGAATAAGTCCAAGGCAAACAAATCGCAATAACTGAAAGCGTTGACTGTCTTGAGTTGAACATAATCGCAATCGTATTGAACGCAAACAAAAAGTGCTCACGTTTTATAACACACAATGGTGCTTTTCTACTCGATTAGACTAATAGTATCAATCGAATCAGTGTTACTGAGTTATCGGATCGTATTTAATCGATATTACTAGGTTTTTATTTTCGTGTTATGAAATTATGGACATGTTAATGAAATCTTCGAGCCTAAAAAACAATAGCCCATTGCACTATTATTTGTGTTTACGATACAGAAACTATTTTCAAAAACGTGAGTTTAAGTAGCAGACATTTTATCGCTAAGCCATGTCATATTGTCGAAATGTCGACAATCCAAATATAATATTCATTCATCGATAAATAATTACATTTAGATAAACGCTTAAAATGAAAAACATTATACTAAGTGGCTACGCTGGGGCCTACGTCGGGGTTTACGCCGCTACGCAATTGTGCTACGGAGCTACGAAAATGATCTAATTTGCGTAACGATCACATTTAGATCGATTTAGACTTTATTTCGTTTTAAATCGTGTCAACAGTTTTAAACAAATTGACATAATATTTTAAAATAATTTGAAAGAAAAGAAGACAATATATTTATTTAGCACCGACTAACACAGCATACAACAAACACAACACAACGCACAAAAACACACAACACAACCATAACACAACGCATAACTTCTCTTGCTTATGTATTTCAAAAGTATTGTAAAATGTCAGGACGTAAATACGAACGCATTATTCGAAAGAAGAATCTTTAAACAAAACAAATCAGATAGAAACCTGAGTTTGTCACCTATTTCACCGAGCAATTATCATGTCAGAATAGGGTTGAATGATCACAGAGTTATGTTGCTAACAGATTTTGTCATTTTTAAACTCGACTGAAGTTGGTAGATATTTACGTAGTTACTGAGATACAACCTTGTGATTGCCGGTCAGATTTCTTAAACTTAGTATTGTTTATCGTTCTCACATCCATACTAATATTACAAATTTGAAAGTAACTCTGTCTGACTGCGCGGGCCTGCGGGCGGAGAGTAATGGGTAACTCACCGTCCGATCAGGACCAGGCCCGTGCCGGACGGCGCGTACGTGTTCCACGCGCGCCTCAAAGAGATGTCAGCATCAATGGAAGGGGCCCGTCAGGGCCGGAGCCTGCCGGGTCAGCGGGATTGTCCGAAAGGGTTACCGCTGGCCCGGAACATAAAGGGCTAAGGAAGGAACACGGGTGGGTTTTAGTCAGTAAGAGTCTGACACTCCCTTCCGCTCCACCCAGAGCGGGAGGAGTCATTTGATGATTTCCCATCCTGAAAAAAAAAAAAAAAAAAAAACTCTGTCTGACTGTCTGTATATTGTTACCTCTTCACGCCTAAACCACTAATTTCCATAAAATTTGGCAAGGAGATGGAAGGCATCCTGTCGACGGAAAGCTCACTTTCCACGACCACATCGCCACGGTAGCTAAGGAATCCTACCAAAGATTGGGTTTCGTTTTGCGTAAATGCCGAGATTTTTGCTCCGCACATGCCATCAAAATTATATAATGGAATCTAGATCGTGCGTGTGGAATCCACACGAAAGTACATACGTACTTATACTGAAAAAGATACAAAAAGCGTTTCTTAGGTTTCTCTATGAGCGTAAACACGGCTATTACCCTTACCTCTATCCGACTAAATTTCTACTGGGATTCCTCGGATATAACTTGTTAGAGCCAAGGCGAGCAAAAGACCAGCTCACCATAGCCTGTAAGATGCTCCGTGGCACTATTGACGCGCCTGATCTACATGCTGTGCTGGCTCGCTTCTTTGTGCCAGACAACTACTGCCGCGGCAGAAAGCACAGGCTGTTTGCTGTGCCTTCATGTTGCACATGCTGCGCGTGCTAAGTGCCCAGCACCACGTACTCTGGCCGCACTTAATGATCTCATGGACTCTAATCCTACGAACGATCTGTTTGCGGACGAATAGACGAAGATTTTGTCGGCATGTCAGAAGTAATGAGAGGGGTGTATGAAAGTGTTGTTAACTTTTTGACTTTTTTTCTTGCTTGTGTTGTTAATTTTATATTTAATGTTTTATGTGTATGTGTAAACTGTCTTTAATTGTTTGTAAACAGTTTTAATTAAAAAATAAATAATTCAAAGGTGAATGGTTCAATTGAAATAAATGCTTGAGTTTGAGTTTAGCGTCGGCACTTTTTGTGAACAAATAGTTATTCACTTTACAAAGTGAATAACTGAGGTGAGGCGAGGTGAGGTTACAACCTAAATTGTCACCATAGTTTTTTCTCAAATTCCAAAATCCGACCAGATAGGTAGTAACAGAAACCACAAATTGTCCAAATGTTTGTTCAGATATTGGGTTACATGACAAATGTTGGCGATGTCGTCATTACCACAATGGTGACGTAGGTAACTTGATAGGCAGAGGGACACATGGACCACTGACTGATTTGAAGGGTAATGTTTTTTAGGCAGGATTCTAATTTCTAATATTATGGAACATAATTAGGGTGCTAAAGATAATGGTTGAGGTTGACAGTAGGTTTTACGGCTAATCTAACAAATGCAATATTATGTACAGTCAGGGAACAAAATTTTTAAGCAAATTGACTCCCTAAGGCAATTTACCGTGATGTCTGAATGACAGTTTGATTATCCCTACGGACATTTAAGTTTGTAGTTAATTTGCTTATCTTATGCTTATGAGAGGGGCTCGTGGCTAATAACAGCCCCATAGTTCGATCGATCAGTTGATCCCGGCTGTCATTCTTGGATCTTTGACAGTCGTCGTTACGGGTCGTGAGGAGCCTGAAAGTCTGACAACCAGTCTTACCAAGGGGTATCGTGTTACCCAGTAACTGGGTTGTGGAGGTCAGATAGACAGTCGCTCCATGTAAAATACTGCACCTGCTGCATAGCTGCATCTGGTTAGACTGGACGCCGCCCCCAACATAGTTGGGAAAAGGCTATAGGGAGATTGATTGAGTCAATTTGCATATCACGTAATTTAGTTACTTGACTTTACATGTAACTCTTGGTTTTCCTATACACTTCAATGACATGGGTGGGTTAGTTAGACATCCTTCGGACAAGACGTTCCGTCGCGCCTATTAACTCAAGGTAGTTCAAAAGCAACAAACTACCAACAGATATTTATTTAATCCAATACATTTATTTACCGTTTAAACTAAGCAAACCTCTATCAGTAAGTTCGGCTAATATGAACCACTTCAAACATCTTTAGATAGCAATACAAGCACTATCCACTCAAGCGCATTGCTCTATACTCCCCTCCCTCGCACACACACTCAAACCCTATTCGCATCTCTTTCCTCGCCAATCCGATACCATTTATATTTCAAGTGGTGCTTGAAACGTATACCTGTCCTGTTCGCTCTTGCGTGGGGTGTATATGTCCGTCTCACGTCCACTTTGGTCAGCGTGGGATGAAACCTGAGTTTTCATTGTATAAGATGGTATAATGAGAGCGCAGTTTGTATGGGGGCAGAAGGGTTGGCTTTTGATGCTAACATTTTGTGTTTTATACGTATAAAGGAAGAAAAATGTTTAATTGGAGTTTATTTTTCAAAAGGATTTTGTAAATACTGGTAAGAAATGAGCGGCCGGGATGGGGTTCAGTAAAATATTATTGTTATATGTACCTTGGGTTAATAATCGGCTGAAAAAGTATTAACAGAATTGGGGGTTGGATGATCCTGAACTACGTATAATATTCATAGTAAACTGGCTGCTTTCCGAAGGATTGATCGGATATGTAAAATGGAATATACTTCTTCGGTAGATATAACAGGGTCTCTGGTCATAATTGTATCAAGCACTGTGTGACTTTTTCATAAGGGATTACAAACTAAGCTTTGACTTTGACCCTCGATAGTATTTAACTTAATCAAACTTAACTTAAGATCTGCATAACGTCAACAATGTTAACCTTTAAAGTCAACAGTACGATCAATGACCCATTTGTAAGGAATGTGTTTTCAAACATTTAATTATCTACTTGAACAGACTCAATAATATCTTCACTTTCTCAGAATGGTCAAACTTCGTATTATTTATCGAGAACAGCTCTCGAAAAGTATAGAATAACTCAATAATGAGATCTTTTTCAACAAACCTCTTCAAGCACTGGCCGGTTATTGAAACCTTTTTATTTCGAGAAAAAAAAAAACTCAATTCGAATCACCACTTGAAATACCTAATATCTTCAAAGCATTTAGCAAAGCAATTTCAACTTTATATGTAAGTTTCAGAAGCTAAAATTATTTTGGCAATTCCATATTAATGTTTACAAAAAGCTAAACATCTTCGCGACAGTTACCATCCAAAATTCAGTCTTACCTAACTATAATAGACTTCAAAATCTATTGACTTATCATATGATCTCCAACTATTTCGCAACAAAGAATAGTAAATTCTATGAGGACTAGATAAGGTATGGTTTGGGTTGTGAGTTAGTTTGTCTGTTTGAGTCGAGTGGTGCTAGAAAGTTAATGGTTCAGTAATCGACAGCGCCCGAGGGTTGTATCGCGAGTGTGTTTGATATGTTTAGAGAAATAAAGCTACTGTGGAATCGGCAAGAATCTTGCGAGCATTACAACTTAATTGGAAGAAATACTCAAATAATTGAAACCATATTGAATTTGCTATAGTAGTTGTTTTAAGCGCATCATGGAGATTGTTATAATATCATCATCATAGGAGTCAGCTTCTAGTCTAACCCGATGCAGCTGAATACCAGTTTTTGAGCGAGGCACAAAATTTTCTCTCTATTTCCTGTATTGGAGTTATAATACCTAGTGCGGAAGACAGAATTTCTTTTTTTTTAATATTACATACCCATTCCCTTTTTGTCTAGGTTATTTCAAAGTTCAAATTAACTACGCTCGCTCTTTCACCCCAACTACGCTCACCCTGATTTTATACACGTCTTGTTCGGGAGGTTTTTTTTTCCTTTTTATTAGCGCATGTAACTGATATTGTACGCTACACGATTGATTTATTAAATATTTGTTTAGTAAAGGTGCGGTGTACCTACTCGGCGTAAAGATGAGCGAGAATGGAGCGAGGTCTGAGCGAGGTTAGCGGGCAAAAAGAGGTACAAGTTTTTGATGTTGTGAATCGAACGCCTTTGACAAAACGACGAGAGATTTTTGGGGAGTTTAACAAAATGAGTCGAGATTTTCGTAAAAAGCGCTCTTTATTTGTTTTTCAGACTGTCTTGCGTAAAGGGTTTAAAAAGTTTGGGTATAAAAAGTAAATAAAATAAAACTAAACAAAGGTTTATTAACAGTCTATTGACTTCTAACTGCTGGCATTTTTGGTAAAAAAGGGCAGCAGTCATTTCCCAACGAGATCACGTGACCTACGCAATTCTCAAATAACCTCATAGTTTTGTATTATTTTGTCATTGTATGAGAATGAGTTCGCTTTCAAACTGATCAGCTTGAGTGTGGTTCAAAGTGAGCTTTAATAAAAAGCACTAAAACGAGTATCCACACATTCTTATAGCAGGTGAATATTTGACGAAAAGTGAAGTATCAAGCGAAATTTTCCATGTATGCATAATCAGCCTTTAATGTTCCAACTGCTAGGACACAGGCCCTCTCTTCTTTTCTAGAGGGAGTGGCCTGTCATGGCAACAGCCCAGTGCGTATTGGCAGATGTTACATGTCTTCGCACTTCAGTTCTAGGATAAGCCAGTTTACTCACGATGTTTTACTTTACCGTTTTGAGAGCAGTGGTGATAAAGTTTCCACCAATTGTTAATTGCCACCATAACTTACAAATGATCATTGTACGACCCCTGATCTATTTTTATAAAAACACCTACTTATTGTCTCAAAGATGAGCGAATCTTAGCTGTACGAGGCATGCCTCCTCGACCCGCCCCGTGTAAGCCAACACCGCACTGGAGCGGCTTCCGAACATTTTTATTAAATTTTCCGAGTGAACACAGTGTTCAGTCCGCAATTTTTTACGACGGGAGTTTTTACAATTGATTAAAGCGATCCTGTTACCGTTCGAAGTTGGTGTAAGTGTGTGCGGGTTGTAGAACGAAGTTAACGTGGATTTTTATTGTTGGGAGAGGAGGTAATGTGATAGTTTCATTATTTTTCGGAGGCTTTTTTGCAGCTCGTGAAGGGAGAAGGAACATTTTGCACAGTAGAAATTATTTTATTTCTGTAAGTAGGTTTGTACAAACACTTTTACACGTCAATCATATTTTTAAATACTATATGAGGTCGGCGTTTTCTATCTGACTACTCTGAGAAGATAGGCCAAAACAAACTCAGAGGTCGCTTTTAAAGTCCAGACATAATCTTGGTCAGATCATGTGAAGACCATGTAGATAAGTATCAGAAATGGTCTTTTGAGGAAAGAACCACTCGGATAGAGTGGGCCTGTCCAGTCAGTGCACGCATTTGTCAGTAATCGTGCAGCTCAACTCAGAGCTTAAGGAGCTCAACGATTCGACGAACAATACTGTCTATGTAATCTGTGTATAAAATGTTATCTTACTGACTTTTTGCAATAACTTATATAGGTAACTGCAGAGCGAAAGACACAAAAGGACGGAACGACCAGTGATCACAATACTAACTCGGCTATTCTAAACATTACCCAAGTTCAGTATGCTTGCGTTGTTACGGATACCGCTGACATAAATAAAAGTAAACACCTTGGAAGTTTAAAATAATATCTATTGAAGTAGGTAACCTCTTCCGTACCAAAATCTCTGTTTTTTAATCCGCTCTCTATAATTTAACGAAAATTAAAAGAACTTAAGAAGGTCTATTTAGCTTCAAACTCTTTAACCATTAGTCGACCACTCCCCCCCTTCACCATCTACCCTACTACACTACCATAGATAGTCAAATGCTAATTAACAATCGTTTGAAGTGACAGTGTCAATCGTTATCGGATGACGTGGCGAGGGCTGAACAATGACATGTTGTGACGACATCAGAAACATGGAAACTATTGTTTTGATAGTTTATTGAAGGGAAGGGAAACGTTTGGTTAAGTACGGTGACTGTACAGAGACTTGAACTACGAAAATTGCCCTTAGATACTGGTACGGAGTAAACGTGTTGATTGAGTATGGACTTACGGGTTAACTGTTTCAGAAAGATTGATACATTTTTGATTTTTGCAAGGGTAGTGATATTTGATATGTCGTAAAATTACAATTGCGATCACCATTTAAATTAGATTTAGCCAAGGTTTAAAAGACCTCCAAAAGCATCCAAAGATCTACTTAAATTAGCTAGCGAATATTTCGGATATCACCGTGGATAGTCTGATGGCTAAAAATGGCTGATAATATCGAACTCCTTCAAAATACCTACTTCACAACCTAAATTTACCGGAATCCCAATTGTAGGATTTGTAGGAATTGATCGGAAACTAGAATAATATTGCAATATTTTTAACATATCGCCAAACGTGTTTCATCAATCAATTCTCTTATTACCAATTTTAATATATTTCACCCCTCGGCAGGCAATACGGATGCTACATACAAACCACTTTAAAAGTATTAATACAATTACTGTCTCATATTAAACTCGCAATATATCCGTGTACAGGGTGACTATTTATCCCGGGAGATCATTCACAGGGTGACTACTTTTGTTGAGCCCGAACACAATGACATCACTCGGGGCATATTAAATACTGAACTGTAATTTGATTTGGATATTAGTAGGGCTGGTACTGTGTTTTATTTTGTAATAATTTTCTAGTTGAGTCGATTTGAGTTGTGTAATAATTTAAATGGAAGAGGAAATACAAATAATTGTAAAGGTTACATGCAAAATATGCAGTTTTGGTTTTAATTTGGTAGCATAAGCAATATTTTTCGTAAGTTCAAAATATAATAAAATACTATAATAAAATTTTTCGTTACGTCTTTTGTTAGTTTTCTGGATATTTTTTAATGTTTTAACCGCTTTTGAGAACAACTTCTAAAGAGAAAAAAAACGCTTGATAACATACTTTCATTGTTAAATCAAACAAATTCGTGACAGGCGTGGCTACTCCTAAACAAAAGGAATAAATTTGAAAATACAAATAATAACCCCCGCAGTGCCAACCCTGCCGAATACTTGCATCCCAATAGAACACTAATTCCTCAATCGAATGTATAACCGCATCACACACTATCATCACGAAAATCAACTCTATATCAACACAACAAAACTCAATTTCAAATACCAAACTTAATAATAGAGATCGCCAACAATTGGTTTTATTGTTACCGCCCGCCGATTCAAAGTTACTCCGTTCAGACTGCAATAAATTCAGAACAATTTTAAACTTTATTTAATGGGGATAAAGTGTAATTTGGTATGATTAATGTCTGGTAGTAAATTATAGGTGTCGGGTACAATCGTGGCGGGTAGTCAGAGTTCATTCTGTATTGCTAATCACTTGAGAATGGACTTAGTTCGGAGGGTACAAATTAAGGGTCACGTCGTAACTCGTGACGGGGGTGTTTTTATTAATTTTGCACTCATTTGGATATTAATATTGGATAAAAGAGGGTTCGGCTGTTTGTATGTGATTAGAAATCGACAAATGTTGTATTATGGTCTGACATGATTAATGGGCGGTTTTGTGAAGAGGATTTTAGTTATGACAATGCAATCGTACGTCCAAAAAGGAACTTAGTAATTTAAAAGTAGGCTTAGGTAACCTAAAGCTTGTCTGAAAAAAGCCAACTAAATAAGAGCTAAGAAAGCTATCTTGAGACGACAATAAGACAATAAATAAAAACACGGAAAAAATTAATGCATAGGTAGGTTTATTTTAAAACTATCAATTAAATCCTAACATTGAAATAAACTATGTAAATAGTAGTGATGTGCCGATTATGGGTTTTAGCGATCTTTGATTAGCTACACTGACTAAACTAATGACTAAAACTTGACTAAAATGACTAAAAACTTGATTGAATTTCATGCAGACTGGGAACTGCATTAAATATACGTAGTTAACGTTTAATAAAATTTACTATCGTATTGTCGTTTCCAATTTGTATAAGTTTCCATGCCCAATTTCTACCGTCTCTAAAAAATAAGCAATCAAAGTCAGGGATAAAATCAGAACGCGTAAAGTACTCTTCATAATACTATTCTGGTTACTGAAAGTATTTGTAAGACTTCCCTATAGCAGAACATGAGCAGAGCCTGCAAACATACATACAAAACAAACAAGTACCTACAGGCCACAAAGCGAAACAACAAAATGCTTAAAAACAAAAATATTTTCAAAACTGTTCACTAATTACTTTATAATAACTCAAATGTGAGAGTCAGTAATTAGCGGCCTCCACTTAGAGGTTTATTTTTGTTAAATTGCATACAAATCGGAATGTGGACTGTTTGAGTGAGCTTTTATTTATTTGCTTTTTAAGGGAAGCCTCTTTGATGCAAGGGAATTTCCAGTGGAAGAGTCAATGAAGGAATAGTATAATTATGTATATGATACATGTGTGAGCATGATCAGTGCACACGCGTTTCATACGACGTTTTTCAACACACCTGCGAGGAAAACAACAGACTTGTATAGTTAAATATCAACTTGTATGGAAAATGCCACTCTGGTTTTGTTTTTCCACGCGCCGCGCTAGCGATGCCCGCGCAGGTGTAAATAAAGGCACTGACAAAACCGCTAAACAGCCTATAGAAAAATATAATAAACACAAAATAATGTTTAGACTGATCATAGTGTTGCCGTATGTCAAACATTGGCATAGAGAAATATACATTAGATCAGTGAGAATCCGCAATAATAGAACGCTAGTCAGGGTCTTTTCCGTTTGATTTCGGGAGGGAACACGGACAATTTAAGGTGAATCCGCAGTGCTAGACCGCGAAGTTCAATTTTCTTACGTTTTTTGCAATATGCAGGTCAGTATCAGGTTGTATCTTGATCAAAATATGATTCGCGTCTATAATATATATGTATTCACAGAATTATAGTCATTAGAATCAATAATATAATATCTTTAAGTTAGATTTGTTCCATAAGTACTTTTCCATAAGAGATTTGATCATGGAACAAATCTAACTTAGAAAGATGTATTTATTTGGTGTGTTATAAACGTATAATCCTTGATTAAATACACCTTGCCAGCTTATTTAATTTTTGGTAACATTTTAACAAATCTTATTACACGATAAGCCTAAGGCCAAACTAAACATCCCTTTCCCGAAGTAACACAAATGAATAGTAATGCTAGTGGCGTACAGTCAGGGCCAGCGTTCAGTAAATCTCCTGCACAATGGGAAAGGCCGGGCGGCGCGGCGCGGTGGCATTGTACCAAGTAATTTATGACGACGACTGTACAGTGTACACGCTATGTTTCGGCTGACGCTGTATACATTATGCACCATACTGCAATTATGTATTTATATCATTGTGATGTGGTATCATATTTTATTACGTTCTTCTTCTATTCTTTTCCTTCTGCTTGCTTTCGAAGTAGCTACGTTGATTTGTTTCTTGCAAAGGTTACAGTAGATTCTTTATTCTCCTCGTTTGTTTCGCTAGTAGCTTGTAGTCTTATTTCGGCAGCTGCTAGATATTTACGATTTGGGATGTTCTGTTTTCTCTTTCCACTTTGGTCATTTCTGTTCTTGCAGTTTTTTCTAAAATGATACTGATCCAAATAACTAATAAATGAAAAGACCTCAGATCTCGATCAGTCTAAGGAAAATGATTAGGTAGAATCAAGTCTATCACGTTTGGTCTCAAAACTTAATGTTACTTAACCTGCACCTGATAAAGATGATGATGACTGATATTTCTCCCCCTTAGAACTGAAATAAGGGCTAAAACACACTTTCACCAAACCTTGTACTATAATCGACATCATATTCAATAACAAGACAACTGGACCGTAATCTCGATTCAGTAATCGCGTAAATCGAGTTCCGAGATCATAAAGCACCGTATACCGGCCGGTACCACGCTCCAACAATAGTTGCCGCAACGCAGTGACATTATTATGCACACAATACAATGCAGCTTTTGTTCGCGCCACCGGCCAGTGTTATAAACAGACGCATAAATCTAGGCGAAACGTTGGCGGAGTGTCGAAACATGCGCGGTAATTGTACGGAGGAGCTTATTGTTTAAATATGAAATGGATTACCAGCAACTATGATGCTTGGTAATCGATTAATGAAGATTCATCATCATTATCATTTCAGCCGAAAGACGTCCACTGCTGGACATGGGCCTCCCCAAGCACCTCCACTTCGACCGGTTCTGAGCTTCTCGCATCCAACGGGTTCCTGCGGCCTTCACAAGGTCGTCGGACCACCTTGTCGGAGGCCTTCCAACGCTATGTCTTCCGGTACGCGGTCGCCACTCCAGAAACTTTCGGCCCCATCGGCTATCTGTTCTGCGAGAAATGTGCCCTGCCTACTGCCACTTAAATTTGGCAATTCTTCGGGCTATGTCGGTTACCTTGGTTCTCCAGCGGATCTCCTCATTTCTGATTCGATCACGCAGGGAAACTCCAAGCATAGCCCTGTCCATTGCCCTTTGGGTGACTTTTCGCCTTCTTATAAGGCCCATTGTGAGCGACCACGTTTTAATGCCATATGTCAACACTGGCAACACGCACTGGTCAAAGACTTTCGTCTTGAGATACTGCGGTATGTGGCACGAGAAGATATTGCGTAGCTTTCCGAACGCTGCCCAGCCGAGTCGGATTCGACGATTGACCTCTTTCTCGAAGTTAGACTAGTAGTTAGAATGTTGAGATTGGGTATTTTAAAATTACGTTTTAGAGTTGATGAGATTTTAGAAGAAGATTAATGATAATTTAGGATTGATATCTTAGAGTTGAAGTGTTCAATGGTGCAGTCATGCAATAAACACTCGATGTTGTCTTTATTGATACAAATATTACGAGACAAAGTTAAAATTAAGAATTGTCAGGATCCAGTAATTTTATAGGAAACTACTCCCTCCAATCGAGAGGAATACAATAAGCAGAAATAGTTTCATGGGTTGTAAGGTAGTGGAAATAATGCCCTGGACGATTTCTTTTAAGGAGCTCTGTAGCCACTGATGATCGGTTTGATCATCATCTGCCTGCCTTTTTCCAACTATGTCGGGGTCGGCTTCCAATCTAACCCCGTGCAGTGTTTTACATGGAGTTACTGCCTATGTGACCTCCACCACCCAGTTAGGTACTGGGTAATACGGTAACACTGGTGGTCAGACTGTCCACTGGAAAGAGTGTCCATGGAGTTTCTTGCCCGTTCTTCTCCATAGGTACCTACACTTTGGAATGGGCAACTAGCTTCATATTTTCTGACTGACCGACTTCTTAAAAATTCAAATGTGCCTGTAAATATTTAATTGAAATAAATGCTTTGAGTTTGAGTTTCCGGGCTTCTGACGAACGGTAACGACTGACATCCCTGCTTTCTTCTTTTCATTTCTATCTACACTATCTTTGTTGTTCCTTTCTTTACACGTTTAGGCTGCGATCTACATTGTACTATTCATTAGTTGGTAATATGTACATATTACGTACATAGTACGTACTCATATTTACATACAGCATTTTGTGTTCTCCCCTATTTTATTACTGTATAAGTGCATATGCCAAACATTGTTGATACACAATAATTATAAAATAAAACCAAAACACAGCCTAACAGCATCATTTACCAGCAGATGTCTATATTAATTCTACTTACATTTCAATAGCTCTTTTCATCTCTTTCACGTGAATACAAAACACTATCCCCATTTCGTTTGCACACATAATGAGATTCAAAATGGCCAGTAGTCGCTTTATTGTAATTCAATAAGTTGTTTGTATTGTATAAAACTGTTCGTATTATTTTAATAAAAATTTTTCGTGCGAGGGCGTACCTTTTATTATAACACAAAAACGACTCACATTTTTTCTTTTCATTCAATTTTTTCTTAAAGAACGGTTTACATTGATGATTGTGTTCAATGAATTGGTTCACTTATACTTCAGTGTCTTTTCAATGTAATCGTTTTTTTCGGATGCTTGCGGGTTTCGATTACATTTTAATGGTCACAGTCGATTTATTTGAATGAGTGTTCACTCGAGATGCCTTTATGGTTTTCAAATTGACGAATAGCGTTCCATTTTCAAAAATGAATAAAATCTTTTTTCCTCCTTTTAATACATCAATGTTTGTTGTATATTTTTTTCGTCGTTGATGACAGCTACCTGTTATTTTTTGGTCTACTTCTTTTATTTATGGTATAGAAAGAGGTCACGAAAAAAAGGAATGATTTGACTAAATAACTATATTCTTCGCTCTAAAAGGATTTTGTATTTTATTTCACCAGTAGCAGCTCTATTACTAAGAATAAAATAAACACCTATTTGACTTATGTAGTGTGCCTAATAATTGGAATACATTCATCCAATGTCGTCACATAACACAAGCGTTAACAAATTAAAACTATTGCACTTAAAATCATTTACTAGGTACCCCATAAAACTGACTCCCACCAATAAAACAAACCTATATCTATTACAACCTTATTAAAAGCCAGCCGAACAGACTCTCGATACCCCACGTCACGTTTAAAAAAAAAAAACAATAACTTCGGCCATTAAATTGGTTCACGCGACTGCGCCGGCTTACTTTAATTGCGGCAACACAATGACTGGTACGACTTGTGCACACCCTGTATAAGTGTAGCCGTGAATGTATACGTGCTGTATATTGAGGAGTATGGTGCAGAGTAACTTGAAGAAACCTTTGTTAATGGTGATCAGTGGCGTGCATTGGTTTCCAGAATAGATAGACAGGCACTAGGCCGGGTCTAGTCTAGGCAGACGCGGTCACTAATCAGAAACATAAAACAGAAGTATCTATTAACAAAAAAAAAGTTTTACAGCCACCATCTTCGATTTTCAATTTGACCTTACATTTACTTTACTTATTTGGCTTCAGCACCCTCAAAAACCAAGAAAACGACACCCATGATGAAAAGTTTAAAACTTTCGCAGCCGCCATCTTGGATTTCATTTTGACATCACTTTTGGCTTTAGCGCCCTTGAAAATCATAAAAACGACACCCATGATGAAAATAAAAAAAAATCAGCCACCATCTTGGATTTCATTTTGACATCACTTTTGGATTTAGCGCCCTTGAAAATCATAAAAACGACACCCATGATGAAAAAAAAAATACAGCCGCCATTTTGGATTTTCATTTTACCTCACTATCGGCGACCTCAATATCCATCCCTTTCTTTCTTCACATGGCCAAATTAAGTACGAATTACAAATTACCATTTTAACATTCATACTCGGTTGGTTATGAGTAGGCATGCCTACTTTAGTGTGATAAATTGCGAAGGTCAAACGTCATGCTCGTCGCCTATCCCGCAGTGTTTGAAGACTAAGGTCTTCAACCAGTGCGTCCTGCCCGTCATGACATACGGTGCTGAAACGTGGACACGACAGTAGAGCTGGTCCACAAACTCAAGGTCGCTCAGCGCGCTATGGAGCGAGCTATGCTCGGAGTCTCTTTGGAGGATAAAATCAGGAATGAAATTATCCGGAAAAGAACAGGAGTTACCGACATAGCTTGCAGAGTAAGCAAACTGAAGTGGCAGTAGGCTGGCCATGTCTGTCGAAGGACCGATGGCCGGTGGACTGGATGCGGAAGGCGGAGGACAGGGTGCTGTGGCGCAGTCTGAGAGAGGCCTATGTTCAGCAGTGGACTGCGATAGGCTGAGTTGATTGATTGATTGAACTTGAACCAATACCAATACTACCACCACCACCACCACTACCACTACTTGAATACCAATGACAATGTGCGAAATAGTACGGGAGCCGAATAGGCTGTCTGGCGACTGCCTACCAGCCGCGCGTGTTTGTATAAAGATTTTGGTTTTTGTTAAGTTTGATAATTTTGTGAGTTTCTTAACTGTGGGGCATACACACTAAAATGTAATAATTTTCAGGCTTATGATGATTTATCGAGGTAGGCACTGCTTATATGCCTTTATGCAATGCACGATTTCGTCATCCATTTGCTCTATAGTAAGCTGATGACTTACCACTAAAGCATCCATTAGCTCCATTAGCCTTTGGTCCTCTAGCATACATAAGTATAATCGTACTAGCTCAATTCCTGTCTTCTTTTTTGGATAGAGTCACTGCGTCATTAATAGCGCTATCATCTATCTTGTTCCACGCTATGCTGAGTATCTGCTGACTGCTTTCTTCCATTTTGTCATGCTTCCCGGTTCTGTGCGAGTCAGTCATATTACTCCATATGTGTGTTATCCAATATCATCACCATAGTCCTTCAAAAGCATCTTCCTTCTTTTATTTTGGATAATTTTTGGATAAGGGTGATGTCAAAGTCAAAGTCAAAGCATTTATTTTAAATAGGCACATAAAAGGCACTTTTGAACGTCAGAAATTACAACAAATAGAATTGATTCTAGTCGCCCATTCCAAAAGGTAGTTTTCGTGGTGGCGTGTGTGTTGGATCATTTAGCTCCCTTCAAAATGGTTGAGCTGAATGGTGCCGATCTATGCGTCATGTTCGTGAACGGGCGCCGTCAGTTGGGGCTGGTCATATCACTTAGCTGCCTCGGCTTATTTTTAATTATTTTAATATTGAATTGTTGTTTTCCTTACCATTTGCTGTACTCTGGACACTTTTAACGCGTACGTCTTTTGTACATCGTTCTCACATATAATTATAAATTCACATTATTGATGTAACTAATATTTTTGTACAACTATAATTTAAAAGAGTGTCCATGGAGTTTCTTGCCCGTTCTTCTCCATAGGTACCTACGCTTTGGAATGGGCAACTAGCTTCATATTTTCTGACTGACCGACTTTTTGACAATTCAAAAGTGCCTGTAAATGGTTTAATTGAAATAAATGTTTTGAGTTTGAGTTTTTTTCGTATGGAGCAGAATGGGCAAGAAACTCCACCGTTGATGCAAGTAAGACATAAAATAACACAAATTGCGATGATGCAGTTAACTACCAAGAAGTGTTAGCTACTAAATACCGCACCAAGAAACATATTATTATAAAAATATTTGATTACAGTGTGCACGTTATGCAAGCAGAGAATTTAAAACATTTCACCTTCATTTGATTTAGGCGCATAATTTTGAGAATTAGTCCATTAGCGACTCAGTTGCCATTTTGAGAAGTGGGCATTATGCGCCTAAATCCTTCATTTGTAAACCATTTTTTCAAGTAAAACCACATTTAAGTAAAACATCAGTCTGTGTACACCCTACCACTTAGTGTGCACTGGTTCGCCTTTTTTGTTCCCTTTTATTGTTTGAACTTTTGTTCTTGACTGTATTATTTTCTCGGAGCTCTGTGTACATTGAATTTCGAAACGAATATGTTTCAGAGAAACGTTCTTTGTTTGTTTTTGGAATTCGTTTTTTAAAATGGATTCGTTATTTTTGGTGGCTCTGGAATAATATTTGAATGCGTTTTGTATTTAAAAATATGTTAACGTAAGCGTCAGTGCGCAAAAGCGTTGATAAACACCGACTTCTTACTTAGGTTAATGCTTTGTTAAACAACGAATCTGGAGTATGAATGTTTCAGATAGTCATAATTTGTACAGTATCAGATGCTTCTAATTACAAGTGTTGCAAAGTAACTAATTAGTAATTAATAAAAAAGTAGTTTCGTTTCGACGAAAAAAACTCCTTTCTCATGTGAAAGTGAACCGATCAAAACCTCAATAAATAGAATAAAATATTTGAAGAAAAAATCTAACCTATTCCTCTCTTTGTCGACAGTTCAAAAGCGTGCACGCATCACAGAAGTCTGCTCCAGTCCATCACCACCAACAGAATCACAACAAGAATCCAAAACCCCCGCCGCCACCCCGCCACTAGCAACCCCACCCCCTCCCTCACCCTCAGACCACGAACTGAACGTAGAAGAAGAACTAGAAGAAACAGAACCTTCACTCACACCTGAAAACCTGTCGATGAAAGAACAAAGGGAAGAAGTACCAGTGAAGAAAGAAGAAGAAGATAAATGGGACAACAATGACTTCAAATATAAAATGTTTAGACGAGAGAGGAAGGAGACGGTGGAGACAGTAACCGAAGATCCTTCTCCATACCAAAAATCACCAGTAGATGTACTAATAAAGGTGTTTCCAAGACGCAGCCGGCAAGAAATTGAAGGAATCCTAGCAAGATGTAAAGGAGACGTAGTAGCTGCTATGGAAATGATGATTACTGGGGAGCATGCGAACCCGTACCAAGTGACTCAAGAATCGCCTCCTTACATGCAATACCAGTCAAAGTCCGCCTTCTCTCCTATAACAAACCAGAGTTTCAAATTCTCGCCGTCGCGACGGTTTCTGACGCCACCGTACAGTGGTACGGGGTACTTACCGACGGTGATCCGACCTCCTCCGGAATACCTGTCCTCGTTCATGCCGCCTTCAGAACTGATGTATGGGAGGCAGCTGCAAGTGCCTTCACCAGGTACCTCCCCTACGTCTGATAATACAAATAATGATGGGTTTTCTGATTAGTATCTGAAATATTGGGCTGTGCTGTAAAAAGCTTGGTGTCTGTGCCATCTGTAGATGTTTGTGGATCTTTAAGAGGGTCTTCATTTAGAAGTGTGAAATGAACTGGTGCACTGGATTCTTGAACCAAAAGCGTTTATTAAACCGTGTTAAGTTTTCCAATAGTATCTGTTGTTTGTATCAGTATCAATTTCTATTGATAGAGCAGCTTTGTAATTAAACGTTTCTATAATATGAATGGTTTCTAAATCAATGAGAATATGTTCAATAATGTATGTACGAGTATGTACCTAATGACAAAGCTTTGTTTAAGCTCCAAATTCAAAAGCAGGCCTAGTTCTAATCATAAATCGTTCATTCATTTCTTAGTCTAGGAATTTAGAAGATGTGGGCGTTCGTCATAATTGAAAATAATTTGTGATGAGCGATTATAATCATTATAATATTAGAGACACGGTAAGAGTATTTTACAATGAAAAATACAAATATTTATTTTCACAAAATAATAAATTAACTACCATTAACAAAATTAAAGGAATTCCGTGTCTCTAATAACATAAAGACCTATTGTAAATATTTAAACTATATGCTTGATATTAAATGGTAAATAGATTATCCGAGTTATTATTATTATACGTACTTATTATTTAATGATAATTCAGAATAGTTAGCAGTAGTCATTCGCAGTAGACTTGTAGGGAAATATAGATTGATTACATTTTAAATCAGTAGCGTTCAACGCTGTACAAAAATGTTAATAAGAATAATAATACTATAAGTACTATTAATAATATCCACTCTTTAGATTTGGTTGTATTTGAGTGTAATAATTATTAAAATACCGTTTTCTGATTACTTAGCTTTTTGAATTGTATTAATTTGAATTTTATGCTGCGATCTACTAATTTTTTTAGCTACTCCCAAATATTATTTTAAAATAACATTTTTTTTCGATGAATTGAAATACTTAGATTTTCTAGCTACTCCCAAATATTATTTTATAATAACATTTTTTTTCGATGAATTGAAATACTTAGATTTTCTAATCACAATGATCATAACAATTTAATAATTAGAATGTAAATAAAACTGAATCTAAATATAAATACAGTAGATCTGGGATTATTAAAATAGTTTCTAAATTTAAAAAGAAGCGTGATGTAATTTTTAAATAATACTATTTAGAGTGTTTAGGCAACTATTATTATCTACGCATACTTTATCGATACACTTTTAGAATAATAATAATTGTAATATATCGATGAAATACTCGCTATTATTTAGTGTTCAATAGTTAGATAATAATATGTAGATAGTGGTAAATGTAAATATTAGTAATTGTGAAATGTTTATCCGTAATATTTAGAGATGATAATAATTATATTGTAATGTAAAATAATAACGAATAAACGTGCTCAATAAATCAGTACATGAATGTGTATTATTTTATGAAGTTCCCAATTTTACAGGATATCTGAAAGTGAATATTGTTCAGTAACATTATGCCGAATATAACTCTAGAAAAAGAAAACAAGAAATCTAGTTATATCTCGTCGAAGCAAGAACTATTAATTACCCGCCAGTCTGTGAAGTCATGTACCTACCTACATGTGAATTTCCTTCTTACATACAGTAACAAGAGATTTCCCTGAAATACCGTATTCTAAGGATTACCTTGTAAGAAAGGTTGGCGACGGGGGATATAGTTTAAAGGCCTAAAAATGCTTGTGCTAAAAAAATATACTTTGACTCGGAAAGCACGTTAAGCCGTTGGTCCCGGCTGTCAGGATCTTTGACAGTCCTTATGGGTAGTCAGAAGCCAGAAAGTCTGACAACCAGTCTTACTAAGGGGTATCGTATTACCCAGTAACTGGGTTGTGGAGGTCAGGTAGACAGTCGCTCCATGTAAAAATACTGGTATTCAGCTGCATCCGGTAGGAGTGGAAGCCGACCCCAACATAGTTGGGAAAAATTGAGGCAGATAGGATACTACAACCGAACATACTGTTTCCGCGCCGCAGTGTCTCGCAGTGGATGGCTCCGGCTACTCTAAAAACGTTCAAAATCTAGTCGCGATCTCATCTTAGCGGCAGTCAGTGTCCAATACTTGTCTAAAATATATGAAAATTAGAGTATTTCTTACAGACTGAGACTGAAATTAGAACGCAAACGTTTTTAAAAACACGGGAATAGCCATTGATTATTATCATGTTATTCAAAATCAGAATGTCTAATCTTTCTCGCTTATAAGACTCGTCACAGTTTCCGCAGTTAGCAAGTAAGAAACTCAATAAGCAGCTTCTAGTTCTAGTTCTTCGAAATGATTTATAGGTACCCCGCCTACATAAGCCGACACACACAGCACCCCCATGTCCGCACAATGCATCTTAGTCCACAATGGAGCACGATATCGAGCCGACAGACTAATTACTAGCTTCACTGGACAGAGACTAACCTGCCTAGTGGCTGTGCAGGTATGTAAGTCTGTTGCTGTACAAAGTCATTGCGCTAAACGGAGTACACTTACTAAAGCCAAGTGAACAGCTAAGTGTTTAAGAATTAGACGTTGGAAAAAACGTACAAAATGAAGAATTTTGAAAATAAACGGGAAAGGTTCTTGTTTAGCAATGTAGGGCAAGCTATCAAGATACGTATTTAATTTACAGAAAACAGCAAAGCATGCAGGTTTATACCAGAATATTATTTAATCATTACTTCACATCGACCAATAGAGAGTTAATGCCATCTAAGAAAGTGTACGACGAAATCCTTGGATGATGAATCCTTGATGTGGCATAGTCTTATTTTTTATACACACACACTTTCAACAAACCATCAGCCATACACATATCAGCCATATTTTGAGCAACTAACCATGAAAATGTTAGAGTAATTTTTACTCCAAAAACGATATCTATTCTAAACCCAGCTACCATTTTTCCACACCAAAATTCATATGCAACTGACCATCTAAAACTCTATCTAAATCAAAACAAAACACAATATCACACTGACAGCTCACAACTTCAACCAAACCATCTTGATACTTGTCACTCAATCCCCTATTCGCTTAGCAACTCGACGTCAATGGTCACTAAGCTTACGTCAACTCGACGTCGTCACAATGGCGTCACTCGTACATCGAGAGGATGTGCGGACGTCTGCGGGACGTATTGTCCGATGCAAATTGGATGATAGGAAGGCTCGAAGATTGTCGTTTGTTTTGCGTGCAGTGCGAGATGTTATGCAGTTTGGTTTGGTTTGAATGATGGCATTTTGTTCCTCATAAGCCATTTCAGAACCGGGGTTAATTTTGTTGAAAAATGTTTCGTCTATAGATTGTCCATACACTGTCATTATTGAGGAGTTCCATTGTCTATTTGCGAAGTTCTTCATCAGACCTTCAACAAATTTGAATGGAACACTTCTAGAGAATACTATTTCATACCTACCAAAAAATAATCATCCAAATCAATTAACAATTGGCGAAAATATCGATAAACATACATAAAAAAATACGTACAGACGAACAAACCTACTTCTTTTTTTAATTCAGTTGATAAAAGTAAACTTGTCTTTAGTTGTGTGCAAGTCTGGGATGGAAGCAAGATTGGGTCCCAACATAAAGAAATGGCCTATCTATGAAGAGGTATTGAAACCAATTTTTTTCATGAGTAAAAAGTTGTGTATTCCATAATATAGTTGTTATTTCATCACCGACAGCCTCAACCGGCATCAACTTCTCACGCCCGCTACAAAACTAAGCCACAAAACAATAAATAAAAAAAAAATTGCAACTGACAGCTAAAATTCAAAAACAGAATCAAAACGCAAACGTCACGATACATTATCATGGCCTGGCCGCTCATTTGATCTGATTACGTCAAACGACTCGGACGCCACGCGACCGGTACAACGCGGACTATTATTTCAATTTAACCGCTTTTAAATTCATTGTTTGTGCGATTTTAAATACCGGGGGTGGTTTTAAATAATTATTTCGTATTTTAAAGTTCGTGGGAATACTGTGCGGATTCTATTTAATTGAATTGTAGGTGCTTAGTGGCTGGATGATGCATGGTAGATTAATTGAACTTGTGTTTGCTATTATTAGTTAAAGAAGGGAGGTATGTAGTGAATTTGCATGTAATATATATTTTTATATATTACAATCTAGCCAGCAAAAAGTTTACAACCAAGCGTTTTCATATCCTGTATCAATTTTGATCCAGAAGTCTATTGTTGTTCAAAATTTGTTCGTAAGGTATTTCACCATTCTGGTACCCAAAGCTCAATTTAATTTAAATAAAGTACCAAACACGACTAGGAACAGTAGAGACACGGTTTAGTCCCATTTCCGGACCCATGAATTTATTTATAATAATAATAATAATAAACATTTACCATGCCCACGAAACATTCCACTGAATCACTGATACACAAGATTTACAACATAAAAAATGTCTGAGACAAGATGCTACGGCGTAGCCTCGTCGTAGCGACTTCGTAGCACTTTGAGATTGTTTAGAGACGTTGGTTGATTGAAAAGACTGTTTTCGCATTTGTTGTGATCAGATTTTTTAAATACTAGACCAGATTCCTTGAGGATGACTGTATGCACCGTAGCAGTATCCTAACTAATATTATACCTCCGAAAGTAAGTTTGTTTGTTTTTTACGCTTTCACGCTAAAACGGCTGAACGGATTTGAATGAAATTTGTTAAACATATAGACCATGACCTGGGTAAGAACATAGGCTACTTCTCACCTGGATAAAATTAATAATACATTTTAGTGTGAATAACACATTTTTAGTGATTTCAACGCATTTCTGATAAATATTTTTCTTCCGTTCTCACTCTTGCATAACCCTGTCCATTAAAATCTTCCATAATTCAATACTTTTTCCAACTTTGCTATCACTATTACAATAAGTTCTAGCAGACAGAGACGGACACACGACTTTGTTCCGCTAGTGAAAGAGACGGAAGATCCTTTTGTAAAAGTTTCAGCCCTACAATAGGAGTCGAGATGGAAAATTGTAAAATTTTAACGATTAACCGCAAACTGTGGTTATTGGATCAGAAATACTTGGCTTAAAAGTTTTACTCTTCACGCTTCCGGATAAGGGGTAAGCAGGAATAGCGATGGGTTCCTTATATAGATCTAATAGCCCAAACATTGAGATGACGAGAGAACTTTTCTGAATTCCCATCCGTTGTACACTGAGCAATCTATCTAATATAATAACGGTAAAGAGTTTGTTTGAACGCACTAATCTCTGCAACTAACAGTCGGTTTTAAAAATTATTTTTGTATTTGGTAGTCCAATTCTTAGGATAGTTATAGGCTAAGTATATTAACATCACGTTATAACCCTAAGGAGTCGAGCAAAAAGAAAAAATAAAGAAAGAACGCTAAACAAAAAAAGGAGTAATTGCGCGGGTGGGCACAGCAGAAAAATCAAACAATAAGTAGAATAATAAAAACGGTTTTTATTTACTTTTCATTTACGTTAAAACAAGAAATTTCACGCGGACGAAGACGCGGGCAGAAGCTATAAGCCGTCCGCTTAACTGAGACGTTGCCTATCTCAGCATGATGCTGCGAAGCGCTGGTATTCTGATAGGGCTCGCTGTGATGTCACGGGCACTTACAGAAATAAACAAATAATATGTAAAATATTAGCAAATAATTAAATAAAATATTTTTTTTTTAATCTGCGCCAGGCCTAACCTCATTACTTGTCTATGCCTTGAGTGTCAGAGGCACTCTGGTGTGTCTGTGGCATTTCTGTGAAAAGTAAATGGTCGCAGGCGCCGATCTTACGGCGAGATTAAATAAATACATTTAAAATGTATTAAACATAACATCAGTAGGTACTATAACTTGTCCACCCCCACAAGATGACCAGCCAATCTAACGTTATCCAAACATTTTAATTACTGAACTCTGCCCTGTGTCCGGCGCAGGCGTAATAAATACGAATTAAAAACAAAAACAAAATTTCCGTGGGGTTAGATGACGGCGGGGGGAGAGGGGCGCGTGGGGGTGGCGGGGGGAGGTGTTTCAATAATAAAAATAATTACCGAGTGAGTGTTAGTGACAGCGGTGGACCAGTTGAGAAGTGTGGAGGCGGCTTTATAGAGAATATATTGTGTGCAGCGTATTGGTGGTCCAGTGGTAACGGGTGAGACATACGTAAATTATTTTATCACCACTGCTCTCAAAACGGTGGAATAAAACGTCGTGATGAAACCGACAGGTCCTAGAACCAAAACTTCGAAGACTTGTGACACCTACTAACCCGCACTGGGCCCGCGTGGTAGATTACGGCGCACTCCCTCTCACAGAGAGGCGACCTGCGTCCCAGTAGTGGGAACATTATACAATATTATGTGCAAATAGTTGTCGCGCAGGTGAAGACAGCAACGGCAGTGTCGCGCAACCACAACGACTGACTGCAGCGACGCTGCTATAGTTTCTATCCTACTCGTATTTCTAAGAAAATACTTTTGTAGGATTGCGACATTGCCGTCTGATGCTACAGTCGAGCGGTGACGGACGGCATAACAATAGCGCCATCACTGGCAGAGCGAAATGCCGTTTTGTTTTTGTTTTAAAAATGAATTTCACGGAAATTGAAGAAAGATTGATTAATCAGAAGGCACTTCCCGTAATTAAAAACGTTCAAAATCTATTTGCAATCTCATCTCAGCGACAATAAACGTCAAAAACTTATCAAAAATGTAGGAAAATTAGAGATACTTTTGACAGATTGAGACTGAGATCAGACTGTGAACGTTCTTAAAATTACAAGAATTGTCCCTCGTGTTAATAACACTCAGGTTACGCACGATGTTACACTTGGCGATACGAGTGTTACACAATCATGATGATGATTCACGTGATATAACCGTTTTTTTACCACATTTATCAAGTGATCCTGTCATATTCGGTTAAATCTAGTATCTATGTATATCTATTTGTATAGCTCATATTATTGCAAATTATAATCGCTTTTCGTGTCTGTCTATGTATGTGACCGCGTTGTTTTTATAAACATACAAACGGATTTTAATGCGGTTTTCACCATAATTTAGAGAATTTATTCCGGAAGTATGTTCTAAATTAATACTTTTATATTAAACTGCATAAAGAAATCTCAATGTTTTGTAAAAACCGTGCGAAGCAGGCTTGGTCGCTAGTTATCTAATAAAAGCTATCTCCATACTATCCCACCCCTTTCAAGAGCGGCGCGAATATAAAATGTGAGAGCCGCGCGCCACAAGTATTGCGAATTAATCGAAACACCAATACAATCGAGAACTCCCCCCTTACCACCTCGGTGTTACCCCTTTATTACCCTTTAGGAAGAGGTCTCATGCCTTAGACATTGATATTTTGGTAGTCATCTGATCTTTACAAGCACTTAAGGCTACCCTGGCTAGGCATGGAGAGATCGGGCGCCGTCAGTTGGGACTGGTTATCTCTTAACTGCCAGGGCTAACTTTTAATCTTATTGAATTGTTTCTTCATATTTTTTTAAAGTGTCTTCACATATATAAGTAACACGAACAATGTACCCAGGATGTCTTGTCCTTGTTCTTGCCCGTTCTTTTCCATAGAGATCTACATACGTTTAGGAATGGGCAACTAGCTTTAAATTTCTGACTAACTGACCGAGTCTAAGACAATTCAAAAGTGTCTGTAAATAGTTTAACTGAAATAAATGCCTTGAGTTTGAGTTTGAAACACCGAATACCTATCCGTGTTGGTAGGTTACAGTTGGTGAACTGACAGAAGTATTCACCTTACCATGTTAACTATTCTAATATTAAGTAAAGTATACTTATCTCTGTCTACTGACTTAACATACATGAAACGATAGTGTTAAATATACATATTTTGCTTCTAGTAATCGTTCCGGTCGTCGAAGGCCACACGCAGAAAAAATATTGGTCAAATGACCTGACTAAAATCCGTCTGAAAGTGGAACTGATCATGTATTGCTTTTTAAGTAATGATTCATTTATTTATTCTCAATTTCCCAAGAACTACACGAACTACGACTTTTCTCCAGAAGGTTTCAAAATAATAATATAACCTTACTTTGTGGTCATTAAAATCAACACAATTTCTCCTCGCATTGTGCTACTTACTACAAAAACTCAGGCAAACCCGCGACCGCGAGTTGTTAAAACGTTAAATACCGTTCGACATTCGAAACCATTCGAGTACTATCGATTACTATTGTGCAACCGTTTTATGAATAACAACCTTTTTCTAAAAACCTTTTTTGATAATATTGTTTTATTACTAACTTACTTCCTGCCTGTAATATAGCCTCTATCTTAAACGAATAAAGTTGATTTTCGTTTAATTTAGGTGTATTGTCAAATAGTTTTTGCGTGGGCTGAGATAGAGTTGAATTATAATTGTTTGTTATTTTAGGTTATTTTTTATTGTTATGGTTGACATGTGAATAGGGGACTTGAAAGAGAAGAGTACATTTAGAACCGCATATTATTGGCTTTTCTATTGATTTGTTAATACATTGGTAGTTAAACATGTCAATTTATATTGTAGACGGATTATTTAAATGCATCTATTGAAGTGTGACCTATGTAGTTTATTTTATTAAAAGTTGACTGATAAAAACATTTTGTGCTTGCGAGTAATCAAGGAAATTTTTCAGTAAAAGCAAAGATAGCAGCGTTTACGTACCTAATGTTTATTGCCATTTCCTGTGTGTTTGACTGTGGCAAATCGTTTCAAATAACAGTGAGATAATGAACATTTATTTATACTTAAAGCGCAATACCATGCGCCTACTATCTCTTCATAATGGATACTTACCTATTTTTGGTTTTCTACACGACGCGACGACGGCAATGCCCCTTTTCGCTGAGAATAGACCTATCAAAATTTAACCCAAACGGGGGGTTAAAATGTGTGACAGTAGCAAAATTAACGTAATCCAAGCCGTTTATCTACTCATGTGATCCAAGCGTATCTACTGTTATGGTCATAAAGGTATGAATAAAAATGATTGATTTCTCATCTGACATACTCGTAATATTACTTAAGCGGCTTCTAAAAAAAACCTTACAAATAAAATAAAAAAAACTGCCATCAAAATTAATAATGTAACAAATCAGCTACCCTGCCAGGCGTACGGAAGCAAATTAGGGCGAAACCACACGTGCGTCCGTGCGATCGCGCGGATAATCGCAAATTGTGCAAACAGCAGTCTGAGGGGAACCTTCTGAGAAGATCAAGTGTCGACAGATTTAATTCTGTTAAAATTGTACGATTTATTTTTTGTAGTGTTTGGACTTGAATTGAATTTTAGGAAGTGGAAACAGTTTTTTTTAGTTCATTCATTCTTACTTTACATTCTCACAACAGGTAAAGTCTTGCTTTACATAATTTAAATGTGTGAATGGCCCATAGTCACTTCAACGCCCATCTTTGCAGTAACATACTACAATAAGATAGAATGCAATTAATTATGGAACCTTCAAAGGTAAAAAAAATTAGGGATGTCAATGAAAAGACGAACAAAGGTGTTGCTGCTAAGTATTGCAAATGATTTTGTTACTCCTCTTGAGCTAGCTTGAGCCAGTGATGATTCCAAATCAATCAAATCAAACGCTTATTTGCTACAAATACAACTAGAAAAGGTTTACAAGGTATATATGCGTGATAACGCCGGCATGGGACGCCCTAAACGGACATAGTGACCTTATTCGTGATGTTCATCAGAAGGGTCAGCTGCGTAGTACACACTCGCCAGCGGCGTGCGGGTATCACCAGATGTTTGAACGTAAACGTAGATGAAGCTCTGTAGTTCCTGCCTACCCCTGTGGGAAGAAGCCGTGAGGTTGTGTGTACGACTAGCTACTCTTACAAGCTATGAATAGTTGGACAACTAGTTGTCCAGTTGAAGACGAATAGTTACCCACTAGTGGGTAACTATTCGTCTTCAACTGTTAATATTAGCAGGCGTCAATCATAAGTAGGTAATTAAGCCGTATTGGTCTTTTAAGATCTCATACGGTTAGTTCCATGGTCAGTTGTTCGATGAGATACAGTGCGATTGTGGAGCCACATCGTAAACGATGCATCATCTCAATAACACCTGCATTATTGAAGACCTTCGTGAGTCCAACGATAACGATATGCAAGTGGCTGAATTCTGGTCGAAGCTTATTTAAAACGATACGACGACGAAGAAGAAGTTGGTCCGTTTGATTCCATTAGTGTTTCGTGTCAGTACTAAGTTGCTAGTCTGGTTCAAATACTATTAGTCCCTATTCTGTAGACCAAAGCTATCACAACAAAAAATGCGACAGGTTGCAAGAGTAAAAACAAAACGATAAATACATCACCATTCCTAAAAAAAACCAAGTATATTGATACAAATCGATTCCCATGGCGATCAGTATCATGGTCTAATCGCCTAAGGGATTGTTTACAAAAAATAAAAAGAATCCGCCCTCAATCTATTGTATCGAAACCAAATACACTTGTTGTTACAATGGTTCACCAACATTCGACAAAGCGCCACCAACATTTGTCCAGGACTAATACTAATATCTATGAGATCAGGAGATAGTAACACAATGGTTACAAAGTGGATAAAATGGTTGTTTTTGTTGGAGTTTTAGTATCCTTTAACTTTTTAAGACTTTTCTTTCTTCTGTTTGTTGGTTTTGTCGTTTGTTTGTTACAAGTAGGTAAGTATGTGGGGCTTTATGGAAAAAGTGTTACTTAAATGTAATTTGGAACAATAATTTTACCTATCTTCATGCACCAATCAGGAAAAACAATGGTTTCGAGCTTTTGGTGTAGTGTGTACTTTATCAGCACAAACATTGAGGTAGTTGCATCCAAAAAATATTGGAGAAAAATTACTAACAGGCCTAGCAAGATGAATATTTAAATCACAATTACTTTAAACAACCTAATAAGTACTACCCACAAACTGGAACATTTATTATTGAAACAAGAACAATTTTGTAAAAGAATCGAAAAACAAACAAACTTGCCTTACTAAAACCAACAAACACACAACATCAACCCTCACTGAAAAGACTTACAAAAACCACCCTTTTCAATGAATCGCCTGAAGCGACGCACACTTGTGTTGTATTTGATATATCAACTGATATCGGTTACAACTCCCACGACTTGTGCTCAAAGGATTTCATTGTAACGCAGGTGGGCGTCCCACGGCTTGTGGGACATGTGGGAGAATGGAGACAGCTTGTTATTGAGGAATCTTGATAAGAAAGTGTGTGGTTTGGTAGAAAAGCATTTCCGACCTATGACAATTTTAAATGGCAAGGGACATTGCCAAGAAAATGGGGTAATAATCAACATGGAGCGACTGCCATCTGACCACCCACAATCGGTATTCTAAAGTAAAACAAGTTTTCGGACTTTCAGGCTTCTGAAATTATCCTTATTGTGTTATCAACGGATATCGTTGACAACTTCCACGACGTGCGCCCAAAGGATTGCATTGTGGTAGGTTGGTGACGTAGGTGGGCGTCCCATGGCTTATAGTGGGAGCATGAAGAATGCTTTTATTGAGAGATCTTGATGAGAAAGGTCTTGAGACTTACTTTTCCGTTTTAGCATCGACGAACATGACATGTGTGTCCAACCCATTGCAATTTTAAATGGTAAGAGATTACGTCAAGGAAGTTGGCCATCTTACTTCCACAACGGATGCTACTTTGGAGCAGACTTTTGTGCTCCTAAAAACTCGTAATGGCGTAAACCGTAAACCTGTCATAGATTTTTCATATCACACAACCAGACAGACTTTTTCGAGGCACAGAGGGGTCAGAATGATACTAGAAGAGTCTGAAAGACTGCTTGCATAGGTGCAGCTTGTTCTCAGTCTGGCATCGGCACGTGCTGTATAAGAATAGCTTGTGTCATGGTCAAAATATAATCAGCGAGATAGCATTCTTCTCCTATAGCAAGATAGTAGTGGGGCTGACTGGCCAGGATGTACCGGACGTACCATATTAAAGTGTAGGCTCCCGTAGAGGCTACAACTGCTCTGGTTTTGTTATAGCCTGTTACCGCGTTAGAGAGCCGCAAGCCCCTCTACTGTTTTATGAAAGTACAAACCTAAATGAAACAAGACCACAGAGCCGCATTATGTTCCCTCTTATGTTCCACTTCCAACTGAGCTTTTTCGTAACTGATATTCAAGCAATTATCTCGATTAGTTCTGCCCGATCTCCCCACAAAGGTATCACAATTAATCAATAACGTTCTAAACAATGCGACTGCATTCGACCTCAACCTACCCTACAATTGATGTCGCCACACGATACCTATTGACTGCATTCAACTCGAGCACCGTAACGAGAACACTACACATTGTTTTATTATTTTCTTTATTTATTCACTAAATAATAATGGTGCTTCAAATAATTGTTATTGAATTATAAAATGTTTTATGTCTGATTCGTTCGATTGTAGTTCTTATTTTGTTTTGCATAGAGTTTTTAACAGTTTTTTGTGACGGCAATAAAAATTAAAGCACTCTAAATAATTGTTTCGTGATTCAATTTTAAAACTACCTCTATTATTTATTTAATAAGGTTATTATTAACTTGTGAATAGTCATTCAAGTTATAATCTTTTTGTTAAACGGTGGCTATTGTCCGTTTATTGTTAAAGGCGTGGCTACTTTAACCGATAAGTAATAGTTAGATAAATAAAAGATGTATTTCTAATTGGGCCCCTTGCTGTGTGCAAATGTGGTTACAATACCTCTGCAACCGCCTCGCTTTAGACAAAGAAGGTAAAACGTTGAAGTATTAAGTGGTTTTATAATTTTCTTATTACTGTATTGAATTACAAATGACCTTTGAGTATATTTCGGCAGTCCTACTTAGAATAGTCGGATAGGAAACGCCTACCTCATCAAGTTTTTAAAATATAATTGACGTGTAAAACTGTTTATAACCTAGTTACAGAAATAAATCATTTATCATTTAACTGACGGGATTTGAACCAACTATAGACAGTAACCTAAAAAATAATTACTATAAAGTATACTTAATAGATTTAATAAAGAAAGGAGAAGTTTAAGAGTCATGAAATACTCTATAACTACATCCTTCTCATAATGATTACCAAGCGTGATGGCACTACATCTTGAATACTCGTTCCTTTGCAAATATCACGACAGCATCAAAAAAATCGGTATTACTTTTACTATGAGATAAGCTTTCTGCCGCAAAAAACAAAAACCCTTTTAACCGGAAAGAATCGTTTGAAATCGAAGGACCCACTAATTGCTATAAGGTACCACAATACTACAACACTCTCAAACAATCCGAAACCATCTTATTGATTACATCGCTTTCTCTGCGACAGGAAAACAGATTACCAATCAAACTTTCGATTTGTTTACATTTCCTCACCAACCTTCTTTATTGTAGGCAACTATTTTAGGGTTCCGCTCATCAAAATTAAAAAAACCCCTTATTTGCCCACATTTTAGGCAGTTTGAGTCAATCTACCAGGAAAATTCTGACCCACGTGCGGCTGATTTGAAATTAACGACAAAATTGTATTCCAAGGATATCTAGAGTTATTTGCGTAAAAATATTTGTTTTCCACCCTAAAGTCAGCAACCGTGCCCGTATTACACATCTTTAGGAAATCGGCATGTGCTAGAACCAAAAAATTCGAAGACATATGACATCTACCAACCCGCACTGGGCATGTGTGGACGACCCATTCCCTCTCACAGAGTGTGAGAGGCCTGTGACCTGTCACAGTGTCCCAGCAGTGGGAACATTAGAGATTGATTAGATTATGCTTATGATATGCAGTAGCCGCATTATAAATTAATCCTCCTATAACGTGGGATTTAAACATACCTGGGTGTACTATAGGTACACATCTGCCTAACCCTTTGGGAAATACAGGCGTGATGTTAATGTGATATGCTAAGGTACGGAACCTCCGACAAGTGAAACCAACTCGCAATTATTGTAAAAAAAATCTCCGAAACAAGGCTACTGTCATTTAATACGAGTATCATCAGCTGTTCGCCGCAGTTTTAATTGTATGAATAGATTTCTTTCAGTACAATGGCAGGTAGCACTCGCGATCAATTGAAACCCTTTGGTTTGTGTGGGAGACGTGATAGCCTTGGGTTAAGACGTCTATTAAAGTGTATTGATTGACATGGTATATTTTGTTGGTTACTTTTAAGTGATATTTTTTGGTTAAGAGGTGACCTTACTTACAAAATTAGTTTTCCTATTAAATGGATTTTTATATTACTTGCGTAATATTCTATAAACCTCTGCTTACTCCAACAGGGAATACAGGATCAAGGCAGTTACTATGGTGACTATGTAAACCGGGAATGCTATGGTTACTAATCGTGCTATTAACGATCAACGGCTGGTAAATTATAGGAAGCGAGCCAGAAATGACTGATACAATGCAAAAAAACAAACAGTGTAGCGGACTCACACTACATTTACCTTCCAAATAACATTGCAAATAATCACTAAACTATTACGCACAAAATAAGTTTCCACTCGAATACCTCACTTGCACAATATTATTAAAACATCAATTCATGGAACAAATGGGAAAAAGAACAATAATACACATTAAATAATAGTGTTCTATAATAATATCGGTTTACACACAGTATCACGTTTCCCCACTGTTGGGCAATTGTTTAGCAAATGATAGTTTTTGTGGTTTGCCAATGAATGGGGGTGAAAAAATCGTTGTGTGGGTAAATTAGTGAATGTATGGTAGCAGGTAGGTATGGTTTGTTAAAGTTTTTTTTTGTGAAAGCTAGAGTAGTTTTTTGAAGCATCTGGTAGAATGTTATGCTAGGGATTACTAGTAGCTAGCATAACTTAACATCAAGCCTCCCATAAATGTATATTTGTACGCCAAATGGCAAAACACAGAGAAACTATAATATAACAATTGTAACATCTTACACACTGTTGGAACCTATATTTACAAATAAAGACTATTGATTGATTGATCAAGGCTGTATTTCCCGAAGAGTTAGGCAGCGCACCTGTAGTACACTTTTCTCCAGTTATGTTTAAGCAGGTTATGTTTAAGTATCAACCGGGCATAAATCCTACCTCCGGGCAATGTGTGTATTTGATGCATTATTGGAGAGTTTTGTAACATTCTGCTATAATAGATTATTTGCGTCAACTAGATGGGCAGGACTGACAGTCAGCTACTTTTGTATGTCCTTGTTACATTTTTCTGTAATCTCTTTTTTCTGTGCCTAAACGTAAGAACATAAACGGTTAGCCAGAGGTGTCTGTACTACTTATAGTAACACCCACATGATTATGTAATCCCACATAATAAAAAGAAAGAAAATACATTTATATATCACAGACTAAAAGGCGCACAATGCAAAAAACACAGCAGATAAAAAAAGTGTAAAATGCGATGGAAGAAATTAGCAGGGAAGTGTACCTCACGACTGCGTGCGCCAAAAAGGTCCAGTTCAGGAAGAATGCCAGACAACTGGTGCCTGACGCTCGTTTTCAACTGGACCTGGAACAGGGGACAAGCCTGTGTCTAAGCCTTTATAAAAATTAGATATAGAAGTGGGTACTCAAATGGCTCGATGGGCGTCTTTTTGGGCACCGACAGTATTGTCAGTGTGTTCGCAGATCGCTGTGGTTGTCCGATGTGGCGGAGGTGGATGCAGCTCCACGCTGAATTGTAATTGTATATCTGTGTGTGTACTGGTATTTAGCTGCATCCGGTTAGACTGGAAGCCGACCCCAACGTAGTTGGGAAAAGGCTAGGCAGATGATGATGACCTGTGTCTGTAACCTACTACACTAGAAGTCAAGCTTCCCTATGGACTCTTGGTCTGAAAAAAAGTTTTCTATTCTAATGCAATCGAATATGTAAGCTGCCTTGAGCTATGATTTATAGATTTTTTAGAATAACAGAGTAATTGAAGATAAATAATTTTAAAATTGAATATTAAATTCGAAACCGTAAAAACGTCATTAGTAAATCTGTGTTAAAACTTAACAAATAGTATTAAGAAACCTATTACAATGACAAATATATTTGCATTCCGTCTCAACCTTATAGCTATGTAAATAAGATTTAAAATCATTGTGATATTTATAACTATTTTGTTTGCGCATACCATTGAAAAACCAACTAAGATGTGACACTCATCTAAATCAATTTACACTTTTACCACATTTCAATAAAGACTACAATGGATGTACGGGGCGGTAAATATAAAATAGTAAAAATACATTTCGGGGTACATACGTGCACAGAAAATGGAAATTCAAGTTTCTAAAATGTCCAAATAGTGGGCATGGCGAGGTATGGCGTGAGCGGTGTACAGTCAAACAGAGAAGGTAAACAGTCGCTCAATATATCGGAGCGAGGCGATCAACCAAGCAGCGATCATGTTACTGCTGACAGTACCGGCGAGGACGCAAGTGTTGAAGTAAGTTACGTACAATAACAATAATGAAGCTTCTTTAGTCTATATTTTAAGTTTACAAATCAAATGTGTCGATGTTAGTTTTGTGTAAGTTGTAATGTTTTCCCTATATGGAATGTCTTTTTTCTGAGTAAAAGCCTCTTCCACCCCATGCCATTTTGGTTGGTCTTTGGCAATCTTCATCCACTTTTCCCATTATGACATAATCAGCCTACGAGTATAATGTTCCTACAGCTGGGACACAGGTCTCCTCTATTGGGGAGGGAGGGGCTATAATCTACCACGCGGGCTCATTAATGTCATCAGTCAAACGTTTTCTTGATGTACCATTGTATCTTTTCCCTCGAGGGTAAAGTGAAATAGAAGTATTTAATGTCGATCTGGAAACAAATTAATGACATTTTCATGTTTAAAGAGCTGCTAGGTTACTTTTACTTCCGAACTGTCAGTTATATTCTAATTAAGAATATATTGAGCTGCAAAATCACTCTTCTACTACTACAATAATCCCTTGCTAGACTCGTCTAAAGTGTTCGTAGATGTTATAGTGTTCGTTTAAGTAGTTTCAGGTCTTATTAGTGATGTGGATCAGTTGTATCTGCAGCTGTGCCAATCTTGCAATCGGCTAAAAAATTGTAACTGATTAGAAATATGCTGTTGATTTTTTTTTGGAAAATATGTTTGTATGACTACGATCGCACTGATCTAAGGTAGACCAAACCTCCCTTTATAAAGCCCATCCATTTTTCAAGATACTGCAACTTTTCCCTAACACTTCTGTCCACGAATGTACCGAATTGGTGTCTTTGAAGCGGGTTAATTGCGAACAAACAATGGAATTAAGTAAACCAGAGATTAAAGTTGCGTCACTGTACACTGTGCGAGGTGTGCGAGGTGTGGGCATGCGTCTGTGTGGTGGAATCATATTAAAATGTTCTACAGTCCTACAGTCAGTTGGTAGTCTGACTTGCGACTTGGGACTAGCTCACAAGCTAAGGGGCCAACGGCATTTCCCACAGTTCTGAAATGTCATAAAAATAGTTGACCAAAACAACAACAGCCAAATGTCATTTATCGTATTCGGGGTACTCTGGGAATAACCCAAAATAATTCATTGGGTTATAGAGTTACAATTCAAATCTTTATTGCATAACACATGTATTTACAAGGTCATATCAATAGTTATACAGTTCACATGAGCCTGTCGAGCACAACAATTTTAATAAAAAATGAGTAGTAGCATGATTTATTATAAATAAGGTAAATAGGAATTAAATGTTCATTAATTTATATTATACAACAGTAAACAGTAATAGAAAACATCGTGAGGAAATGAGCATGTCCTAGAACCAAAATACGAAGATATTTGATATCTATCAACTCGCACTGGGCCCGCGTGGTGGATTACGGCTCACTTCCTCTCACAGACAGGAGGCCTGTGCCCCAGCAGATGGAACATTGTAGGCTGGTTATACAACAGTAAGTAGGTACCAATATCAAAAATTAAGTAAATTGTTGTCACTTACAATAGCGAAGTTTACCTGTGACTTCATTACCTAATTAATTATTTTCGAAAAGGCAGTGCCTCGGAAAGCACGTTAAGCCATTAGTTTCTCCCGACTGCCATTCGTAGAACTTTGACAGTTGTTACGGGTAGTTAGAAGCACAAATGTCTGCCAACCAGTCTTACCAAAGGGTCTCGTGTTACCCAGTAACTGGGATGTGGAGATCACATAGGCAGTCGCTCCATGTAAAATACGGTATTTAGCGGCATCCAGTTAGACAGCCAACCCTAACATAGTTGGGAAAAGGGTAGGCAGAGTGAGATGTGAATCTGTTATCTAACTCTATAACAACGTGACTGTGTGTGTGTGTGTGGTGTGTGAGAGGGTGTGAGGGTGTGTGTGCGTGTGTGCGTGTTATGTTAACAAGACAAAATGTGTTTTCCAGTGTTTAGATTAATATTTTAACGTCTGGTGGATCTCCACCAGACAGTAAAGATAGCAAAGTAATCTTATTCGAATGAAGTTCACAATTTAGATAGGGTGTCCTGTTATTCTAGTGCAACACTTGTTTGTTCGAATTTCAATACTTCGAAACATGTTGCTCGGATACTATCTAACTTCGTTTAGATATTAAATTAACATTTACTCATTTTTATTTCGATTAATCGAGTCTGGTCAAACCACGCTGAGATCGGTGCATTTCATTCATTCCACTTTTCAAAACCGATAGGTAATATTGTTAACCTACTCCTCAATCCGCAACACAGCAACGTTAATAAACAGCAGATATACGTAGATACGGTAACAGTATTTTCCTGAAACACTTTCCAAGTTACCGAAATCTCTAACTACTTTTAAAGCTATATGTCTCTGCCTAAGTTTCTGACAAGCTAAGTCTTCTTTCGACTTACTCTAAAATGACATTAAAACATTCCAAAAGCAACATAAGGTTTTCTTGCTGTCTCTACCTCTAGGTACGTACAGTACCTACATACCTTCGGTGCAACGCTTACCAAACGGCTGTAGGCGACCTTGCTGCTCGGTTCACGGACGACCAACGGGTACATACCTAACCTACTACATGTAGGTAGGCATTTGAATGTCACCTTTGTCTTATCTCGTGTCGGCACGAGTGCTACGAGAACAAAGCTTCTTAAGTCGATATGAGACGCTTCACTTTATGTTCATTTTTGCCTTTCATCGGCATCTTTCACTCGAAGTGAAACCTCTTAACACAATATGAATCAAAAGTGAAAAATGTTTGGACCCCGATTGTATTTCACTAGTGCTCATATACAAGCGGCACGCGTCGACGTCAGAGGCAACTGCAGCCGTCGACGCGTTGATAGCAGCCATAGACGCGTCCACGTCAGAGGCAACCGCTGCCCTGGACGCATTGATAGCAGCCATAGACGCGTCGATGTCAGAGGCAACTGCAGCCCTGGACGTGTTGATAGCAGCCATAGACGCGTCGACGTCAGAGGCAACTGCAGCCCTGGACGCGTTGATAGCAGCCATAGACGCGTCCACGTCAGAGGCAACCGCAGCCCTGGACGCATTGATAGCAGCCATAGACGCGTCGATGTCAGAGGCAACTGCAGCCCTGGACGTGTTGATAGCAGCCATAGACGCATCGACGTCAGAGGCAACTGCAGCCCTGGACGCGTTGATAGCAGCCATAGATGCATCGATGGCAGACGCAACTGCAGGTGTCGTGTATTTTGAACTACATATATTCCGAGAAACGTAAAGTTTTTAATGCAAAATTGACAACTTAGACTCGGGTTTAACGACAGATTTTGTAATATGAACCTTAACTTTGTGGGATTATAGTACGAAATTTAAAAATGGCTCGATGATCTTTGTTTTGTAATAAGGCCGATTAAGTATGGCTACAGGCCAATCCCATTCTGGTTTAATTTAGTATGTATTTAGTGAAAGTCAAACAGTTTATTATTATAGCACACAGAAGGCTTATTACACTGTTCACCTTCCTTTTGAAACAATCCCTCAGTAACACGATAGGTATATAAAGCACATTATTCATACTATGGAACTATAGTGTAGGAGCCTGAAATAGGCTTTTTGGATCAAGGTTTCACGCGTGCCCGTATCCACGTGTATAGAGCTGTGAATCAACCGCCACCTGTTATGGAAGGGGGCTCTCAAATCTATTTTTGTGTTATTGTCTTGTTAAATCGCTCCCCCCACCGAATAATATGGTAATCGACAAATCAAAATTTTACAGGAAAAATAAAAAACTGTTTTATGCGTATATCTCGGCACTGGTAGATCGTAAGGTAGACATTTAAACGTCAAAACAAAGCTAATTTTTTTACAATCTAATTTATATTATGATTTTTTTGTAATACTTTTATAAAATAAAGTTATTCACAAAAATAATGTTACTGAAATTAAATGGCAAAAGTATAGTATGCAACGCATCATTACCATATTATTCGCGTGTAAACGCAACAATATCGTAGTCAATATTAATGCATTATAGTATTATTCGTTGTAATACAGTGTCAAAAAACCTAACGGCAATATGATATTACGATATTATTCGTGTGAAATCCAAGCGATAGTGTATAATGTAATATTACATTACAGTAATATTCGTCGATGTGTGGTGTCAAAAGATTAACAGTAATATAATGTTGCAAATACATGTTTTATTAAATTATCCAGTACTTATTATTTGATTTTGCAGAAAAATAACAACAATAGAGGAAGTTGATATTAATACTGGATAATTTATAATAGCGTTTTATTAAAATTTATGAAATAAAACTAAGGTTTTATTATTTATCATAATCAGTCCTTTTATTTATTAACTAGCTGTGCCCGCGACTTCGTCAGCGTGGAATAGTGACTTTTCGGGCAGCATATATTTTGAATTACATATATACCGTCGTTTGGGTAGCTAAAAATTTACTTTACAGTAATGCTTCTCTGTATACGATATTTGACGTATGGCCATCGGGGATGAAAGCATACAGGCTCCTAGGATTGCTAACCCGTGACAGAGCCACATACAACTGAGCGTGCGAGAAACAGCTGATAATTAGATCTACACCTACAACTTTCAGCGTCTGACCTTGGGCTTTATTAATTGTCATCGCAAAACATAGACTGACTGGAAACTGGACTCGTTTAAAACTAAATGGAAAATTGTTTGGAATGAGAGGAATCCGAGGAATGAAAACACTTTTACCTTTTCCACACCTTGTTAAAATCTCTGCTTCTATCAGATTTCTTTGTAAATTGGTCACTTTTAACCTGGTGCCATTGCTAAGTTTTGGGGGGCTTAAATTTCTAAGAAGCATTATCGGTACGCCTACTTTTAATTTTAATTTATGTGCTGGTAGTCCAGGAGCATTGAGGGATTCTAAAAATTCTACTGGGTAGCTTGTAGATTTTCCTTCTTCCATGACTCTGTTAATGGAGATATACTCAACATAATCCCCCGGAACATAGCTCAAAATTTCAGCGTTTATAGTTGCTGCTTGGTCGTTTCGTGGCGTCAAAATAGCTCTTTCGCAAAGCCAGAAATTTTCGCAAGTTGGTATTTGCGTTGCGTTTCCATACACAGATGATATGAGGTCTCGCATTGATGAAACTATGTTGCATAGGTTTTCATTAAGAACAACTTTTCCTTGTTCCTGCGGTAACACACCGTTACCAATCTCAAGTAGCAAATCTGAAAATTCTTGAGCATTTTCGTTGCCTCTAATTTGCGCACGCATATTTAATGTCAAATGCAAAGGTATAATGTAATGCCACAGTCGAGAACTCTTTAGGCAGGCTCTAACTTCAACAGCCCTTGTTCCACGTGGTATTACAGGGAGAGTCTGACGAAAATCGCCACAAAAAAGCATAGTAATGCCATCCATGGGTTGATCATTTTGGCTGACATCACGCAACGTTCTGTCTACTGCTTCTACTGCTTTTCAATTGGTCATTGTGGACTCATCCCATATAATAAGGCTACAATCACGAAGAACCTTAGCTTTATCGCTGTTTCTTGAAATATTACAAACAGGGCTTTCTGTGCGGTCTAAATCGATCGGAATTTTGAACATTGTATGAGCAGTTTTCCCACCTGGCAACAATGTGGCTGCTATGCCTGATGAAGCGACAGCAAGCGCGATTTTACCTTGGCTTCGTACCTTCGCCAAAATAACTTTCGTAAGAAATGTTTTACCCGTTCCACCGGGTGCATCTACAAATAGCATTTCTTCCAAAGTACTATCAACGCTCACCAGATCAAATATCAAACGCTGTTCATCAGTTAGCCTCGAGAGTGCGCGTCCATGTACGTACTCTGATAGTATACCTTAAAAATGTCCGCCGTGATTCTTTAAATTGACATAACTTTTTTATTTATGAACCGATTGACATGAAATAAACACTAAATGTTAAGTGAAGCTTACTACAATATATTAGTGAAAACGGCATCTAAATCGAATAAGCCGTTTCTATTATATTGTAAACAAAAATAATACACAAATATAATTGTTTTATACTTTACGTGGAAAAAGGCATGCATTTCTTACGCGAATATAATGGTAATCGTCGCTTACCGAAAAAGTTAACGATTGCATGATCTGTAATAACATGTTATGGTATTATTCGTGCAAAAAGTGTGTTTAGATTTTAAGGGAATAATGTTGTTATGTTCATTACGGTACCATTGAAATTATTGTACTTTTATAAATATACATAGAAAAAATACAAAAAAAATTACAATATTGTAATTAATGCTTTAGACACCGAATATGCAATAAAACGAAAACTGTCGTAGTACCACATTACCATGTTATTCGGTGGGGGGAGCGAAATGTGGGTGTACTAGGGACTGGTGGCTAAGTAATATCAGCCGCACGGCTCGATAAATGTGGGTGTACTAGGGACTGGTGGCTAAGTAATAACAGCCGCACGGCTCGATAAATGTGGGTGTACTAGGGACTGGTGGCTAAGTAATAACAGGCGCACGGCTCGATAAATGTGGGTGTACTAGGGACTGGTGGCTAAGTAATAACAGCCGCACAGCTCGATAAATGTGGGTGTACTAGGGACTGGTGGCTAAGTAATAACAGCCGCACGGCTCGATAGAACAAATCAAATCAAAAGTCATTTATTCAAAGTAGGCTGAGAATCAGAACTTTTCGAACGTCATAATTACAAAAGACCGTCTCCCGGCACGTCCGCCCTTTACCACTTCCTAGTGCTTTCGCTGGGGAGAAGAAGTGGCGCAACAAACTCCCCAGCAGCACAGCTGTCTGTTCAGTTAGAAAACACTTGATTGTATACAATACCAGTTATGCAAAGTCATTAACATTACAGGACCTGGACACAGAACATTAAATTAAATTATTTGCCATATGTTAGCTAATCACGCCGATAATACCAACAAAATACAATAAAATCTATACATACTCAAGCAAAAAAAAAATCTAAATTAATAATGTGAACAAAAACGAAATTAGACTAAATCAAATAAATCAGGCTTGCTGCGGTCAGTCCGTGGATGGTTGATCATTTTGAATGACTGACCGCAAATGACAGCGGTACTCACAAATCATTATCTTTACGTACATCCGTACAAAGTTTTGTATCTGTGGTATACCCTGACACTGGTGTTTCGAATTGCAGATGTGCGGATGCCGGTGATATTAAAAGCACTTGAAACTTTACATAGGCATCTACTACTCTTGAACCATTTTTGCACCCTATTAGCGAACCAAACATATACACATAGCATATATATATACAGCTGTGTATATATATATTTACCTTTTAAATAAGTATGGAAACTACGAGTTTGAAGACATTCCTTGGTAAAGAGATGAACCAGACCGAAAGGTTGGCAGAGTTAGTGACTGCTTAGGATTCGTCATTCGTAGAGAAACCTCAAAAGTCTGACATAGTAGATAATGATCAATCCAGGATAAAGAAAGCGAGAGTAGCTGAACTAAACCCTTCAAAAACTCCAAACCAATACATTTTTTTACCAAAAAATGACCAAGAGTAACGTTAAACAATCTAGTTTTTTGTGTGCGCTTGCGACCGTTCCCAGTGTAGCCAATAAGTGACCAAATATTGTCACACTGAGTCGATGGCAGCGTCCCGTGACCGATGCTCTGACTCTGTCTAATCGCCGAGGTGTGAGGGAGATGGGAGACCGATGGTAGAGCGAACCACTTCGCGACAAAGCTGCCGACTAACAAAATACTATCATGGTGGCAATACAGGGCTGAACTTGGGGAGTGGAACTGTACTGTGTTTGAATTTCAGGCGTAAGGAGTTTCTTGCTGAGTGCTGGCCGTTTTATGAGTGATAGATAAATGATCAGCATTGAATAGCTATGAAAAAAAAATGTAAAATGGTACATATGGTTTTGACCGAGATAAATTGAAGTAATAAATTATGTATCTGTAGAATGTTCATCAAAATAGTAGTCCCTATGTATGGGAAAACAAACCACCAGAAAGAGCTATGTTGGCTAAAATAGATTACATTTAGCAAATTATGATTATTGACTAAAGGAAACTTCTCGAATTTATATTCTTTAAATATTATAAATTAAAGTCGCTTTTCGTGTATGTCTGTGTGACGGCGTTGTTCTTCTGAACTTCGCAACGGATTTTGATGCGGTTTTCACTATCATTTAGATAATTTATTCCGAAACATTTATGTGTATAAAAATATATTTAATTTTATACTTATATTTAACTAGCTGCGACCCGCGGTTACACCCGCATAAGTTTCGATCTCGATGAAATATCGGGATAAAATGTATCTTATGTCCTTTCACGGACTCTAAACGAACTCTGTACCAAACATCTAAATCGGTTCAGCGGTTTAAGCGTGAAGAGGTAATAGACAGACAGACAGATACACTTTCGCATTTATAATATTAGTATAGATAGTATATTATAGTATGGATAAAGAAATATCGATATTTTATCAAGTCGTAAAAACCCGGGCGCCGCCGGGCAGATCGCTAGTTGATCAATAAACAAACAGGCTAAAAAACAAAACTAAACACCCACCCAAGTCCGCCCTCGTGCGAGCACTTATAGCACGCACTCAGTTAGTAGCCACGCACAGAACACATCGACTTTGTGACACTTGCCGACCTGCTCCGTCATACACACGGCACTACTCACGACTATTTCATGAGCCAGAGAGCCGTGAACTACGTTTTTAATAGGTGTACACTTTTCAAGCAGTTGTAGAACGATCCATATAAGCTATTTTTTATTTAACAACGCTTATTTCTGGTTTGGCCAAAGCACCTATCAGGAACTTACAGAAGTCTAATAAGACAATTAAGAACAGGTTCGTCTGGAAGAATACACTGGCCACTCACGAGTATTTTATGAGCCAAAGAGCAGTAAACTATCACCCAGGATTCACCATATAGCACTGTATTTTGAGTAATAAGAGTGTAATTTTTTTTTTGCCATGTAGGTAGTCACGACTACATGGCAAAAAAAAATACACTAAAACTCCGCTTGTCATTTAGTTTAGAGTATCTGTAATCAACGTCACTCCTTTCAAACAGTTTTGGAACGACTAAAGATCCAATTTAGCTCTTTTTGGGAATATCGCATTATGGCTGGACGGAGCGTTAATCAATATACCTGTCAGGAACTTACCTAGTGAAACACAGGATAGAAATGATTGTGTGTGAAAACAGGACACTGTGTGTGTGTGGACACTGAAAAATATAATCGGACAGGCCATGGCAACCTTAGATGATGATGTTTGTTTATAATGATGAAGAAAACAAAAATATAAAGGTCTCATATGAATTCAGAAGCTTAAAGAAAAAAAAAGAAAGTAAGGTGAGCAGGATGTAGTGCGCAAAATACGAAAGTCGAAGGTTTGACACTTTGCCATCGTTTAATGAAACACAAGTCTGCAGGGATGCCACCGCTCGTAAGTAATTACATAAATATGGAGAGAGAGGAAATTGGGGAAAGGTACGTAAAAAGTACCTTAACCCGGAAAATGGAGAAGATTTTACAGCACAGTTACTGATTGACGCGCAAATATGGAAACACGTTCCCACATCTCATAGTAAAAGAAAATAAAAATATAAACAAAAAAATGCTAATACTGGCAATATCCCTCAAGGAAACACTCCTTACTGGCGTAAACGGTTCCGCACAAAATTAGGGTTCCTCACACCGTGGAACCCTTCTATTATTGTGGTTTTTATTGTGCCCTTGCATTTTATTACTTTTTTATTTCTTTTTAACGGGAGCGGGGGTCAGTCGCTGATGTTATGCTTAGGGTTGGCGGAGACAGAATATTAAGTTTATTTTGTTTTTTATTTTCGTGTAACTCGATCTCTGTGGTGTATTTTCCTTGAAAGTTAAAAGGTGGGGTTTGGAGAATAGGTGAAGGTATCGGTTGTTAGAAGCAGCGAAGTACCTATTTGTTTATTGTTGTATTGTAATTTAACTTTTGTTTAATCTTCAGACGTTCAGTTGTGTACAAAATAGTTACGAACAAGATGGAGGGGCGATTTATGTGAACTGATTTTATTTAGACAAGTTATGACAATTCGTCTACAGCAAAAAAGCTTCAATCTTGCACCCCTCATAAGATGCTCCTTGCTCTTAAACCACGAAACAAAGAATGTTATACCTAATAAGAACTTATTGCCGGTGTGTCTTTACGAACGCATTTCCGCTAACTAAACGTATGATTTAAATCTAAGTAAGTTTTACATACCAAATTAAAAGGCATTCCCTAAATCATTTGATGTATTTAATACCATTTGCATGTATTTTTTCCTAAGGATTGCCATGATAGTCTGGACTGTGGAGTTGTGGAAGACTTTCACTTATTTAATGGAGTCTCATAAAAATGATCTGTTTGGGGTCTTGAGGTTGAACCGACTTAATATGGGCACATTCCAAAATATTATGTCTCAACCAAATGGTGATGATGCGAAGAGTCTGTTTAGGTTCATGGCCCAAATGTTCTCCGTAGCAGTAGGTACTGAGGGTGTGATGGGGCTGTCATCGCACTGTGATTATAAAAGTCCCTAATTCAGTGTGGAATAACTAAATACTAATTATCATAGCAAAATCTATATCATTATTCCTTCAACTAAAACACGATTGAATGTCAGTTTGTGCCACCCCTGTGCTCAGTGAAAGTGTTAGGGTCATCTATCAGTTGCAACACGCCGCTGCCCTTCAGTTATATCTTCTGGATTCAAATTATGTCTTACTTCGAGAGCACTTCAGATACCTCTTTCTTTACGATGGAATATAATTCTTCAAGAGGCTAAAAGATATTTATTATTAAAATGACTTGTTTCAACTCCTCCGAATAATTTACGGTTAGTTGAAGATAATTTCATATTCACTAGCGAACGATCTAAAGAAAGATTGAAGCTGTGGGGAAGTCAAAGTCAAATCATTTATTTCAAATAGGCACATTAAAGGCACTTTTGAACGTCAAAACTTACAGTAAAATTGAATTGATTCTAGTTGCCCCTTCCAAAAGGTAGTTTTCGTATGGAGAAAAATGGGCAAGAAACTCCACCGTTACTCTTTTAAAATGTTTTACAAGGTTTTGTATACATAAGTCAAAGTCAAAAGTCAAAGTCAAAGCATTTATTTCAAATAGGCACATTAAAGGCACTTTTGAACGTCAGAAATTACAACAAATAGAATTGATTCTAGTCGCCCATTCCAAAAGGTAGTTTTCGTATGGAGAAGAACGGGCAAGAAACTCCACCGTTACTCTTTTAAAATATTTTACAAAATTTTGCATACATTAATTATATAATAATAATATGTGAACACGATGCACCTAAAATAAAATTACTATACCACAATAGGTAAAAGACTTAAAAATGAAACCATGACATATAAATTAATTATCTGATAGATACATGGTGCTCACATATTTACAAACATGGTAAAAGTAAACGATTTTCATTAAAAAAAAATTACAAGTAATAAGTCAGGGTGTGAGTAGTAAAGTAGTTACAGAATGTAAATCAATGTCAAAAAAAAGTATAAATTTACAATTAAATTAGCAACCAGTTTGATTTTGTCTAGGCTCCAGATTGTCCTATGGAGCAGGACCAGCATGTTTCCAAGCGTTCTTATCTTGGATATAATCTTCTAATTTATAGTATGCTTGTTTACAAAGTGTACGTTTAATGTGAGTTTTAAATTTTCTTTCATTTAATTGCAATACATCGCAAGGTATTTTATTGTAACATTTAACACAGTACCCCATAAAAGATGCATGTACCTTGGCTAATCTGAAAATATAATAATATAATTATATGTGAAGACGATGCACCTAGAATAAAAGAAGTCTACCCCAAAAAAATAAAAAGAATTAAAAATGAAGCAATTACAGGTAAATCAATTATGTGATAGATACATGGTGCTCACATATTTACAAATTATTTACAAATATTGGCATTGGAAGTAGTGCTTCCTTGCCCAAACCATTCGTTCTACCTGCTGAAGATCTCCCACCTGGACACGAGTTGCCTTGGCTGATCGGAAAGGTGGTCGAAGTAAGAAAAACCTATTCAGTTGGAGATTCATAGATGACTCCGCTCTGAAGTGTAAATGTGGTGCTGTTCTACAAACGATGAGACACTTAGTATTGTCCGTCCTGCGTGTCCAGCTGTTTGCACGTTACATGAACTGATGGACGCTGCTGATGACGTCAAACTCGTAGCCGAATTCTGGGCCGAGTCCATTTAAATGTAGACATAGAGTTTACATTTAGATTGCCATCACAAGCTAAGAAAAATATTTCATATTTCTGTTTTACAGAGATCCATTCCTTCTGGCTGCTGTTACATAGCAACAGACTGTAACGGCTAGCGCTTGGCAGGTAACTAACAGGTTCAGATAAAAGAAACGCTTTGTAAGGTTCAAATTGACACACTGAGCACTATCACACGTCTAAGATTCAAGTCTATTACTGCTGGACATATGGTCTGTTCCAAAAGTATCTGATTAAAATGTCAACAAATGTATCAGATAACGTACCTATATATTTGTCCTGTGGATAATTTGTAGTGCCACTTACAAATTGATCCGAAAATCTTATTTTACCTTATACTTAGATGTTTTTCATAAGAAAATTGAGGTTAATTTTATAATCTCAATTTTCCTCAATGATTTTTCAATTTTAATAATGTTATTTAAACTATATTTGGTGGAAAAAGTGGTGACATGTAAAGTTGAAACCTTCTTAATACAGTTGAATGTGTACCTAATTCCGTTTAGGTAAGTGATTGCGTAAGAATTTAACATGAAAAGAGTTTGTTGACACTTCCATCTGATACTTTTGGAACCGACTATAGGCTTTTTATAGCACGTAATCTAGCTGGCTCCTCAGCCACTCTCATTCATCTGCTACCCAGGTCAGTCTAAAATGCTAACCTAAACAGTCTGTATCTACCTACAGTAGGTATGCTCGATCGAGAAAGAACTAAATTCAACTTTGCATTTACTAAAGTAGAGCAATTTCTAAAAAAAAGAGGCAACAAAATACAACACACTCCTTCTTCACGATCGGATAAAACAACTCGAGATTCAAAAAAGAAATAATTAAAAATAAAGAAAACCACACAAAACACAGATGCGAACGGAAATCTCAAATTGGATTTTCAAAGAGCAAAAGAAAGAGATAGCGATACGTATTAATATGAATGTTAGACAGAGACGAACATATAGTCGAGATCACAAAGCCAAGTAATTGTAGACAATGGGAAACTGAAAAAGACGTTTCCTTTATAAGATTTCTATCTCAAGAACATTTTGCCTTAGGAGGAGAGTGCCAACTTACGTTTGCTTTTCCACAAACACATGTTTCCACCTTAGTTCCTTGTCTTAAGCTTCAATTTAGCTTAGCAGGTGTAGTTTCAAATGGAAAAAAATAACCTGGTAAAGTCTAAGCGACTGTGAAACCATGTCTAGCGTAAAACAAGATTTTGTCAAAGTATAATATTGTACCGACATAAGATGAGCTCTGAGGTAGTAAATAACATTTGTATAGCCAGGGCTATGTATATTGGGCACACATACGTTTGATAACAGAAGTTTAGAGCGATAATTATAATGTAATTGTGAGTCAGTATTGTTGTCTTGAAAGGAGATTGTATGGTGAAGTATGACACTGTTTAATGAAATCTCTTTCAGAATTCAATAGAGGGTACCTTCATTATTAAGAAAGTTGGTAGCTACGACACCCGGCGCGGCGCGGTGATGACAGGTGGAGTATGGCAGTGACCGAGTGGCGGCCGAGGACAGGAAGCCGAGGCGAGATGGACGGCCGACATTGTTACCATCGCGTGTAGAGCCTGGATGAGGCTGGCACAGGAGCGTGCGGATTGGCACAAGAAAAGCCAGCCAGCCAGCTGCCAGCTGTGGGTGACGTCGGGCTGTGGATGGTGACGATGAGGTCGGTACGATAGATGGCGCCGAAACGGGAAGGACATAACCTGAGGATTTGTCTCGCAACAACGCAAATTGTGATAAAGTGCAAATGCGTTATTACGCTTGGTACCATATTGATTGTAATCTGTATTCGCGAGTTATTTACCAAAAATTTAAACAAATATGAGTTTATGGAAAAATAACTTTAAATCCTACATAATACAGTTCAGTTTACGCTACAAATTCAAACATTTTTATAACTTTTTCAATAGTGCTAGTCACTCTGAAATTAAAATATAGTTGATTAATTTGAAACATAAGTTTGAATAGACTTTAAATAATTTTATCTATTGTCTTATAAGTTGTGTCAAATAGGTATTTTTAACAATATTTTACACACACATACATAAACTCACGCCTACTTCCCATGGGGCTAGGCAGAAACTACAGAACGCCACCTTCTACGATCCTAATATACCTACTCCTTTTGGTATTTTAATTACATAGACACACCCTTGAATAAACTTAATAACGGGTTAGCCACGTGAAATTAAATCCTACCCTAATCCTAAAATCCTAAGAAAGAAGTTTGTCTATTTCTATATTTCTATGTACACAGGCCTGAACTTACTAGAAAACAATAAAACGGATGATGATGATGATGATACATATATATGATGATCTAGAACCTACCTACTACCTACCTACCTACTTGCACAAAAGTTTGCAGATAGGTAGGTATCAAAGAAATACCTAGCTTGCATGTTGTAAGTAACGTGACATTCACAAATCAAAGGTAGTAATGATAAGTAGGTACAAAGGCATACGAACTTCTTGCATACTCTGAGTTAGGTACAGGCATCAGGCAGGAGGGCAGTTGCAAGAGGTAGAAGGGAATGTAAAAGCTATAATATGTGTATCTACTTAAATTCATTCACCGCAAATTTCGCACAAAAAATCCTCACCTAAGGAAGGATTTTTGAAAATTCATTCCTTATAGGTTCAATAGTTTTTAAGATCATCATCAACGCGCACATGGTATCTTTGTAACACAGGCATGAAAATAACATCATTCATGTGTATAAGTTAGTGCCAAAGAGTGTCAAAGTGAATCGATTCTGAGGAGCATGTACCTTAGCTCGTACCGAAGTATGGAAGTTATCCCCACAGTCAGTATTGTCTTAGCTCACAGAATAAGCAAGCCGAAGTGGCAATGGGCCGGCCATATTAGCCGTAGAACTGATGACAGTTGGGGTCGTGCTCTTGAGTGGAGACCGCGAATCGGTAAACGTAAGGTAGGACGCCCTCAGGCTAGGTGCAGTGATGATCTTCGCAGGGTGGCTGGTAGCAGCTGGATGCAACTTGCCGAGAATCGAGCTGAATGGCAAGGAATTGGAGAGGCCTGTGCCCAGAAAGAGTAGTGGTGGCTTAGTGGAGAGCAGTGCTAGCCCCGCGGTAACAACTGCGATTAACTCCGCTGGGGAGTTTGTTGCGCCATTTCTTCTCCCCAGCGACAGCATTAGGAAGTGGTGAAGGGCGGGCGTTTTGAGGGACTGTCTTTTGTAATTTTGACGTTCGAAAAATGCTGATTCTCAGCCTAGTTTGTAAAATGTCTTTTGATTTTGATCACACCACAGGAACCACATCAATCCGGTCCGGTTCACATCTCAGTATCTACAATATTATCCACAATCCAATCACTTGTCAAACTCACACCACACATTTTAAAACGTCATGCCATATAAATTAGTTTCTTTGTAGTTCGTCGCGTGCGAAGGATTAGTCGCCATGCCAATTAGGTAAGAGGGTAGGCAGAAGGGTTGCTATCGACGCGATTGAGTGTGCAGTGTTTAATTTGTTTTTAATTTCGGGCTGGTTGATCTTGGTGTGAGAAGTTAATTAATATTATCACGCTTGGGTTTGGCTAGGGTTTATTTTATTTTATTTTATTTATTTGGGAAAATAAACGGTTACACATTACAATATTACATAAAATATGAGCTACAGAGTGAGTAAATGTATAACCCACGACATTTTCCACATATTATAAAGAAAAGTTATAAAAACTAATGCGATGTGCGCTTACAATGTGATAGTTACAATAAAATCACATAAGTGTTAATGATAAAACTAAACACTAAACAGGCATGCAAAAAAAAAAACAAAAAAAGATAAACTAGAAATTATAAATACAGTCTAAGAGTTAAGAATATTATGGAACAATATTCAAAAGAGTGTCACGAACAAGGCCTCTAAATTTACTGGTTGGAAGAGCGAAGATGTCAATATTTTGAAATAGATTATTATATTGACCAGTAAGACGACGTAGGGGTGCTCGTAAGCCTGCATTCGTTCGGGTTGGCAGAGAAATGTCGGTTGAACAGTTACGTTTTGTTCAACATTTAACAATGTGAGTGTTTTTCATAAGAAATCAGACTTTTATTAAAAACCTGTGTATGTAGGTACCTACAGACTGGTAGGTAGTTTTGTAGATATTCAGATTTTTTTTTTACTTAAGGGGATTAAAGGACTTAAACGCAAAAAACGCAAGTTTTAGAAGCAAAAAAGTTTATGATCGACTACAGTAAACAAAATCAGAAAAATATATGATGTTCTTCGAGATATATGCTAGGTAGATAGTGTGTTGAAAATATAATAGGTACAACTAATTTGATACGACAGAAAAAAGTCACGAAAATACCTCTAAAAACTTTCTTTTTACAATAAAAACCATACTACTTAATATATCTGATTTTTTGTCAGACTATTCTAATATAATCTGACAATAAATTACTAGTGCACTAAAGCACTAGTGTTTGTTTAATTTTTTAATCAAACAATAGATTTTTTTTAAATACCTAGATTGTTGCTTCATATTTTGCATTAAATTACCAGCGTTGTATCATCGCGCTTCTCTTTTTTTTTTCTATGCAGTCCGACAGTGACCGCGCTTAGGTCATGTATATTACATAAATTAATCAATATTTTATAAAACAATTTTTCACCACTTGATTTTATTTTGTTTTCAGGTACCTAATGTATTTACTGGTTACAGTTCCTTCGAAAATTTACAAGAAGAGAAGGAATTAATTTTTACTTCTGATACAATGAAAGATAAAATGCCTTGCAACGGGATCACTTGTGCTGCCATCTATTAGTGAATAGACTACCTAATACAAATACGCTTGCAGTGACATCTATTGTTGAGTAGCTAAGATAAAAACAAAAGTACGTTACCAGATAGTAATATAAATGATCGCTAGATGGCGTTGAGTTTCATAAATTAAATTACAGTTTGGTGAACATTTCAAATAAACTTTCGGAGAAACGTAACTTCGTTGAAGTGCCATAATGCATGTTCTTTTAGACTACACTTTGTTCAAGAGGATTTCAAGAAAAAAATTTGAAAAATGCTTAGATAGTACCTAAACAATACTACGTAGAGCGTTGTTAAAGGTACCTAAGTACCTTTGTAATGTAAATTGAATAGAGTATACGTTTAAGACTGAATTTACTTTTATGTAACATAATCTGTCTCTGATGTGTCTAAAATAGAGTGCTTTGTTAGTCTAGTGGTCGCAAGCGCTATTGCTGAGCATGAGGTCCTGGGTTCTATTCCCGAGTCGGGAAAAGTATGTTTTTCGATCAAGAATTTCCCAGTAGCAGCCCTGAGTCTGGATAAATGCCCGGTGAATGGCAATAGGCTCGCTCCTTTTACATGGGACTTAGAAACTGGCGAAATGTGAGTGTACTACAGATACACGACATATTTATGTTTCTGTGATTAAGGTAGGTACATATACCTACCTGAATCAATGACGGTAGCCTGTTGCCGAGCTTTGTTATCAGAATAGTTTTGGCGACGTAATGTAGGATTTTATTTTGTTAGTAAGTAGGTACTAGCATAGATAAACAGTCAAATTTTCGGTCATTCTGTAGGGCTTGTTCTGAACCGGGGAAGTCCTCCTCTACCTTCCAAAGTATTTTAAAATGTATCTGCCTAGGTGGGCAATCCCGTTGATGCATCAAGTCAATCAATCTGTCTAGCCTTATCCCAATAATGTTGGGGTCAGCTTCCAGTTCTAGAATGCAGATGAATACCAGTATTTTACATAGAGCGACTGTCTATCTAACCACCACAATCCAGTTACCACAACACAACACTACCATTTGTGGCTAACACAATACCCCTTGGTACGACAGTTGTCAGATTTTTGGGCTTCTGGTTACCCGTAACGACTGTCAAAGATCTATTATCTATCACTCAATAAAACACAGATTGATTTTCAGATTTAATCAGAGCCTTTTTCTGTAGACTGAATGACCACAAAGGCTCGTCTTCTACATCTGAGTTCGCCATCATCTATTTATAGTCATCACATATAGTCATCAAATAAATCAATGTCGTCATGTCGTTCACCTCTGTGAATTCGTGTCGACGTGACATACCTACTTAGATATCTAATCATGACTGATCGCATGAAACTTTCCGATAATGCCCGAAAACATAAACAAAAACAAGTGAATGACAAAAGAGATGATTCTAGAACACCAATTTTACTTGGCTAGGTGTACTATGAAATTCACTCTGCTCGCGGGCCTGAGGTGGCCCGCAAAGGGGGGCCGGCAACAGCCGGGGATCGTGGAAGGCGCACAGGTTCCCATGACCCCATGTCCAAGTGTAGGAATGGAACACCGTGATGGTTTTTAGTCAGTAAGAGACTAACAGACCCCCAGGACGAAGCACATCCATGAGGATTTTCCACCGCGGAATAAAAAAGGTTGTCTATTATGTAGGTGCACCTCTGCGTAACGAACGGTTACCATACAGGCGTGATGTTATGTTATGTGACTTAATTAGAAACTAACGTTATGCTGAACTACAATTTTAGCTGAACAGTCCAATAAGTAGGAAACCTGCATCTGCATCTGTTGGGAGGCCTCCCACAAGGTGGACCGATGACCTTGTAAAGGCCGTAGGAATCTGCTGCATGCGGGGAGCAAAGAACCGGTTATAGTGGAGGTGCTTGACGAAGAAGGCCTCTGTCCAGCAGATGTCTTTCTTTTGAAATGATAATGATAGTGATGACTGCTTGCCCCGGGCATCGAACCACCCTGAGGTGATATCCACTAGACTAAAGAGCATGGACTAAATCATTGCTAGTAACTGCTACACTTGGCCAACGGTACTCTGTGATATAGGCCAGAAGGCTCTTAGCATAGCATTATCAGTCTATAACGTTCCCACTGCTCACTGCTGGGACACAGGCCTTCTTTATGAGAGGGACCAGGCTGTAATCCACCACTGCCATTGTCCATTGCGTGGGTACCTATTGTAGAGTCCCATTATGATGATTTCATGGAATGAATCTGGATATGATCATGAAACACTTTCCTTTCCTCATATAAACTACTTACAACCCAGCGCATTCACAAATCCTTAAAATACATGAAAAAGTAATTTTCACTATACAATTAATTATTCACAACAGTCTGCCACTTCAAAGTGTTAACAACCTTATTGTCACGATGAATCAACTAGCACCTCGCGTCGTGATCACAAAATATTGTGTTTTGCCTCAAAAGTTCATGTAGTGGAATATTAGAAGATTACGACATAGGTATAGGGATTCTATAAATTCTAAATACCTACTTATGTGTGCTACGTGTTTTGGCCATGGCGGCCAATCTCACAGACACTAGTCTTCGACGCGGGAGATTTATTACAGTGCACAAGTGTGTGGGCAGACACAGGTGCACTCTCTCTTCCCTCACTCTCATAGTACGATGGGACGGCAATCCGACATGACTGGAGAGGGATCAGGCGCAGGACCAACGGTTTAACGTGCTTTCCGAAGCACGGGCGGAAACACACTGCCAATTTTCAAACTCCGGGCTGAATCGAAGAAATTCCTAGTGGAAAACCCAATAACACTTTGACAGACCTGGGAACCGAACCCATGGCCCCATGCTGTGCAGTCGCGCTTGCGACCACGAGACCAACGGGACAGTTCTAAATACCTAACGTACCTAGGGAATAGGAGGGTAAGACTGACCCTGCAGGTACGAAAGTTGTGTCATGAGGAAACTCTTCATGTGCTCTCTTGGACAACGCACTCAACACACGTCAGCACTGTTTGAACAAGGAAAGTTTATTTTTCCATGTTCATGTAAAATTGACCTACAGTTTACTTTGGCTTAAGATGATTCGGTATGTTCGGCGATCTCTGTATGAAAAGTGACTCTTGATTGAACTAATTTCAAACTATGTGGACAATAGCAATAAGTACTTATTAACCAGAAGGTATGATTTTTCTCATGATTGACGCATTATCACATGTCAGGGTACTTGTTCTGCCATGGGAGTTCAATAGTCTGCGCTAATCAAGTCGGTCCCCTCAAAGCCGCATCTGAACCCAATCCTCTCAATTGACCATTAGGACTTAACTGTATCAAGTGATAGGTCGATACGATACGACCTATTTGCGTTACAGTAGGAATACATATACAACTCACGCCTTATTCTCATGGGGATAGGCAGAAAGCACAGAACGCCACCTGCTACGACCCCTACATACCCTTTTGCGAATTCTTTCGGCTGTCATTAAAATTTTTCTTTTCCTCTTCTGTATTTTATGGTTATTTTCTTCTTCTTCTAATGCAATGCTTCAACTTCAATCGTTCAACAATTTTCAAAAATTTGAAACGTCAACACGGTAGGAATTAAACTATTTGACTAGGCGTAGAAACGGATACGTTCGCAAGCGACGGTACGGACTAGTGATGTAACGGATATTCGCATTCGCATTCGCATTCGCGAATATCCGCATATTTTTCAATATTCGCATTCGCATTCGCATTCGCAAAAATTATGCGAATATTTAGCGAATGTTTTTAATAATCAAAAAGGAAATTATTATATGCATGCATGTGAAATAATAATACAATAGATAACACTTAGATATTTTTATTAAATCATACTTCTACATTCTAAATTAAAGTCTCATTTATGAAGGGCACGCCACGATAGCGGCGGTAAGACCCCTCTTTGAGGAGTGGAGTGGCGCCCTCACCTACCGCCTGACGCAGGTCGTCACCGGACACGGAAGTTTCGGGAGGTTCCTGCACATAATCAGGCGGGAGGAAACGCCCGGGTGTCACCATTGCCAGGATCGCCCAGAGGACACGGTGGTCCTCGTAGAGGCGATCGGCAGCAGCAGCGACCTCACGCGTCCGGGCCTGGTTCAAGCCATAGTCCGGGGCGAGAGGGAGTGGGGGGCAGTCGCCTCCTTCTACAAAGTAGTCATGCTAGCGAAGGAGGCGGCGGGACGGCTGAGGGAGAGAGCCTCCCGTCCCAGCCGCCGCGGGAGACGCTCCGGGCGTCGGGAGCCGCGCGACGACTCCCGGCCACCGTAGGCACGGGCCTGCGGGCGGAGAGTAATGGGTAACTCACCGTCCGATCAGGACCAGGCCCGTGCCGGACGGCGCGTACGTGTTCCACGCGCGCCTCAAAGAGATGTCAGCATTAAACGAAGGGGCCCTTAAGGGCCGAAGCCTGCCGGATCAGCGGGATTGTCCGAAGGGGTTACCGTTGGCCCGGAACATAAAGGGCGAAGGAAGGAACACGGGTGGGTTTTAGTCAGTAAGAGTCTGACACTCCCTTCCGCTCCACCCAGAGCGGGAGGAGTCATTTGATGATTTCCCATCCTCAAAAAAAGAAAAGTCACATTTATGAAAAAAGAACTTCAGAGATCTGATCAAATCTAACATTAATCAGCCTTGTTACAACTATGTAAGGTTTGCATTTATTTAGTAGTATATTATTACTTTAATATCATTTTTAAATAAGGTTTACAGTTTCTATTTACTAAAAAACTAAACAATTACTTGAAACAAAATTATTAAACTTTAAATATCTTAATACATTAGATATTTAAAGTTTAATAATTTTGTATATAACCTTTGGCTTTAAATGTATATTTTTTCATTCCACTTTATATATCTGAGGAATTAAATATATTTATAATGAATTAGTGATGTAACAGATATTCGCATTCGCATTCGCATTCGCGAATGTTGAAGATAAATATTCGCATTCGCATTCGCATTCGCGAATGTGAAAAATCCAACATTCGTTACATCACTAGTACGGACATGCTGCCGGACGCGATCAGCTGCTGCCGCATCCATTCGTATCCTTTTCGATCCGATGCGATACGAGCCGTTTGGTGGAAATCATTCTTTAATTATTTTGTGCCTTAACGTTCATACATTCCCAAAAAAACTTTACAAAAATGACAAAAATTTGGTACAATATTTATAAATAATCTGTCAACTTAATAAATAGATAGATATGAATATTGCACTGTAGACAAAATTAGCAGTTGCATTTTTAAAACATGCCCTAGATCCAAAAAAATGGAGACGTTTGACATCCAACCCACTCTGTGCCCGCGTGGTGGATAGCCCACTCCGTCTCACAGAGAGGCCCGTGTCCCTGCTGTAGGAACGTAATAGGCTGATACCTAATTCTTATGCATATGCAATTTTGTTTAAATTCTGCTAGATACATACATATAATAAAATCACGCCTCCTTCCCATGGGGGTATTCCTTTTGCTTCGTGTGCGTTCATACATCTGCACCCTCATTGCCTAACACACTATCAAACACAATGTGAATCATTTTGAACGATATTGTTAATCCATTGCTTCATATGTTCGAAATATTTTCTGCTCAACAACGTAAAAAACGCAATGAATGTTTTTGAACTGTCAAAATGAAACCCATTGCTACTGATAGTGTGTTACACAACTACCCCGCTGGTCACACACGCACGCCGGTTGCGAGTACTACGCACCTGACTTTTCTGAAGAACATCACCAACAAGGACCCTATACCGGCTGGCGGGGATATTGAAGCGCAAACTGTAAACATAAATAACAGCAAATGATTCTAGAGACCCTAGGGTACACATTTTTAGTCGGTTATCAAAAAACAATCTGCTGTTTCATAGAAAAGTGCAATACCTAAGCGGCCAAAATGTATAGACACAGCAAATTTTAAATTTCATTCATCCTCTCAACATGACCAAATCATCTAAGCATACTCTTTTCAATCTCGTTCGCCTAGTCATTTATTTATTTTTCTTCCATAGTACCAATTTCACCTGTCTAGTTACGCACGTAATATTTAGATAACACATATATCAGTACATAGGTACCAAATAATATCATATTGTCAGAGTAGCCGTAGTCTTGTAATCTGTCAAACGCAGAGTCACGAACGGCGGCGGATAGCGTCAGAGACTATTACGTGTGCGAATAGAGATTAAATGCTATGAAATTAATTTCCTTAATTTTCTCAACTCGAAAATTCACACAGTATGGGTTTTTAAGTGAGTGTAAACATACATATTTGAAAATAGATTATATTCATTGAAGGAAAAAACTATAATATTGTCACTTTGTTGAGTATTATTTTACAGTTTTTTTTTTAATTGGAACATAATTATTAATGAACACCGAGCTGTTTTAGAACTAAATTAACATGACGGGCTGTGCTGGGGCGGTTGCTGAAGGCGTAGAAAACTTCAAACGGCGCAAATAAAACTCTCTTATTGGGAGCTATATGTTTGAGCCGTTTGTAAGTAGGTAGTTAAAACACTAGAGCCGTGGAGTCTGTGTGCTTATCGAGTATTTTGACATCGCGAAGCAGTTGGTCGACTTTACATGAGACCGGAGGGCTGGCCTATTTTTAAGACAAAGAATCAGATGTGGCAATGCTGCCAGCCTATTGGACACTTTCCCATTGACAGTGATGTGAACGAATTTTTTTGATTCTCAATGAGCTTTTCAGGCTTTTTTATATACTTGTACATATTATACAAGGTGGCAGGGACTTCGACGCACACCCTGTTCCCATGGATTCAGTACACGATTCTGGACCTACATATTTAGTCTACCTTTAAAACGATCTTTTTACATTATACCTATACTATTTTCAAATAAGTCACACTAGTTTCTCCAATCTCCATCTTGGTAGCAATAGCGACCTGTCACACGCGATAGTGACTCATCCTGCGTTATCAGTGGTACGTTCAGTAGGTACATTGTATGCTCATCTTGGCTCAGTTGTTGACTGTTGACAGCGGTGACCACAAGTTAACTCGTGAGGTGAGCTGTTCTTGGCTTTTAACCTACCATCGACAATCTTTGGAATATTTTTGGTTGTGGTTTCTTTCCTTCGTTCATTTTGTTTTTTTTTAGTGTTTTTTATTGTGTTATCGTTGGTATTATTTTTATTGATATTTATCAGTTTAGTTATTTTATTATTGAAACTTTTTTATTAAATTAAAAGTTATCAGTTATCATTATCACTTAAGAAGTTGGTAAAGTTACTCTATTAGTGTCTTATTTTCTTTTTTTAGGTCGTTACTTTATAAGTTAAGTCAAGTTTCTTTTAGTTTGAGCAGTTGTCTAGTTATGTAATAAAACCGTTGACAATTTAACGAAATTATTACAAGAGTGACTTATTATAATGTCCTACCTGTAACCTAACTAAAAGTATCTTTACTTATTAGGTATTTTCAACCAACAGTAGGTAGACTATACAACTTAAAATATTCTGTGAATTTATTAAGTAGGTATATGAAAATAGGTCCCTCCCTATTTAAGAATTTTTATTTTTAATTAATTATGAGCATAAACCTATTTTGTTTGAAATAAACTACAAAAAGTTTACACCTACTTACATGATGCTAGGAAAAGCCCACAAATCTATAGAATACCATATTCGTACCAACATAGGTAGGTACTTACATATTCCTTTAATATTTTACCATTCTAACCCGAAAAAATTGGTTATTTCTATGAAATATTACAACACACAAGCGCGAGATACCGGCAAATCATGTGACGTTAGTTGAGGCTCGCGGGCGCGCGCGGCGCCACCGTGGCGGAGTATTTATAGCCGAGTCAATATAAGTCAATCGTTACCAATGTTACTGTTGACTCTATTAAATAAGTGATCCTTTTATTGACTTGTGGCGGATAACAGCTGCATTGTATTATAAGCAAAAAATATTGTCACGCAATGTTTTTTTCCTTCTGCTTAATTGTAAGAGTACCGTCGGTCTTCCTAGTTCAGCTCGTATTTTCAGGCGTGTGAACAATATTCCGTAGTTATTGAAAAGTTTCTTACGACTTTCTCTAGTTACTGAGTTATAACTGTGCCATTTTGTAGGGTTCCGTACTCAAAGGGTGCCAACGGCACACTATTACACATCATCATCATCAGCCTACAACAGTCCCCTGCTGGACATAGGTAGAGGCCGAAAATCGAGTTGAATGGCGAGCAATAGGAGAGCCTATTGCAATAGGAGAGCTTATTGCAATAGGAGAGCCTATTGCACGCCATTCAACTCGGCAATTCTCATCCAGCTGCTACCAGCTATCCTGCGAAGATCGTCACTCCACCTAGCCTGAGGGAGTCCTACCTTACGTTTACCGACTCGCGAATTTATATTTTTTAAATTTTTATGACTTTTATTTTTACAATCTGTGACTACAGTCATTCACACACTTGTTAAAATTCTAGGAAAAACATCTACTTTTACAATATCTGTAAATAATTTGTGAGCACCACGTATCTATCACATAATTGATTTACCTGTCATTGCTTCATTTTTAATTCTTTTTACTTTTTGTGGTAGACTAATTTTATTCTAGGTGCATCGTCTTTACGTATAATTATATTATGTATACAAAACCTTGTAAAACATGTTAAAAGAGTAACGGTGGAGTTTCTTGCCCATTCTTCTCCTTACGAACATTACCCCTTGGAAGGGGCGACTAGAATCAACTAAATTTTACTGTAAATTTTGACTTTCAAAAGTGCCTTTAATGTGCCTATTTGTAATAAATGATTTGACTTTGACTTCGCGGCACTATTACCTACACGGCACTTAGTAATAGTGTCCGTCCATCCGTCCGTCCGTCTGTCTGTCAGCGGGCTGTATTTCATGAATAGACAAAATATAAATAATAATAATAATTTTGATACACTAGACAGTTGAAATTTTCACAGAGTGTGTATTTCCATTGCCGCTATACGAGTAACAACAAATAATAAAAATATAATACTTTTAGTTTTTATTTTATTTAGTTAATTATTATTATTTATTTTTGTTAGTTATTTCTTTTCGGTGTTATTTGCCCTGTGGTACGGAACCCTTCGTGTGTGAGTCCGACTCGCACTTGGCCGCTCTTTTTATTATTAGTATTTTGTTTTAGTGGTTTAGTAGCAAAACACCTACATACATACTCACTACCGGACTCTGTAAGGCCGATGAAGTCGCGGAAAAAGTAAATCTCATGTTAACTACACCTGCACACTATTGCATAACACACTATCAATCACAATCTGAATCATTTGGAAGGATATTGCTAATCCAATGCTTCATATGTTCGAAACATTTGTCTGCTCAACAACGTAAATAACGCAATGAATGTACGGTTAGTGTATTGCGCAATTACCGCGCAGAAACCGAGGGTTGAAGGAAGGTTGTAGTAAGTACTATTAAGTTTAAGATTAGCATTTTGTTTTGTTAGATACCTACTTACTGCAGATGTAGCAACCCATTTTTTTTTCATTTTAAATCTAGCAGTCAGTTCTATACATTCATAAGTAGTATCAGCTATGCTTATATCGGGTCTCATCTTAATACAATTCAGAACAACAATGTGTGGTTCTGCGGCAACCTAGAAACGTGTTGTTCACCCCTGCCAATATTGACCGCCAGGCGAGACATGCTAGACATGCATCACGAATTCAGGACAAGCCACGAAGTATATTATAAATTATTATTGTCACGGCTGCTGAGGTCACAGAAACACAGAATATGCCACGTAGACAAGGTCACAGCATATTTGGGTCAGCTATGGCAAATGGAAAAAATACTAACAAAGGATTTTAGAAAAATCGCGACACAAGTGTTTCAAACCGGCCAAATGTGTCATAAAACTCGGTTTTTTGGGAAACTGATCGAAAGGCGTTATTATTATTTATTGTTTATAATTACGTAAGTTAAGTAACAAGTATCTATTTACTACAAATAAAAGGAACGACCTGAAAATTTTTAATTATTATCTCCAGAAATATCGCGAATTTCGATTAGTACTAAAATGTTGTTAACATCTAGTTTAAATTCACCTCACCAATCGATCCACACTGCTCTCCAAGCAAACATTAAACTAACCTTTTCCTCCCCCAGAATAATGGCGACAAAAACTCTAGAACCTGGCGCGGTGATCCGACCAACAATCGACCATGAAGGGGTCCAACTCCTAGCTGAACGCCTTTACGGTATCGTAGTACTAGAGCTGACAGAACTCAACGGCTATGACGACAAGAACTATAAGATCGTCGAAGATCCCAACGTGAAGAACCCACTGATCACGTCGCACTGTGAACATGGGTATGTGCTGAAGATTACGAACTCCATGGATTCGCAGAATGTAAATGTTATTGAGGCTCAGAATGAGATTATGAATTTCTTAGGTGAGTGATTTTTGCATTTTGAATATATTTTGAAGATTTCTTCTATCCAGGCTTGTTAGGCTTATAGACGTAAGCAAAACCCCACTGCTGAGCAACGGTTCAATCCCAGTTAGTTGGTAGTTTACCAGAGTCTAGATAAACGACAGTAATAGTTCGCCTCTTATTATGTGGGTCTTATAAAAATAACTGGCAGATGTTGGTACAACATGTACAACTGACCCGAGACCGGTAAGGGTAAGCCAAGCAAAGCATCTGGTTAGAGGATGATCCATGAAAGGGAAAGGGAAGCTCCATGTGGTGGCCCATGGACTTTCCCTTTTGGATGGCTTCTAGGGATAAGACCGGCCACTGAAACACCCTGTGTAACTCTTAAAAGATCTAATTGTAATAAAAGCTCCGACAAAAAAATAAGAATTGGCCTTACTTAAAATATTAAATCTACTGCCTAAAATACTAACTTTCCGACTACTTTTGTCCGAATAAAAATGACGAAACGACCGAATGAGATACTGAAATCTTCGAAAATAAACATGACTGTTTATTGCTATACGTATATACTTTTCTACCAGCTTAAATTAAGTTCTACTGAAAACTATGAGTCTCTAATCAATCACTCTAATTCTCATACGCTCGCTCTTGCATTCTATGTCGACGTAGCCCCGCGGCGCGGGGCTCCTATTTGTAAAGGGCTTAATGTAACCTAACAAAACTTAAGCTCGGGGTGGGCACACCGAGCTCGTTCATAATATGTTGTTAGTATTTTTGTCGGAAGTTTAGTACATATTTTTGTTTGACCACAGATCGCCGGAAGTTAATTTTTTTTTCGGAAGCAATATTATTTTCCGTTGTAATATGTTATGTGTGTACAATAAATTGTATAATATTTATATTTATATTTATGTAATCCTTCTCAATTCTACATTTTCAACATCTTTCTCTTACAGGCACCCGTTCCATCACCTGCCCCAAACCCATCCGTAACGTCTACGGCCATTTCCACTCCATCGAGACCATCGGAGGCAAGCAGCACGCTGTGCGACTGTTAGAGTTTGTACCAGGAGAGTTGATGCAGGTAGTGCCCAAGTCTGAGGCGCTGTTCTACCAGCTAGGAGAGTTCGTTGCTAACTTGGATAATAAGCTGCAGGTTAGTTTCCACGGTTTGTGTTATTCTAGCGTCTTCATAGCATATCAAAATTAGGCGAACAATGAAGTTTCATGCGAAGTATCAAGGTATTTTGTACCAAGTGCGGTGCAACGTATGTAATAACTGTGACCTTGACCTGCCGTGCACTTCCAATGACAAGTATGGTCAAAATAGGAAATGTCAAGCAATTTCGAACCATGTGCTGTAGAATTATTACTGCCTACTTAACCAGCCCTGTAATTTATTATGGTCGGGTTCCCTGGCTGGTAGCTGGATGGCGGAGATCATTGAGTTACCTCACTGTCATTATTAGAAAATTTGTAATTACAGTGAGATACATTTTGTGAATAATAAATAAATGTTTTCTTTTCGAAGATAATATTCAGATAATTCTTACATGATTGGTAAATGTATCTACGGTATGGTTAGAGGCATAGATTTACATTTCTATGGTTGGAGCCATGTATATTTGGCGTCTGAATACAATCTTAATATGTTGAGTACCGACCAGCATAATTATTCACAACCACTCGATACGCTTCCGTACCGTATCGAACATTAATCAATGTTATCGTAGGAAACGATGATCACAAGTACTAAACCCGAAAATTTTGTCAGTTTAAATACATTTAAACTGACTAGTGGGCGACTATTACAATAGTCGCCCACTATTTTTCCGACAGCTGTATAATAATAATTATCCATAATAATTATAAGGTCTAAGTCAAAGTCAAATCATTTATTTCAAATAGGCACATTAAAGGCACTTTTGAACGTCAAAAGATAAATATGTATGTGAAAATAAGTCACGCTGACGAAGGTGAGATCGAATACAGATTGAATTAATAATTGATTCTAGTACACAATAGTACCCAACATACCTACGAGTACATATTCCTGACTGCAGTAGTTAATGTGACAGACCAAGGTTTTTACAATTTGTATTGTAGTCTCGTTACCAGTCACAGCGATGTCTGTTCGTACGTAATCATAACTAACATGCCTTTTGTGACAGAAAAACCTGATTTGATACGGTCAATTCATAGGCTTCAGAGCTCATGGAAGGAATGTGTTCAAAGAAAGTCCTGGCTTATCAAATTAGACTTGTATAAATTTAATGTCCCTATGAAAGATTAGGTTACGATTTTCGGATTTCGGCTTCTTTATCATTCAATCAATTAATCTGCTTGCCTTTTCCCAACTATGTTGGGGTCGGCTTCCAATCTAACCGGATGCAGCTGAATACCAGTATTTTACATGGAGCGCCTGCCTATGTGACCTCTACAATCCAGTTACTGGGCAACACGTTATCTCTTGGTAAGACTGGATGTCAGACTTTTTGGCTTCTGACTACCCGTAACGATTGTCGAAGATCTACGAATGACAGTCGGGGTCAACGGTTTAAAACGTGCTTTCCGAGGCAACGAGGGGTTTCGAAATGTAATCAACGGTCACCCATCAAAGAACCGGCCGCGGCAAGCGTAACTTAACCTTCGAACGACCTGCGCTTTTAGTGAGATAATCAGGTACTCAGGCACTCTAGCTAGGATGTCAGGTACTCAGGCACTCTAGCTAGGATGTCAGGTACTCAGGCACTCTAGCTAGGATGTCAGGTACTCAGGCACTCTAGCTAGGATATCAGGTACTCAGGCACTCTAGCTAGGATGTCAGGTACCTACTCAGGCATTCTAGCTAGGATATCAGGTACTCAGGCACTCTAGCTAGGATGTCAGGTACTCAGGCACTCTAGCTAGGATATCAGGTACTCGGCACTCTAGCTAGGATGTCAGGTACTCAGGCACTCTAGCTAGGATATCTGGTACTCAGGCACTCTAGCTAGTGTGCTCGCAAGTTATTTACATTACGAAGAAGTAGAATATTTTCTTTTTTTTTTGAAGTTTAGATAATTGATGACGAGTGTTCCTGACCAATGTTTTTGTCTGCAGAACTTCAACCACTCAGGGCTGGTCGCCCGGGAGCACACGTGGATGCTGACGAAGGTGCCTGACCTGGAGAAGTTCAAGTACGTCATCAAGGATGCGGAGAAACTGGACCTGGCTGAGGAGGTAAGGAACAACAGCTAATCAGAAAGTTGTTGCTTAGAATTGTGAGGTAAGGTGGCAGCTGTGGAAGGTACAGGGCTTCCAAATGCTTGGCTTGGCCTTATTCTACATTATTCACGCCACAATGCGATCATATGAAGTTTTCAGTAGTAAATCTCCAGTGGGACCAAAAATGACCAAAAATGAGCACCAACCAACACAAAAAGAAATGGCCAACACGGACTGAACATTTGAACAAACGTTTGTTTACTCCGTGTTAGCAATTTCTTTCTAGTACTTATAAAAATTTAAGTTGCCATATGTTTTGCTCTGAGTTTACGATTGCAGATCATTATTTATTCAGGGTTGTCCACAATATGATTATTTTCTTCACCGTTACGTAGGTCAGTGATTTCACCTATGAGATTGTTAAATTCAATGTCAGCTTATTATCACGAGGCTAGTTCATGAACTTCTGAACTAGAGCACTAAGATATTTTCTTTATTTACGATAATACTTGAAGAAGTGCGTATAGATACTATTATTATTACCTAAAAGAGATCAATGCCATGCCATGGGCAATGTCTAATCTATTAAAGTAATTTATGTATCCGAGTTTATGTATTATTATAGCTAGTGGGCATAGATAGGTCTGATATCCATTAAATATGATGTTTATCGGCTGTTGTGTACATTTATAGTCTCAGTAGTGAGGTAGGGCTGGGTTATGATACTTAAATGGCTTATCTGTTATGCCAGTCTTAACACAAGGTGATACCTAAACTAATCGTAAAAGCACGTTATTGGATGTTCAATGCTCGGCTCAGAGCAAAAAATTGGAAGTTCAGCGGCGCGCTTTTATTTAGGCATTCGCTTAGGTGTAGTCTAGTATTAGTGAAAACGTGCAGTAGTATGTATATTGTTGGATAAATCTCACCTTACCGCTTATATAGGCCAACGCTCCAAGATCGGAGGGTGTTCTAAGAGTCAGGGCACTGCTGCATATTTTGACCTTTTTTCAACCCGAATTGCTGGAATACCTATTCCCTTTCAACACGTCGTCTTCGTTTATTTTATCGAAACTGGAAGGAAGAAGCGCGGGCTCGGGAAGGAATGGAGACAAGCCTTTGCCCAGACGAGCGACAGAATGAGCTAGCAAAAAAAACACGTCTCTCCAGTCAGCCGTTAGTTTCTATGTTTCTTATAATCCTCCAAAATCCTTCAGTCCTGCCGGAAACTTTCTAGTAACTGCAACTTATACAAGTATGTATTTTCTGCCTGATAGTAAATTAATGAGTTTTCAGGTAATCGAAGAGTTCAAGTACGCGGTGGTGCCGCGTGTGGACGAGCTGGAGAAGGGCGTCATTCACGGAGACGTGAACGAGATGAATGTGCTCGTCGGACTCAAGCCGGGAGGCAGGTTAGTTTTTAGCAAAAATATTATTTTCGTTATTTAGGTACTCTTAAGCTTTATCAATTTGAAGAGTCACTTAATACCTACTTGGTACGGTCGCGGTAATGGCCGCGACTTACGTACGTGGTGTATGTAGGTCGTGAGTTCGAACCCAAGCAGACACTTTATGTAAATTATTTATTATTTCATCACTACTGCTCGTAAAACGGTGAAGGAACATCGTGAGGAAACCGGCATGTCCTAGAACTTAAAATTCGAAGTCATGTGACATCTGCCAACCTGCACTGGGCCCGCGTGGTGGATGAGGTACAGCGAGGAGGCCTGAGTCCTAGAAGTTGGAACGTTATAGACTGATTATAAATATGTATAATTTTTTTGTACCTACATCTGTATCACATTATCAGAATCGGTCCAGCCGGTTAGCCTCCTAAACCGCTGGACCGATTTTATAAAATAATAATTGAAATACAATTTCATAATTTATATATACCTACAGTTAATCATCTAATTTGTCAAATAAAACCCCTCTCTCCTACCTCTCTCCTACTTTGCTGTGTGACAGGGTCCACAATGATGGGGTTTTCGTAACACTTGCCACCTAAGGTCACATTGTGGAATGAAAGAATATATTGAGATTTCAGATTTTATTTTGTAGATCAGTACGTTCGTAGGCAATCAAGCACGTAATGGCTGCAAATCCAATGTCGATGATTCATTTTTAAAGAAGTTTTGAGAGCGATGTCTGTGGCCGCACCCGCACAGATATAATTTAAGTAGGTTGTACTTTCTCAGTAAAGTTACCTCTGATTGTAAGTAACAACCCAATAGTAAACTTATTTTAGCAACTATAAAGAACACTGTGTTTGCGACAGACTTGTCAATGGCGGCAACCTAACTGCAACCTTATTGAAACGAATATAAAGATCACTGTGTTTTTGGAAGCGATGCAAAATCAGAGGTAAAATAACAGCGAACGGAATATATCCCAAAATAGTGCAAATTCAATTGTACAAAGAGACTGCCAATCTGGACATTTTGAGAGTTTCGGTTTAGATTTTTTTAGAATTTAGTGAAGTATAGTGTTGTGTAGGTAACTGACAACGAGTTGGTTAAGTGTGTATTGGGTATTTAATGTAGTTATCACTCAAGTAGTGAGCATCATCTAGTGATCTCGTGTTTGTACCGACATCAGCCTTAAATATAACATTTTTATAGAAAAACACTTTTATCGTATCAGATTGTTGTTTTGTTTATTTTCCACGTTATTGCAAAGATAATGGCATCGCGTAATATCTTATCATGAGATGGAAATGATGAAACACCATTGAGATAACAGTTTATATGAACACTGCACCTATCTATAGAAATTTTATAAAAAAAGAAACATTTTAATGTTATACAGTCAAATTATCACCGGCTCTTTCCATCAATTGTATTGCTATTCGCCAACAGATGGCGATTTTAACAGTTTTACTATATATCTTTAATAATTAATTTAGGCCCCTGAATTCATCAGTGTTGAAGGTATGCACTCAGATTCTTAACGGAGTATTATTGAAGTGAGCTCAGCATGTTCGCACACTCTTAAATTTGGATTATTTTTAGCTTCCAAACGTGATTCTGTCTGCTTCAACACTGTCTCAGCACTGATGTGGTTTTGGCATGTGGTAAATTAACGCAAATCTCTATTTACTAAGGATTTTCGTTGATGCAATGCATGAAGTTTTTTTTATACATAGGCGATCTTCTTTTCTTTGAAAAACTGTAGCACACTCGAAAAGATTATTCTTAATTATTTTATATTTATTCTAATCTTTCCCTGTGTTACTTACAATAGTTCCTCCAAATAGTTTAAGTACATAGTTTTCTGTCTAACCGGCCCTAGCTTCCGATCGCGGCTTCGCCCGCAAGGTATGTCGATAAAAACTATCCTAAGTACCTATGTCCTTCCCCGTGATGCAATCTATCTCTCTGCCAAATTTTATCGAAATCCGTTCAATGGTTTAGGCGTGAAAAGGTAAAATACAGACAGACAAAGATACTTTCGAATTTATAATATTAAGTTGGTATGGATTTATTTTCTCATTAATGTACAGTGACACCCTAGAGGTATAGAGATAGGTAGGTAGTAGGTACTTTTTTAATTTTGACTAATTTTATTTGTTTACCACCTGCAGTAACTATAAACAATAATTTTCTATTCTATTCTTAAGGCATTTCGCTTTGATTTCGCAGCAAAACCGACTACCGCATCACAGGCATCATAGATTTCGGTGACATCCAGTATTCTTACTATGTCTTCGAGCTCGCAATCACGATGACTTACATGATGCTGATCACTGGAGATCCTCGTGTGGGAGGATATGTTCTTGCTGGCTACACCGTAAACAGGCGTTTGCCTGATGATGAATACAGGCTATTGAAGGTAAAAATAAAAAAAAACAATGTGTCATATTTATTCGACAAAAGATGGCAGCACTGGTTAGCTCTTAATAATTTTGCTATTTGTCATTAGATGGTAGTACTGTTTCGAAGTAAACTAAGTGTCTTGTTAGTTCAGCTGCTCACTCATAGATGGCACTAGTCGTTAATTTCTGAGACAATTCGTTCGGAATAACTAATAATTACTTAGTACGAATAAATTTAGCATAAGGTGTTATACAAATGTGCAACAAACAACACTCCACAGATACACAAATGACAAAAACAGTGTTGATTAAGTAAAAATAATGTATAAATACCTATTTCTCTCTTCGTTTCACAGACACTGATCTCAGCCCGTTTAGTCCAGAGCCTGATCCTCGGTGCTTACACCCTGGAACAGGATCCCAACAACGTCTACGTCACATCGACAGAGAAGGCCAATGGCTGGGAACTGCTGAAGAAGATCCGTAAGTCGAAGCCGACCGAAGACCTGGATCCCACTGACTGGAAGGAGATTGCCACTGAATACTTGACGAGAAGCTAATTCATGTGGAAAATATTAAAATGTTTCTTTTGAATTCGTGTGAAATCTTAAAAGTCGTCGAATGATTTGTATGTAGGCAAGCGGGGTGGCAAGATCTTTTTCTTTCGGGTTGGTCGATTTCAAAGAGCCGTTCTTGCTTGTTATGTCAGTAATTTTTAGGATTTTATATGAATTTGAATATATTCTCTTATGTATTATTATTTAATTTGTAATAAATACCTATATAATGGTGCCTCATTTCATTGGCAACGTCAACGAGTCTCTGCGAGTTGACTTAGGACCCTCGTACGCCTTCCAAAGGTCCGGGTGCCCAGGATCCCGAGATTTATGTCAAAGACACTTTCAACTAAGTATATAATAATGCTCCGTTGTAAGTTAATAAGAACAACTGTTACTAGATATTGATACCTTGTTACCTTGTTAATGATATGTAATTAAATTTATTAACAAATTAAATGCAATAAATGATTAAGTAAGTCCAATGAATCAACAATTCCATAGATGTTGTAGTAGAGTTATACTATATTTTTATAGATGTTAATTTTTTTTATATGTTAAGAAAAGTAGTATTTAATAAAGAATTTGGAAAATCAGAAACAAGTCTACTTAATTAATTCATAATGTTTCCTGAATTAAGAATTGGGTCATATGCATGAAATTAGTAAAACCACCCCTGTAGCTTCAATTTTGATCATAACGAAAAGTTTGGAAGCATCTTACCTACCATGGACGAGCGACAAAGACAAAACGATCCCGAAACGATCCCGAACGAGGGTCGTTCCCTTCAAGTTCAGAACTCTACGCCTGCTATGTACCAATATATTTTAGCCAGAACCTTTCTATTCTAGCTCTTGAAAAATAAATGTCCCGAATAATAACAACCGTCGTGCAGTCTTAGCCTTAAGTTGTAGGACCAACTTTACACAAAAAGCATAACGACAGCTCATCAATAACACAAATGGCTCTGTGGTGGACTACAGACATCACATTATACGGACCATGTTACGCTTATTGCCTATTATATCGTAATGGACAATTTATTTAAAAACACCCTGTTGGTTTTATGGTTTTAAATGCATGATTGAATACATTGTAAGCATTTGCACTGCAATTCCCACTAAATAAACTGTGGATTATATGGATTTATGAAAGCACTTCATTTGCCTATTCAAGGAAATAATAATTACATAGACACAAAACATCATGCCTGCATTCCCGAAAGGGTTAGGCAGAGATGTCCTTTTATTTTTTTCATGGGGAAATCCTCATGGATACCCTCCGTCTGGGAAGAACGGAGGGTTATGTCGGACTTCTACGGACTAAAACTTGAGCCTGACTGCTCAAGGCAGAGGCGTCCCTAAAATACACTACATTTCACCAGTTATTTATTTATTTATTTTATAATTTATATACACACAGTAAAATACATAGGGATATGACATGATGGTTGATCTTTTGTTTATGTCCCATAAAATAGAGAGCGAGTCTGTTTCCATCAACCGGGAACAATTCCAGACTCCGGGCTGCTACAGAGAAATTTCAGTTGAAAAAGAACTCAATAACGCTTTACCCGACCCGGGAACCGAACCCAGGATCAATATACTCAGCAGTCAACAGTAGCGCTTGCGGCCACTGGACCATCGAGGCGAAATAATGATTATTCCAGTTTCTATTTCTCACTTCAGAATTAACATCAATAAACTACAACATTGTTTATATTTTACGACGCTATTAACCACAATGCCAGTGAGAGCAGTAAAAAATACCTAAAGGATTTTATATAATTTTAATTAACGCCATCTACTAGTAAGTAGCAGTACTAAAATCTGCAATAACGTTAACTTAGTCCTCGCATTTATAGATGTTATCGGTAAGTCCCTTTCCCGGAGTATTACCAATAAATTGGAGTTTTATTTATATTTTATACGAAACAGACATGATGTGGTTATAAGTGACTGATGAGAAAACTTGATAAGACAGGCAGTGCCTCTGTCGGTAAAATGTTGAACTAAGTCCCGCTTTTTATCGCGATTGGAATTTTAGATTTTAATGTTATTTTATTGGTCAGTTTATTTTATATAGGCCTGTATTATAATAAATAATAGTGAATCGAACTGTTATTTAATTCACAGCAAACGTAAAATGGTACCTAGCTATTCATGAGAATTTATGCTCATAATAAATCTCAAAATGAACATAAAAATTGCATCATTACATCATCAAAAATAACTACCAAGCAAAAAGAACTTTATGCGAAGACATAAAGATTCTCTCCCTCCTCAGTCGAATACCTACGGCACTCATAAAGTCCCAATTATTCAAAAAATCACAATAAAAATATAAAGATGTAACTTCTGCTACTAATTACAATTAATTAAGCTTATAAAGACAAAAATGTTCACTTTTTACTCTCGCTTGTAACCCTGATTGGGTTTTTTATGATGTCCTGTTTAATTATGCAAGCGGCGCACTCGCGTTGAAGCGTCTTCGGATGTATACATTACGATTGAGCGAGTGAAAAAACCTAATTAAATTGAAAGTAATTATTTAGTTCGTTTACTTTCTTATAACCGTATGTGGGTGTAAATGGTGATGCAAAAGGCTCTAGATGTGGAACTAATTACTTACGAGAAGGTGAAGACATGCTCAATCATTCTGCGTATCTAGCCTTTTCCCAACTATTTTGGGGCCGGCTTCCAGTCAAACCGGATGCAGCTGAATATCGGTATTTTACATGGAGCGACTGCTTATCTGACCTCCACAACCCATTACCGGATAACACGATACCCCTTGGTAAGACTGGCTGTCAGACTTTCGGGCTTCTGACGACCCGTAACGACTGTCAAAGATCTACGAATGACAGCCGGGACCAACGGCACTTGCTTTGCTCCAAGAGACAAAATTTACGAATTTCATTTCACATTCCCAGTTAAAACGGCGAATTTGGTGTAATCCTCTTTATTCAAAGTAGGCTGAGATTGCTGAGAATCATCATTTTTTGAACGTCAAAATTACATACGACAGTCCTCCAAAACGGCCGCCGACCTTCACCACTTCCTAATGCTTTCGCAAAAAAACTCCACAGCAGCACAGCTGCTTGTTCATTTAGAAGAACATTCTGTAGGTACAGACGCCAGCACATCAACCTACTACAATCTGTCAAATATCTTTAATAGATTTTCAACTTTATCGCTAAAGCATTAGGTTCAAAGTTGTTGGGAACATTTGACAGTTTCGGGTAACTCGATGTGCCGTCTATGCAATAGTACCAAGTCATAAGTCATTTATTTCATAACAAAATACTTTGTGTTGAAAATATTATAGTGATTATAAATAAATAAAAAACCGGTCAAGTGCGAGTCGGACTCGCGCACCGAGGGTTCCGTACTTTGAAGATAATTATGTAAATAGTTTATCACGGGATCTTTTTTTAATGTAGGTACAGTCGCCGTCAGATATATTGTAGCAGACAAGGTGACCAAATACTTCTGAACAATTTAAAATGTCAATAAGCTCCATACACTACAAGTTACCATTAATATCTGAACATTCATTACTTCATTAATATCTGAGCAGCTGCTTGTCAATAATTTCTATTTACACAACTAACCAAAAATATCTGAACACAACGTCAAGTGTATATACTGGACTGACTGGACTAACCACAGATAGTCAAGTCGATAGTCGTTTTTGGTTTGTCCTTTATATCACGCAGTAACGAATTAGGTAAGCTCAATGTTTGTCTGCGTAGATACACTTGACGTTGTAAGTGTTCAGATATTTTTGGTTAGTTGTGTGTATAGAAATTATTGACAAGCATCTGCTCAGATATTAATGAAGTAATGAATGTTCAGATATTAATGGTAACTTGTAGTGTATGGAACTTATTGACATTTTGAATTGTTCAGAAGTATTTGGTCACCTTGTCTGCTACAATATATCTGACGGCGACTGTACCTAAAAATTTACGGTTTTCGGATTTTTTTCTTTACTTGTGCTACATGATCTTGCTTTTTGCCCATGATTCTAGGTCAACGGGAAGTACCCTATAAATTTTGAAATCCTTGAGAGTGTCGAAATATACGTTTTATGCGGCATAAACGGCCGTATCTTTTCGTTAACTTAGGTGTTTGATTTTTTCACAGGTTTAAGGGATTGTAGACCTGAGTATATGGTTTTAATTTCAACTCGATACTTCTACGCGTTCCCGAGATACGGGGTCTTGACAGACAGATGGACGGGCGGACCACAAAGTGATCCTATAAGGTAATAAGGGTTCCGTTTATTCCTTTTGAGGTACGCGGTACGGAACCAGGATAAAAAAATCCTAAGAACACAAACAATAATTCAAAAATCATTTAATTGCGGCTGTCGTTTGTCATCTATGAACTCATCGATACTAAAAAACATAAATGCCGAGTGGATGACAACATCCACTCGGCATTTATGTTTTTTTAAGAAGACGTAAGGACAATGCTCCGCGTGAAACAAACAGAATCGTTCAGGGACCACTGCATCAGACTTAACATTATAACACCCATGTGCTATGTCTCTATATTATTGTGTTGATAACCAACTTTGTTAGGAATTTGCACTTACCTTCTATAATCCAACCGAAACTGAACGTGATTCATCAATCATCAGTCTCAGAGTTAATCCTATCTGTTTGTACAACAAGTTATCTGCCAATAGAATTCATAAGTATTAGCATTACAGTATCGATGAGTTCATAGATGACAAACGACAGCCGCAATTAAATGATTTTTGAATTATTGTTTGTGTTCTTAGGATTTTTTTATCCTGGTTCCGTACCGCGTACCTCAAAAGGAATAAACGGAACCCTTATTACCTTATAGGATCACTTTGTGGTCCGCCCGTCCATCTGTCTGTCAAGACCCCGTATCTCGGGAACGCGTAGAAGTATCGAGTAACAGCTATAAGTACAAACTTATAGCTGTTGCCCCAAAACTCAATAGGTACCTACTGTATATATCTGAGCCTTGACACAACCAAAGCAAAGTATACCATCCTTAGTCGGTCCAAAATGAATTCATCCCTCAGGCTTCTGATTGCATAGCATGCAGAGCTAGGGAATGAACAACTCAACCTTCCAGTTTAATAACGCGTCTATGTGGACACCTAAGGATGTAACATTATCTACTACTTCGACATTGTTATCACAAGACACAGTTATTTCGTAGCGTTGAATTGAATAATAAACATTTTGTTTTATTTACATTAAATTTTAAATTATTTGTGGCAGTATTAATTTTAGATTCTAAATTATATGCAGAAACTACTGCATTAGTGTCATCAGTAAAAATAATAATTAATGTTGTGTCAGTTATTCGTTTTCTAATAGATATGCTCAATCAAGTCATTTAGGAATAGGATGAGCTATGCAAACTAATTATCAGTACGAAACACAAAACAATTATTTGCCATATGGCAGCAGACCCTGAAGGTAACTCATCATAAATCCTTACCAGACATTGTGGAGAGTCTCGTCTCATCAAACTAGCTAATTACTAGATGTCTAGTCTCTGTGACGTCACCACAAGAGGTCACATGATCTTGATCTTCGCTGTCAAAACAAAACGGTTCATGTAATTAATAATTTATCAAACGTTGGTAATAATTGTGCGTAATTATAGAGACGAGCGATTAAGAATATTGTCAGTTGAAATAAATTAATACTTATTGGGTTTGCATGTAATATGGATTTCGCTTTCTAATTTGGATTTTTTGTGTGGGATTCCCAAAATGGCCGGATTGTCAAAACGCTGCTACCCTCGTTTTACTACACCTATATCAAACAATGTAATCACCAATTATGACAGACGACTCTTCATCATCAGTTGGGAAAACTTATATTGTACTATTACTTATATCAAGTATAGTTTATGTTTCATATACATCTACCCAACTACACGCCATTTAGCTCTATCCTCGGTACTTCTCACCCAGCTGCTACCAGCCACTTTTTAAAGACCATAGCTCTACCTGACCTGCGAGCGTCCTACCCTACGCTTCATGCTTGAGCCAGAGACATCGTTTTTTAATCATCCTATCTTTTCTCAACTATGTTGTGATTGGCTTCCAGTATAAAAAAATGCAGATAAATACTAATATTCACAAATAAGGAACTGTCATCATTTTCTTCCACATAGCATCTCCTCAACAATCCAATTACTGTGTAATACCGATACCCTTACTTCGGTAACAGTATTTCTTATCTTAGTAATATTTATGAACACAGCAGACCACATTCACCTAGCGGCAGGTATCGGCACATCATTACAAGTCCTTAATGATTTATAATTAAGGAGTAACGGAGTACCCCCGCTGCGAGCTGGGTTCCTGGTACTTACTAAGTTATACTAAGTTTTTAATAGGGATGTTATTTTTATATATAGGCGAGTAAAAAACTGTAAATAATAACTTGTTTTGTGTAAGAAATATAATAAAAAAAAAAATATGAAGGCAGGTAGAATAAGATACCTACATGATCTTCGTTTAAAAATAAAATAAAAAACGTGAAATCGTCGGTAAGGAACTCCTTAGGACATACACTGACCTTATAAGTGATGTCATGCAAAAAAGGAAGGTAGATTTAAAAAAAAAATGCGATCCTCCGTATGGTAAGTAAGTGATTGGGATCACTGCCTCATATACGAGTAGATATCTGCAATAACAGAGACACGGCAGGTGCACGGCCATGTCAGAACCAAAGCTGAAATATCTCATGTACCTGTAATTACACTGGTACATCCTTTCTTACAGCAGCAGTGCAGTTGTGTCGTGGTGGTCCTGTGATAACGGCCGCGACTTACGAGTTGTAGGTCGTAGGTTCGATCCCAAGCAGGCATTTTACTTTGTGTAAATTATTTCACCACCACTGCTCTCAAAACGGTGAAGGAAAACATCGTGAGGAAACCGGTATGTTCTAGAACCTAAAATTCGAAGACATGTGACATCTAGCTACCCGCACTGGGCCCGCGTGGTGGATTATGGCCCACTGCAGCCTTGGGAACATTCCCTTCTTACTAGATACAGTGCAACTATGCCAGTGGCAGAAATATGTACCGGTACTTCATAAGTCCGTATGACTTATGAAGTACCGGTACATATTTCTGTCATATTTCTTATTTTAAGTCATTTATTTATTCCTTCTTTGGGATGATGATAAAACAATGTTTCGAAAAAAACTTGTAGCAGGCGTTCTGTAGTTTCTGCATACCCCTATGGGAAAAAAGCTTGAAGTTACGATGCATTCACAATATAATTTCATTCATCTTGTGGTTTTAATATCTAACCTACACTACAAAGGGTATGTAAACTAAAAAAAAATCATTTTTTTTATTATTTTTGCACTTTTGTTTGTTTTTTTTTTATTGTGAAGGAAATGTCAAGGACAAAACAACAAGCCTTTTAGAAACTCCGTCTATTATTATCTGCAGTATTAACGAAGAGCAGTACTCGTTGGGAAAACCAGAATATTTAATATCAGAGCAGCTATTTATTTACTTTAACTGGTTTATTTGATCCCAAAGTTCCTTATGCCCGCTAACTTCGGCCCGTTTTCACTCAAAGAACGAATAGAGCGCTAATTTTCCTGCAGTTTTGATAACTGTTGCTATAAGATTTTCAGAGCATTTTTATTTGCCTTTTTATGCACGTGGTTGTTACTGTAATTTTTGCTACTGCCTTGATGACCTCATGTGTAGCCTACTGTCTGTTCCAAAAGTATATATGTATATGATGGAAATGTAATGCACCTAACATCTCATCTCTTCACCATCCGTGGTTGACATGTAGAGAATGCCTAAGGCAAGAATGCCTAAAGCCTCCTCTACACGTCTGCAGATGCGTCCGCGGACGTCATCTGCGGATGCGTCCGCGTGTGCTGCGTGCGTTTTTGAATAAGTATAAACCCGAAACTTTATTTTTAAATCACCTTGAAGGGGTTTTACAATTGACGATTGAGGTTAATTTTATAATTTCAATTTTTGTCGATACTTTTTCAATCATTATTACAATGTAATAATTAAATGTTACTCAAACAATAATTGCAGAAAAAAGAGGTGTGATAAAAAGCTGAAACCAACCCAGCTGATTGCGTAACAATTTAACTTGAACAGGGTTTGTTTTCATTTTCATCAGTATTTTTGGAACAGACTATTAGGTACAGTTTTATAGATTGTAAGACTGTGGTGGGGTCTTAGCACCCAGGATTGTGGTTCTATACCCAGTTAACGTCATTATGCTCACCTCCTTCCAAATGACACTTGCATAATGGTCGTAAATGTGTCTGTGTACACATCTGCATACATCTTCGGAGAACAGGCGTGATGTTACGTTAAACGGTTTCTGTACCTTCGACTTAACATGATAATTGTGTCAATTATACCTTGTACCTATTACTTAGAGGCTTATCTTCATCTAGCATTAGCCCTTTAGTGGCTGATATGCTATCAAGATTTACAGCGTTTAAGTAAATGCCTTTAAGGTGCCACTAGTCGATATTTTTTCCATACAAATTTCTGGAAAGTATTACTCCACTGTTTGACTTTGCGCATACATAGTGAAACATGATATCGTTTTGACTTATTATTAATTTTGTCTGTACGGAAACAGAATATTAAAATAACAAGCCATTAAAAAGATATAAGCCAACCAAGATTCGTTTTTCTTGCTGTTCAACCATGAACATACCACTATTACACGCGCCAACAACAGCATCACAGCGTCAGCATTAAGAGCGACATACATACGGTCTACGCGCCGGCAACACCAGCACACCGTCAGCACTAAGAGGTGGCCTACTGAGATCTTCGCTTCATCGGCTCAATACACACACGACACACATGTAAATCGGTATCAATGTGTATTGACCACAAAAATTGTATATAATTAAGTCTATTATTGTAATTAAACTAGTCATCAAGCTGGAGTCGAGTGTGATTCATCTCCTATACCTCCTCTTACTGTGGCCAAGACACCTTTAGCCATCATCGGTCCTATGAGTCTGTGGGATCGGCAGTAAGAAAACCATTTCCTGTGTACATTGCACGACGTACCAAAACCCTCTTCCTACCCAAATTCCGTCTGTTACCGTAGGTCTCCTTGTGACAGACTTCCCTCTCACATAACCAACGTAACCTACGTTTGGTATGGTAGGCTAGGGCATTAGGGTACTTTTACTAGGGTGCTAGGTAGGTAATTACTACAGGGCTAGGATAACTAGGGTGCTAGGTAATTACTGTAGGGCTAGGTCGGCGTCAGTTGGGCTTTAGGTACTGGTTCAGGCTCAATTGTCTCAACCGTAGTCACATCGTACGCACTTGGAATAACGGCCGTACTAAGCTGTAAGTCCCGGTGTGTACACTTGCTATTTTTAACGTAACTTTGGGTGTAAATAAAAAATAAAAGAACTGTAAAATCTTCAAAACCAAGTCCGTGCCGACAAAGTTCAGTTATCGAAGAGTTCAATAAACTTTATTTATAATTGATTTAAACAGTGGTTTTTTCATAAAACTCGATAATCCAAAGCACTTTTCGAATTTTTTTACGCGCCTATCAATTTGGAACGGTGTTTCTGTGCGTGAAAACTAGACGTGCGTGTAGACTAGCGTCTAACAGCTCATCACTGATACTAGCTCTGTCGGACAAGAAGCCAGGTGAGACAGCGTGCTTTTTGGCCATGACCACCAGTGCGTTCGAGATCGCGACTAGTTTACTCTTAAGGGGGGCATGTAGCCCGTGCAAAATTTCTTAAGTTTTTTGCAAATTGCAGGTCAGTGTCAGATTTTATGTTGAACAAAATTCATTACGCGTCGAATATGATAAAATAATTACTAAAACATCAATATAGCTCTCAAAACTAAATTTGCAGCTATTTCGTGAAAATATTATATATATTAAAAATTGAAAATATTAATATTATATATAAATATATTTTGGAGAGCAATTTCCAAAAAACTTAAGTAATTTTGAATTTCGTAGGCTATATTGAAGAATCGCCTTAACGACAACTTTTTGTTCCACACTTAATATAGTTACCTATAAAAATACCTAGGTTATGTCAACACCACGACTCAGAGGTTTCCCGCTGTGCTTTAACATAGTCTAGTCTTAAAAGGAATGTAGCAGACTATTAGGATGATCTAGATAAACCCATGTTTTTGTGTCTAGAAAAAAACAGTGGCACTCCGGGAAGGCTGACAGAAGTGAAAACAAAACACAAACATAATACTTTGCCATCACTCACTGACATATCGGATTTAAAACCGAGAATATCCCGAGGACAGCCGAACACATCCGATTGTAGCGCGGTGTTGGTAAAAGTGTCGCGAGTTCAATGGCTTTTCCACATTTCAAAAGATTTCAAAAATTAATAAACCTACAAAAGTACCTACAAAACCTACAGCAGTAGTAAAAGCCGCGACTTACGAGTTGTAGGTCGCTGGTTCGAACCCAGACAGGCGCTTTATTTTGTGTAAATTATTTCATCACCACTGCTCCAAAACGGTGAAGGAAAACATCGTGAGAAAACCGGAATGTCCTAGAACCAAAAATTCGAAGACATGTGACATCTACCAACCCGCACTGGGCCCGCGTGGTGGATTACGGCCCACTCCTTCTCACCGAGAGGTGGCCTGTGTCCCAGCAGTTATAGGCTGATTATACTATATACTTGTAATAAACCATGGCATGGTTTCAGTAACAGCATTTATTTTGAAGATAACCTAGAAATATAGAATTTTATTTATGGCCAAAGAACAAGTCAGCCCTCTGGTCACGTGAGAAGTGTCGAGCAGTCGACGAGAAAAGACGCGTACTCGGAACCCATGATCACCATGTTTCAACTACAAACGGGTCAAAATTGTAGTTACCCATAAGGTATTGTAGTAAACCCTTGAGAATCTTTAACAGCCGCTACGTTTGTTATCCCTATAATATCGATTTCCATACAATGGTTGCACTCGACAGCAGGCACAAATCAATACAATCAGATAAGCTCAATTATGTTCCTTATATGAACGTTAAATAGAGCAAACTATCTACTGTCACTAGATCAAACCAGCTAATAACGAGTTGGAAAACAAGTGGGTTTTGTAACTTGTTCTGTAATAAACTACTTTACTATTAATATTCGTCACTTGAGCTCGTTGATCCTCTTGCAGTATCAATTGATCGAATTTCTCTATTCGTTGCCAAAAACCACAAAACAATCTAAGGGTTGTCGCACATCTGTCGGAAGATCCGTCGCGTCGGGCGTAGTTACGCCCGACGGATTTTCCGACAAACTAAAAGTCGAAGTTTCGTTAACTTTTAGTTTGTATGTACGCTCGACGTACTAACGCATCATCGGTTGAGTTGAGTGGGATGTTGTATTATCTACTTGTCCGTTCTGGCGTTAAGCGACGCATCTTCCGTCAAATGTGCGACGAAGGGTTTATTTATAATTGGTGCTTTAAGTTATGGGACGTTTAAAAGTAAAAAAAATACAAATAATATTTTCGCAACAACGCGTCGGATCCTTTTATTTTCACAAGCATTTTATTCTAGACTGATGAATGGCGAATCCTCTACTGGAATTAGTAGCACCAAAGTTATTTAAATTACCTGCATTAAATACCCTCATGCATAGCAAGCAGTATTTAAATTAAACTGTACGCAATTGCAAGCTGTCATCGTAACTGAGGAATAATCTGATGTTATTTAAATTACATCTTCGCGGCGAGGATTAAGATTACCGATAGTGTCACATCATTACCGTATTAGGATCAAAAGCGCCGCTGTTGAGACTGCGTGTGAAATTAGTGATAGGTATCATTGATTTGTGTATCGATGATTTTGATTTTATATTTGTTTTTGTTGATGTTTTGATATGTTATTCTGAATAGCAATTACTACGTTTTTAATAAAAATATAATCAAACAATGTTTTATTTGGGTACAATAAAAAACAACTGCCAATAATATATTTATTACCTCTTTTGCGACTTGGTTTTTGCCTTATAAAAAATTCTAGGGCAAAAATCACTTACGTTTTACCTTATAAAATCAAGTCCCGAAAGAGGTTTCAAATAATACAATAATACTACTTTAACTTTTACTTTTGAATACAATTTTGATTACGCTACGTCAATGGGCTAAACTTACGAACCAGAACCATTAAGCAGGGCCCCTGCTTAATGGCAAACGACATCGTGGCAAGTCCAAACGAACATGGCGAGATGAGCTGGGCTTCTTTAATAAAGATTGGTCCTTGCCAGCACTAGACAGAGATAGGTGGAGAGAGAGAAGTGGCTTTAGGCCAGCCATGTAACAATAATGGCTAATAATAAAAAAATACTTTTGGTACCTTTTCTTTATCACGTCATCATCTTAGCAAGCTGCAATTAGAAATCCTCCACCCCACACTGGTGACCCTACAGCCCCCGGTATTTATCGATAGATGCGTATCACAACTCTAAAAGCTAGTGATGTTGTCAAAGCTCAGTGATGTCAGCTTTACGAGTAATTTGTCAACCGCGGCACCAACGTTAGTGCCATGGAAATAATTTAATCTATCTTCAATTTGTGGTTGCTCATGCACTTAAGCTATGTAGTTTCATCAATATTAATTTGAAAATAAGGAAAAAAGATACCTTTTAAATTCTATTCAAATCTCAAAAAGTGGTTTGTTAACCGACTTCAATAAAGGAGGAGGTTCTCAATTCGGATGTTTATATTTTTTTTATTTTACATTCATAACGACTCAGTGAATAAAACTACAAATGAACCAAAGTAAAACTTGAAAGTCAGAGACGCTCCGAAAATAACTTAAAATTAAATAATTACAACACAAATAGCAATGAAAGAATAATTTATGTTGATATCGAAATCCTCAGTAAATAATAATACAAATATGGTCAAAAATCAATTTTTATCGTGATCTGGGGCGAGCCGCTCATAAAATAACCTGTTAATTACATTCTCCTTTGATTATAATCTTACGAAATACGCAGAAGCAAAACAATTGCAGTACTTACAGCTCCTGCTATATGTAGCGTGTAACCCTTCATGGAATTTTTAGAATTCTGTACCCAAAGGGTGCCAACGGGGGCCGTTGGCACCCTTTGGGTACAGAATTCTTATTAATAAGTCTCCGCTGTCCGTTTGTCCGTCCATCCATTTGTCTGTCAGCGGGCTGTATCTCATGAACCGTAATAAGTAGACAGTCGAAATGTTCACAAATACAAATGCGAACTTTTTCTAAAAATCAAACTTTCATATTTACGACCAGCACCCTAATTACGTAACACACTATTAATCTCAATCTAAACCATTTTGAAGGACTTTGTTATTCCATTGCTTCATATGTTCGAAAAATGTGTCTGCTCAAGTGCTCAACAACGTCAATAACGTAATGAATGTTGTTTTTTTTACATTGTTCTCGCATATAGAAGCAACAAGAATAATGTACCCAGGTGTAGGTACAGTCTTAAACTGTACGTGTTTTGCTGACGCGGTGCCTTGCACCATACGTGCGTCACTTTAGTGGTATAAATATTAATGACTTACAATAAATCAATGAGTGCGATTACTGCTACGCGGTGATTACCATTAGAGAAAAGAATCGTCAACAATTTTACCTGTAAACACGAATAAATCTATCGGGAACTAAGTGATCTTTTCTCTACGCGCTCCAACCTCAACCTTAACAACTCTACAAGTGTACGAACCGTACACCAGATTTTGTAATATCTTGACTTAAAAGAGTGTCCATGGAGTTTCTTGCCCGTTCTTCTCCATAGAGATCTACGTTTTGGAATGGGCAACTAGCTTCAACTTTCTGACTAACTGACAGACTATTTAAAAGTGCCTGTAGAAGGTTTAATCGAAACAAATGCTTTGAGTTTGAGTTTAAACTGTCAAAATAAAACCCTTTGCTACTGATAGTGTTACACAATTACCCCGTCGGTATTGCAGCTTTTTTGGTTTACAAATACCATTCAAAATTCACTCAACTACTTTATATTGCTATGTGCTACTAACTCGAATCATTACAAAAGCTCGCTCTCCTCTACACCTAGCTTTATGTCCTACAAATACAATTAATGTTCGTCTAAGCTCGTGCATGTAGCCCTAGGCTTGTTTTACTCACACAGCACTTAGTCGCCCGCGGCTTTTTTCATAGTAACCCCGTTATAACTATAATTGGTAGAAATTAATTAAGATTTTAGTTTGCAACAGACCTGTCTGCTTGAAATGACATAGGTAGGCAGTTTTTTTTTTTACTTTTGGATAAGGGCTAAGTAATTGGCGCCTATAATAAATACAATTGTAGTGGACTTAGGACTAATAACGGATTATTCTTTTGTATACTATACAATGCAATTAAATCGACTGGTTTCTGAAGCCAGTTTTTACAAAGCATAAACATAGCATTTATGTTCCCACTGCTGGGACTTTCTCTCTTCGAGTGGGAGTGGTGATCTACCGCGCGGGCCCAGTTCGGGTTGGAAGATGTCACATGTGTTTGAATTTTTGTTTCTAGGACATGCCGGTTTCCTCACGATGTTTTCCTTCACAGTTTTGAGAGCAGTGGTGATGAAATTATTGACACAATGTAAAGCGCCTGCCAGGGTTTGAACCCACGACCTACCGTAGTCGTAAGTCGGGTCTGTTGCCACTGAGCCACCACCTGCTCTTTAATTTTACAAACCAAATTAGTGCGAGTGCGGGACGAGCTCGCTCGCGCGGTTGTGTCAGCTAACTTGTATAGAGCTTGTGTTCAAACTGGCGCGTATAACAACGAATCCGCGTTCCTCTTCTCGAGAATTCGCCTCAGTGTGGCCAGAGCTTAAAGAGTAGAGGCCTCTTCTCATGCAGGCACCATAGAGGCATCGATCACGAAGTTCGCTCTATCACGATCACGGTTCTGGCTGGTGCTGTCTTTTTCTGTAATGCAAAACAAGTTTCGCAAAGTTCAAAATTGTACCATATTTCATAAGCTTTAGCCCGCGACTTAGGCTGTGTGAAGTTTTAAAACTTATCCTATGGTAGTCGGCAATAATGTTGCTTTTGTGGCGTCACCTATTGTGTGCATTTGTGAACGCACCTTAGAATACGTGGCGTCACCTGTATTATGTTTATATAAATATTTATAAGTTAGTCAGGAACGCACCCTTGTGGCAACACTAAGCTACGACCCGGGGCGCTACCCACAGCGTTCTTTATGGGGCTTACATGACCTAAAGCGCGGTCACTGTCGGACTGCATAGAAAAGAAAGAGAAACGCGATGACACAATGCTGGTAATTTATTGCAAAATATGAAGCAATTATCTATTTACAAAAATCGATTGTTTGGAGTATTAAATTAAAACACTAGTGCTTTAGTACGTTGCTTGTAGAATAATCTGATAAAAAATGATTGTATGTATATTAGTATGGTTTTTATTGTAAAAAGAAAGTTTTTAGAGGTATCTTCATGATTTTTTTCTATCCTATCAAATTAGTTGTATTATGTTTTGTTTTCAACACATTATCTACCTGGCATATATCCTGAAGAATATCATATATTTTCCTGATTTTGTTTACTGTAGTCGATCATATACTTTTATTGCTTCTAAAACTTGCGTTTAGGTTCTGTAATCTCCTTGAGTGGCAACAGTAAGTTTAATTACTTATATGACCGTGTTAAATAGGACCTGAATTAAAATAATATAATACGTGTGACAATAGTTGGAGTTTCACTTCCGCTCTTCGATCACAACTTCACCTCCAATACACGTAAGAGGAGACAGGTAGAATACCTTCCACCTTTGTCTCCAAACTTTCTATCAGAAAATGATTTTTTATTGTAATTGGATCTGTACTTTCAGAGATTACCTCTTACTAACAAACAATTACATATCTCTTGTTAATATTAGTGTAAATACACGTCCTCAAGAAATGAGTATCTTCGCGATTTATTTGCCAAAAATGTAAACAAATATGAGTTTATGGAAAAACAACTTTAAATCCTACACAGTTTACGCTACAACTTCAAACATTCTTGTAACTTTTTCAATAGTGCTAGTCACCCTGAAATCAACTTAACTCCCATTAAAATAAAGTTGATATTTGTTTATCTTGAAATAATATTAATTTAAAACATAAGTTTGCATTGACCACGCACAATGGACCGAATGGGAGTCTAACTGCGGAAAAGGGAGTCCCATAATCAAGTTTGAATTGACTTTATGTAATTTTCTTTTACGTCTCTCCTTATAACTATAGAAACCAAAATCGTATGAGCACACGTCGGCAGCTATGGGCAGGAGCTTGTACAAACCAAACTAAAGTGAAAGTATACATATTATGTGGAGACTCGATCTGACTCAATGAGTCAAGTATTCAAAAGAATTTATTCATCTTTGTCGCCACTCACTATCAGTTCAATCGTCAGGCAGACGACAGCTAAGTTGAAATGAAAGACTGGCTTGTGGGCTACGGATAGTGGGTTTGATTCCCGAACGGAGTAAAATATACGTGTGATCTGCATGTTACAGGATGTGAGCTTTGAGCTTGAATTTGCACCTATAATCAGAAGATGTCATATCTAGTGAGTGGGCTAGCTTTATTTGATTTTCTATTAAGAAAAAACAGTAAAAAAAACATAGCTTTGGAATAAATATAAAGGTTTGACAGCTTTTTTATAAAACAAATATCTACACGTGAAGTCAAGCCATCGTATTTTATGCTTCATACAGTGTTATTTGTCGATTCAAAAATAGCGGCAGTTAATAAACCAATCATGCCTTAAACTTCCAACAAAATCAAATTGGCACTGAAATATAAGAGGGTTACCCTCTTATATTTTCAGCAAACCTTCCCACTAAATCTGTTGCAGTATGGAATTAAGACTTTCACTGTACACAATGCTATATATTCGCCATAAATCACAATTACGGGACAAGAAAAGGGATAAGAGACTCATGAAGGGTCAAATTTTTGTTACCAAAAATCTTACTCTCAATTTTAAAAACTGCTTCTTAAAGGCCCAGAGAGCTTTCAAGCTGGAGCCTCGTTTAGATGTGCGGTCTAACCCCTCAGTAGTGTGACAAACCACGCCAACGGCGCGCGCGCACGATCTATCAACACTTAGATCACGCAAGTGTTAAAAAGTGATAGTGAACAAAAAAAAAATCGCGTGAAAATTTCGAAATTGGATCTCTTTCGTAGTGATGGGAATATATGAAGAATCAAGTGATTCTTTATTGTCGATAGTGTTTTGCTTATGGTAATTCAAGTATTTTTTTTTAAGTTAATATTTTGGTGAAATTGAAAGTGTGTCGACTGTTTTTGGATGTCTTTATAAGGAAAATACGTTATTGAGATGTTACTACAATTATTTATAAAGGAAATTGAGTCTAGTTTCTAAAATCCAAGACTGTATAGTATAGTTTTGCTTACTATAATAATTGTTACATTTTGGATTGCCTTTCTGGTTTATTGAAAAGATCATAGAATCTTTCTTGCAAGTAAACATGTGCAAACAGAGGCTCGTGAAAACTCTCTGTTAGCTTTTTATAATATAACTATGTGGTTTTGTGTTACGACTGTTTTTGCGGTATAATTTGAAAAGTGTAACAGCTGTTTTCAAACTTCTTACCCTTCGTGCAACCCCTTTTAACAATTGGACTATTGTTGTTCTTAATAGCACCTGAGCTGATTTTTACCGATGAAAAACTTAGTTCCAAAGGGTAAAAAATCGGAGCGGAATTTATGTTAATGTCATTAAACATAACATCCCTGTGGGGTAGTTGTGTAACACACTAACAGTAGGAATGGCTTTTATTTTGACAGTTCATCAATATCCATTGCGTTATTTATGTTACGAGCAGACAAATTTTTCGAAATTTATGAAGCAATGGTTTAGCAATATCCTTCAAAATGATTCAGATTGTGATTAATAGTGTGTTATGCGATTAGGGTGCCGTGCTGTCTTGTATGTACCAAAGGAGCGGATTTTACGTAAATGTCATGTATTTTTAGTGTAGACTAAAAATACTAATTACCTAAATATCATTAAAGTATTTTTAGTTTACCTACACTAAATATAAGGTAAAACAAATACATTAAAGTAAACGTCAAAAAAAAAATGTAAATTCAAGACAGCACAGGGATGTTCCGTTCTATGTTTTTGAAACTATCGATCATTTTAAACAACGTCCATTATATTCGTTTAATTTGATTCTTTACAATAGAAAAATATTTTGAAAGAATTATTAAGTAATTATTTTATGTAACTTATTGCGTTTACCCTCAGGCAGATGTGTCTAACCACTTCGTGCTCTTTATCTAATGGATAATTGTATGGTCGCACGTTCTTTCTACCAATACGACATCCACCACCCCGCACTGGGCCCGCGAGGTGGGTTATGGCCCACTCCCTCTCATTGAGGGAGGGCCCGTGTCCCAGCAGTGCAGTGGGAACATTATAGGCTGATTGTGAAGTTCTTTCTTACTTGCCCTAGAGGTAAGAATTAGAATGTTTTTATAATTAAACCATGATGATGTCACGCCCGTAATCCCCGAAGCCTAAGGCAGAGGTCAGTTATGTTTAAGTCCCATGTAATAACGGACGAGCCTTTTGCCATCGAGCAATCCCTATTGGAAAAACCATTTTATAATTTAAAGCAATCGGTTAATTTATCATTATGTATGCAGGACCTCGGCAATTATGTAAACGAACAACCTGTGATATTATGTTAAAAAGATGGGATATATAATTATATCTAGCTTTTATATTTATATATATATTATATATCTTCCATTGCCCTGCAGTGGGACATCACAGGCTAATAATAATAATATAATAATGTACACCAAAAATATTACAGATATGAGAGTAGAAATTATACAAGGGGTGACACAATGGGAGGTCTTATTGCTAAAAGCGATCTTTTAATGACTACTTCACTTGTTTTTTGCAAGAGAAATGGCTGCGATTGCGATCCGAACAGTACATGTAGTTGCATGGTTTTCCAAAGCCACGTATAAAACAACACATCGATAATAATACCACTCAAACTAGTTTGACGTGAATAATATTTTTTGTTAAAGGTATTTGACCCCATTAACTTTAACCTAAAGTTTCTCAAAGTATTAATTAAAGGCATAATGTAGATAAAACAGAGACATTATAATAATTCGCGAATAGCCTGAGCGTGTCACTTAGGTAATATAACATCACGGTGTCATCCATCTGTGGCCTACCAACTTATAAATAATGCTAGCTTCTGTCCGCGACTTCGTCTGCGTGTTTCTTGTTCCCCCGACCTACCCCGTCGCATTGCATCGCCTGCCCACGCTATTACTTCGTTTTCGATCAGCGTTCTTAGCGTGATGTTAAATATATAGCCTTCCTCAAGAATTGGGCTATCAAATGCAAAAATAATTTTTCACATCCGACTGGGAGTTCCAGAGATTAGTGCGTTCAAACAAACAAACTCTGCAGCTTTATTATTAGTATAGATAAGATATAGATAAACCAAGATTTCCTGAATCACAACAAACATCGCTAAGACTGGTTTTTTCTATTAATATTATGTTAAATGATTATAATCAGAAATCTTACAATAAGAATTATTCATTCACAATAAAATTATTTACTGTCTAGTCGATTCCTTCGTTGTTATCATCACTTTAACGCGACTAAGGGTAAGTTCACCAATGAAATTGAACGCGATCAGCACATCTAAACTGCGCTTATGAGCTGTCAATGTCATTATATCGAAGGGCTGGCGCTTTCGGGGACTATCTTATGTAATTTTGACGTTTAAAAAGTGTTGATTCTCAGCCTAGTTTAAATAAATGACTTTTGTAACGCGGCCTTAAAAGAATGTGTGCGAACGTGCCCTTATACGTGGCAACGGGGAGCTTACGGAAGACGAAGGACCGCGAGCTCACGACCCTCTCATAAAAGTTTTAATTGTTTTCAAATATTTACTTGTTTGTACCCTTATACCTTATTTTTTGTTTTCGGGGGAAAACCTTCAAAAGGCACCCGTCCTCCGAGGAGGAAGGTCGGGGAGTGTGAGTTTTTGGATTTTTTGCCCTTATACCTACTGTGTTTTACAAATTACATATTATAACCTTTGTGCTGCTAAATGTGCGTTCCAATCATTTAAATAGACACAAGATCTTGGGAACTACTTCCAAAACTTTCGATTTTGATTTTTAGGGAATATTGACACTGACAGCTCTTGAACGAGTTTAGGTGAGCTGCTCGCGTTCAGTTTCATTGGTGAAATTGGCTCTAAATGATGATGAATGATGATGGGCAGTTTTCTGTCTGCATAGTCACTGATCAACAACCATAAGAAGCATAATCAGCCTATAACGTTCCCACTGCTGGGACACAGGTCTCGTCTCTGTGAGAGGGAGTGGGTTTGTAATCCACCACGCGAGCACAGTGGTCGATGTCTTGTCACACATCTTCGAATTTTTGGTTCAAACAAACAATAATTTTATTTCTCAAATCAGCAAAGCACATAAACTAAACACTCACTTCTATAGAAGTCCCTCTTATTCTCTCAAGAGTCATTGTTAGTATTGTGACCTCTGTGGAGACGCCGATTTTACTAAACAAACACAAATTAAATTAGAGAAAAAAAAATGCCATTTTAACATTCAACATTCATTTCGCATCCCACAAAAAGGCATCAATTTAATAGGTAGCATAAATATTTATTTGTTTTGTTTAAAGTTGTCAAATTCACATTCGTCTGCATATCAGTGGCTAGTGGTGGTGGTGGTTCCACTACGAAAATCATCCTTATTGATACAACATAAAGGTGCTCTCAATGTCAAATTGTTGTTACAGATGTGCAGTTTCCTATATCTACGTTAGCTCTGTGACAGTCTTTTATAAGCATACCTAAATTGAGACTGGTTTATCGGTATCTAAGGGCCAAACCACATAAAATAGAGCACAGGAAACACAGCCCACATTCTACCTACTTTCACTGCTCATCTCGTTAGTGTAAGCAAGCGATAGAATTAAGCAAATAGTTAATTAATCTCTTCAGCTGTCAGTGTCAGAATGATAGGTAGCTGACAAATTACGCGCCCAAGCTTACGTCAAGCGCGTAATGAGGTGAGATGAGAACGTCGAAATAGTGATGGGATGAATGTATCGATAAAATATTATACTTTTTCTTCCTATTTTATACATATAAAAATCAATTGCCGTTCGTAAGTCTCGCCAAACCTCGAAAATGGCTCGACCGATTATGACGAAACGCATTAGCATAGGCATTAGCTAGAGTGAGTAATAAAAATCTAAATTTTAGATTTTTTTCTATATTGTGACCGATCTTATGTACGTGTAAAGTTTTGTAATCATAGTCATCCACAGCCCGACTTCACCCACTGCTGGCCACAGGCCTCTTTTTTCTTGTGCCAATATCCCCACGCTCCTGTGTCAGCTTCATCCAGGCTCTACCCGCGATGGCAACAATGTCGTCTGCCAATGCCACCAGACGTCCGACACTACTTCTGGAAGATTTGTAATACTTTTGCGAATTTCCAAAATCCATTAATATTGTTTTGGTAACACAATTTATTAATTTGAATACCTATGTAGATATTTAGGTTGTTAATATCTTATGTAAGCGTAAAGAAATCGGGTTATTTGAGCAGTAAATTTAGACTTCCTCTTTTTATGTTTGTTTTTTTGTATGATTAATTTACCTTTAATATTTTACTTTCTTTTTGTGCAAAAGATGATGTGAATATTGATGAATATATTAAACTAATTAATTACTAATTAGACTTGCCTGAAATAAATGAATTTTAAATTAATTTCATTTAATTAACTATCTCATCATCTGCCTAGCCTTTTCCCAACTATGTTTGGGTCGGCTTCCCGTCTAACCGGATGCAGCTGGATACCAGTATTTTACATGGAGCGACTGCCTATCTGACCTCCACAATCCAGTTATTGGGTAATACCCTTGGTAAGACTGGTTATCAGACGTCTGACTACCCGTAACGACTGTCAAAGATCCACAAATGAAATGACAACCGGGACCAACGGCTTAACGTGCTTTCCGATGCACGGAGGGGTCTCGGTATGTAAAGAAGGTCACCCATCCACAGACCAACCGCGGCAAGCGTAGCTTAACCTGATCGATCGACCTGTGCGGCTATGTTATTATTTAGCCACGGGCCCCTCTATTTTAAACTTAGTTAAATTTGTTTATTTAAGTTTATTAAATACAAAAAATGTACATATTATATTATAACATACTTAAAATAATATTAAAAATAAGTACATGTATACAGGTTGGACCACAATAAATAAATGACGATCCCAGTTTGCATACGAAAATTCAATGAAATATATCCACTTTTGGGTTTTTTCATAATATCTCAAAACCGGTGAGTCTCGTTCAGAAAAAAAATCTCATGCCAAATGAAAGCTCATAAAATTTTCTACAACTTTAATTCACACACTTTTTCCGAATTCCCAACCGTCTTCGAGCTACACGCAAAAGTGATAGCATTCCCGGCGCACCTACCATAAAGTGCAGCAGTGTCTCGGGAATGAGCTGCCCCCTCAAGAGTGGGGGTAGAAACATGTAGGAGACACCGTGGTGCCAATAACAACAGAAGACTCACCAGCACCGGAGGTCCGACTGAAAACGATATTTTGCTGCTGCAACTAGGATTGTGGTAGTGCAAGGGAAATGCCTCAAAATCGTTGACTACGGCGTCAACGTAGTGTCCCTTCAGCAACAACCACCCACCACTGGGGATGAGGATGCTACGGATGAACTCTTCCCAGCTTTCCGAACTGTTTTGATAAATAACTTTAAAAAATCGTCTACGGAACCCACAAAAACAGAACCAATAACAATAAATTCAATTAGTGCCCACTCACACGGCGTCGAATCAATCACCGATGTATACGATACTATTGTACGAATGAATCAGACCATCAAGTGGGCAGGCGCACTTAATTTCACAGCCCAAGATAAATGGATTCACTCGCGAATTATATTGTAACATACATACGTACATGGACAGGTGATCATGTAATAGAACGTACTGTGTCAATTATTGATGAGGAATGAGTGTTAGTTAGCGTTACGTCCTCAGGCTAGCCTATTGAGCGTGACGCCGTCAGTCTGAGGATGTGTGATTCTTCATCCTCAGACTGACATCTATAAACGTTACTTGGCGCGTGATTTAGCTTAGACATGTTCCAGTCTTTGTCTTGCACTTGTAGTTTGACAGTTATGCGAGCCTATGATGTTTGCACTGCTGGGACACAGACTCTCGGTGAGAGGGAGTGGGCTGCAGTAATCCACCACGCGGGCCAAGTGCGGGTTGGTAGATGTCACAAATGTCTCCTAGGACATGTCGGTTCCTGACGACGTTTTCCTTCACCGTTTTGAGAGCAGAGGTGACGAAATAATTCACACAAAGTAAAGCATCTGTCTGGGTTCGAACCTACGACCTACAACACGTAAGTCGCGGCCGTGACCACTGGGCCAGCACTGCTCTGGACTGGGGAGAGCCACCCCTAATTGTTTTTTAATAATTACACCCTTCACAGAATATACCTTTTAAATTTGCATCGATATCGTGCAATTAGTCTCCGAGTAAAATGGCTGTGTAATGTCGCACAGACGGACAGACAGACAGACAAACGGACTTTCCGAAATTAAGAGTGTTCCGTTTCCGTCAGGGCATGCGGTGCAAGATGGGAGGTGAGCCATTGTCTGTGCAGACACACCGCATACACATCGGAGGTCAGAGCCTAGTCTAATCTTTTTAGGACTTAGGTATATATGTTCGAGCCGTTTGGGGTTGAAACAGTAGGGCCATGGGGTCCGAGTGCCCACTTACTTTTTTGAGACATCATCACATCACCGAGCGGTTGGTCGACTGTTCACGTAGGTAACCAGAAGGCCGGCCTATTTTTCGGCCAAAGAATCATGTGATAACATTGCCATATAACGTGGCAATGCTACTAGCCTTTAGGCAGTTTTCCTGTTGACAGCGATGCGGACGAATTTTTTGATGCCCTTTGATTATTTCCCCTCCTTTTTATACTCTTGTACATGTATATATATTATTATTTTAAGCTTTTTAAATTATTAATATTATGTTATGTAGGTATATTAATATTAATTACCTGCGAATGCTCGCATTGTTGATGCATCTTGAGACCTGATAAAGATGCTCTTATAAGCAACCAAACAGGAAAATACGAACTGTTAATTAATATGTAACTAAGTATAATTAATTATTCATATTTTACCCAGTTTCAATTTATGGAGATTTCTACCAAAAAGGATTTCATTCCTTATTCGTGCGGAGGTATCTAAACAATTGGTGTAAGTAGTCACTTGTACTTAGTGGTACAAATGACTACTTACACCAATTGTTTAGATACAATGTCACAGTAACTTATTTTCATTTTAAAACAACAGTCGCCACTCTGTCAATAAAATAAATTGAATTTATAGTGAAAAAAAAATGAAATAAATTAAAAATGTAAATGCCACAGACTCGATAAAAAAGAGACATGGCAACCAACGGTAAAGCACCAGAAATTACCACTAATTTCGACACAATCGACTTGGACAAAAAAGACGAAAATGGAACGTCGCATCTGGCGAAAAACGGGCAATTTAACGGGCAATTCGCCGTCCAATTGGCGGCAATCAACGAACAATATGATGGGAATTGCCTGGGTGTCCCTCGCACGGGACATCGGCCGTCGATAATGGAGGTGGAGTGTGCTAAGGAGAGGACGAGGTTGGCGCTGCTGAAGCAATGCTCCGCCATCTTGAAGCAGGGAGACCAGCGGTATACGAAGGAGAGCTTGCACCGGACATTTCAGGATGAGGTGAGTTTAATTGCTTTTTATATAGGTATGTACGTAAACCAGGTTTTATTGAAAATACTCAAAAACCTCAGACACACCAGTCAAGTCTAGGTGTCGAATTTATTCTAATTGATTGATTCTAACAAAAATTAAAAAAAAAATACCTTAAAAACATTGTAATTAGTGTTGGTTATGTATTCTACTTTCGAGTCCGATTAATAATTTCTATTATTTCAATGAAGTAGGTACGTTTCAGTCAAATACCTACCTTGTTGACAACTAGGTAGATAGGTATTTCACAAAACTTATAATATTAAAGTTTCGAACGAATACCAGTACCCTAATTGCGAAACACACTTTCAATCAAATTCTGAATCACTTTGAAGGATATTGTTAATCCATTGCTGCTCGAAAAAAATGTCTGTTCAACAGCGTCAATAACGCAATGAACATTGTTCAACTGTCAAAATGAAAGCTGTTCCTGCTGTCAGTGTGTTACGCAATTATCTCGTTGAAGCAAAAGGTACAGACGCCTGCACATCAAGCTACCCATAACTGTCAAATTTTCCCAATCCACTTTGAACCTTATGCTTCAGCGATAAAGTTGAAAATCTATTAAACAAATTTGACAGATTGTAGTAGCTTGATGTGCTGGCGTCTGTACATAGCAGTACCTAAAAGTGCATGCATAGTGGTAAGGATCGTAGTAGGTGACTTTCAGTAGTTACTAGCTACACTCATGGGACGAAGGCATGAGTTTATATATATTTATGTATAAATACTCTGAATGTCTTCAACGTGTTTTTTTTAAAGCGTCTAAGATAAATCCTGTCTTTTGACAAATCAGCGTCAATCATTGACAATGACCCATCATCATCGATTCTAGGAATCACCAAAGCTCTTATTAATTTGTACATAGGTATGTATATCTATTTATTGCGCAAACTTCAATCAACACAAACAAATCAACCGCTACCAATAAAAAAAAAAACATAAAAAATAATACTTCGTAATTGAATTAATCCAGCCAGCATTGGGTAAGATTAAGAGAACTACCATTAAGTTTGCCCAACAGCAACACTAGTAATACTTAACCTTCGTTTTGCTCATCTTATATCGCGCAAGGTTGCTATATCACTACTTTATATTAAACTCAGAAGGCTTACTTGCCACAAAAACAAAAAAAACCGGTCAAGAGCGAGTCGGACTCGCGCAACGAGCGCTCCGTACTATCGTGTTTTTAATTTTTCATCGGCGAGGACTATATTCGTCAGAGAATTTTAACACTGCACTGCGGTGAAGAATATTGTAATTTTATGTCAGAGCCATCTCTTGACCGATAGTGGAACTAATGTAACTTTTGTTAATGATTTCAGAAAAAGTGTGCTATTTACAGACTTCGCGTTCGTTTTATTTTTCCTGTAATATTTACATAAACTTTTATCACATAGAATAATTTCAGATTTTTCTCTTTGCAAACTTCAGAGATAAGGGGGGGAACGATATTTTTTTTACACTTTTAATCAAAAGTCGAAAACTATGCGGCCTATAAAAAAAGAAAAAATGTTTGAGAATGTGCAAACTGCGCTCGAAACGTCAATGCGCGTATTTTGCGTACAGGTGGGAAGTCGATTATTCGATCCACTTGATGACGTATATTACGTAGTAAACTGTTTATTGGAGCACGCAATTCCGGTGGAGTTGATCTTCTGAATCATTTTCGCAACAAACTCGTAACGTTATTATACACAAATTAAAAGCTCGTTAAAGTAGATAAAGTACGAAATGTGCAGATTTTGCACGCACACTCGTGACCTCAGAGTTTGAAGGTTTGAAAGCTTTCCTTGTAACGCTTGAGGATCTATTGTGTGGCTGCGAAATTCGCGACTGTGATATTACGCAGATTAATTTTGTTTCTTGTTGACTGAATTTTTCTGCAGAACTATTGGGAAAAGTTTAATTCGATCATCGTTCAACTGACCGAACATAATTCATACTCAAAGGTACAGTAAAAAAATAAAAACATATTGATTGTTTACAATAAATTATTAGATTACTAGCTGCGCCCCGCGGTTTCACCCGCGTAAAGGCTTGTACACACAGGCGTGACGCGACACGTGACACAAAGGCACCGCTCGTTGCGCGACTTGCGGTGCCTTTGTGTCGCGTGTCGCGTCGCGCCTGTGTGTACGAGCCTTAATTGTCGATCCCGTGGGAATATCGGGATAAAAAGTAGCCTATTAATACAGGATGTCAGCTACCTCCATACCAAATTTCATCAAAATTGGTCCAGTCGTATGAGCGTGAAGAAGTAACAAACATATAAACACACACACACACACTCCCAAACTTTCGCCTTTACAATATTAGTGTGATATTATCTTTTTTGATAGCTTATTTTTTGGTATTTTAAGTATGGAATACCATATCATTTAATTAACCGCCTCGGCTTCGTATGGTAGCGTGAATACGAGAGGTTCAATTTTCCATCACTTTTTGACATACTGACCTCTATATATTGATGGCACATGTGATGTTACTCTTTAGGTTTTCGAAAGTTCTTGAATTGTTTCTTGTTCTAGTGATTTCACATAATCCCGCACAAAATATTCAAAAGGCGTTAAATAAATCGCATGATCTTGGAGGCCATTTATTTATTTATCCTCCTACTGGTACGCCATACAGCAATTACACCAACGAAGCAAATAATTACTTCATGTGCTGCTTTCCATCCATCCATGTCATGTCTTGTCGGCATAAGTTTCTCATAACGAACAAAACGATTGACGAATTGAACTGCATGCCGTTTTGATAATACACTTTAATTATTTTATTGCGTTGGTCAACTGTAGAGCGATTCATCTTGATAAATGCCGAACCTTTAATGACCAATAGACAATCTAATGAAATAATGATCTCAAATTAAGTAATAGGTACGTATGTATTGTAATTAAATAAGGGCCTGACAGTTTGTTTGCCTACGCCTCTCATGGTCACGTACTCTTCAGTTTTAAGTAAACATTCCAATCGTAAGCATTCTCATCAATACAAGACATATCAATACAAGTAAATAAAATTGAAGTGTCTGTTTGCAATAGCAAAATAACAGCTTTCTACTAAATGCATATGAAAGTATTGTATATACGCTACTTATAACAAAAATATTTTTATTTTAATATTTGTCTGTCTGTCTGTTTGTTCCGGCTATTCTCTAAAAGGCCGGACCGATTTTGACGGGACTTCCACAGCTGATGTTATGAAGTAACATTTGTAGGCTACTTGACTTTATGTACAGGTTGCACGTTCCCGTAGGATAAATTCCGACATCCACGCGGGCGAAGCCGTGGGCAGAAGCTAGTTTTATAAATAAAAAACTTAATATTACTATCACGTATAGTTAATGTTGACGTAACTGGCTTCCGTCAAATAAGTAATGCTATGAGAAGATTTGTTTGGTGGTGCTTCCGTCTTTTATAAAATCCATTTCATTATGAACCACATTGGCATTGGCATTGGCATTAATTAACCAACTTGGGCTAAGTCACGCTAAGTCAAATAAAAAATCCTTCGTCAGGGTGAAATGTTGCTATACCTACCTGCTAAAAAACTGAAAAGGCAGCACCTTAGCCCAATCAATCTGCTTAGCTTATTCCCAACTATGTTGGGGTCCCGAGCTTCCAGTCTTACCGGATACAGCTGACTACCAGTACTTTACATGGAGCGACTGCCTATCTGACCTCCACAATCCAGTTACTAGGTAACACGATACTTCGCGGTAAGACTGGTCGTCTGTGTCTCGTCTGAGTCTTGGTCTCTACAAATTGAGCAGGGTCTTGTATAAATCATTGTGCTTTCCGAGGCACGAAGGGGTTTCGATTTCGATGTGTTAAAGCTCCTACAAACAACACCGCCCATTGCGCGACTTGCGGTGCCTTTGTGTTGCGCGCGATTTTATCGCGTGTCGCGCCTGTTGGAATGAGCCTTTATATCCATAAACAAACAGCCTCATGTGTCTCATGGATGTGTGACCATCCGATCACCCATCCATGAGACACATGAGGCTGTTATTATTCAGCCACGAGGCTCTCTCAATACCTAAAGCTGCTAAGACAAAAAGACATTAAAAAATAACTTTTCCCCTAAAAACTCTGTTGTTCTGGCCACACAACACACACACATGTATTCCACAAACGTACTTGTTACGTACTTGTTACATACTTGTGTCATTAAATTTTATTTCAATAGCACTAGGTATCTGGTTTTTTCGTAATTCTGTGCTTTTGATGATACAATTTTATACTTGACCGCTTATATCCAAACATTTACGCGAATCCATTCTTTATTTCGACGGTGTAAGTTCTGTTTACAATTTATTGAAGTGTAAAGTTAAATTGGGTAACCAAATATTATTATTTGCAGATCTGAAAGTGTTTTTTATTGGAATTGCGACCTTTTATCGACTCATTAAGAATGTACACTTAGTTTGTAAATGGCAAAGTTTAATTTGTTTCACATTTTCTAAACTAGAATTGAGATTTTAACAAAAATATTCCAAAATTGCTTGCAATATTATGTGTTCATTTTTAGATATTATAATGAACTTGACTATTATGTATTTATTAATTTATGGTGTTGCAATAAGCACTTGTTACATCAATTGACACTTATCATTTTATTAAGACTAGTTTATTATTTATTTTATTTTTATTTCTTTAGGACAACAAACAATTGCGTAATAATGCTTCTGCTTAATGTTTCTTTCCCCAGACCCGTTTTTTTTTCTAAGCACATCGTAATATGTACACTTTAGTAATACTTGTATGTTATGTATAAACGTTCCATACCAACCGAAGAACACCTGCTATAGTTCTTATATATAGCTATTCTTCCAAAATGGGCCCATAGGACCAGCTATTAGCTCGTTCTCAAAATAGGGCCAAAAGGACCAATTATTAGGCTAATGTCATGCCGAAAGATCAACCATTATGGCTTTGTACCTAAACTTCACTGAAAAAATTATAATTGTGGTTCCGTTTTGAAATATTAGTTACGTCTGGTTATTTGACATCATTCCAATTGGGGATAGTAAAGTAGTAAGTGCAATAAATAATACAATAGTAATAGTAGTCTTCCAGACCGTATTTCGGCCAGTCTCAAAGGAGACCAGCCTTCCTTCGGCGCGGGGGATATTGAAGTGCACAAGTGTGTGTGACACAGGTGCACTCCCTCTTCCCTCACTCTCATAGTACGATGGGACGGCAATCCGATACGACCGGAGAGCGATCAGGCGCTGGACCAACGGTTTAACGTGCTTTCCGAAGCACGGGGGTATCACACCGTGTCGTCTTCCAAACTCTACTACTAAGAAATTCTTAATGGGAAAACCTGTTAACTCTTTTGCCTCTTTTGCCCTGGAAATTGAACCCGTGACCTCACGCGCAGCAGTCGCGCTTGCAGTCTTGAGACTCAATGGGGCTGTCAATATAATAATAGCACATAGTCAATCTCGTTGTAACGATGTTGTTGAAAATTAGTGAGGTTAGCACCTCACTAGCTGGCATCTAAGCTCAGGGCGCGTGTTGCCCGCAGCGATTTTTTTGTGTGTTTTTTGACGAGCTGGGATGCGCTATGTTGAATTCTCATCGTTCGGCTCAACACCGAGAATTGAAAATTCAGTGGGCGATTAAAGCCCACCGCGATATTTTTACGTCCATGCGAACGTGGTCTAAATTTTCATACTAAGTTATAGTCTCGTTAGCATTCCCCCACAATGTTTCTAGTTAACAATTAGATAAACTGCCTCCACTTTGTACCGAGTTACACGTTAGAGCATAATAAATGACTCAATTTATGTAGGGCCTGTTTATTTTCATGGGAATAAAGTGATCTATTGACGTTATAAGTATTACTATAATTGATCATCGCCTCCTGGCTGGGCAAGATTACCTATATCAACTGGATAAAGAGCCCTTCGTGGGCTTCCACAAGGAGCTTTCTTCAGTCCACATCTATTTCTACCTCCTTGCTTGCTTTCGTTACGCAATTCAATTTAGCATAATCAGCCTAGAATGTTCCCTCTGCTGGACACAGGCCTCCTCTCTGTGCGAGGGACTGGGCTTTAATCCACTCCGCGGGCCCAGTGCGGTTTGGTAGATGTCACATGTCTTCGAATTGTTGGTTCTAGGACATGCCAGTTTCCTCACGGTGTTTTCTTTCACCGTTTTGAGAGCAGTGATGATGAAATAAATAATTTACATAAAGTAAAGCGCCTGTCAGGGGTCGAACCTACGACCTCCAACTCGTAAGCCACGGCCGCCACCACTGCTCACGCAACTTAGATGAGTTCCAATTTTATTGGCATGTGTGAGATAACGGGGTCATGAAATTCTTTCTTCTTGTCTTCCCTGTAACAAAACAGGTGTAACTAGAATAAGAAGACTTCAGTCTGCTTTCCTCCTTTCTAAACATGACCTTCGCAAACTGCCTGACTGACTTAAATTAACCTATTGAAGGACACAATGGAAGCGGTATTATTATTATTACGTCTGGGGGCGTTTAGTGTCCCGGAAAGTAGGGTGGTGTAATTATCACGCTTGGCAAAGCGATAAGCGATAACATAGGTGGTACGAAAATAAATTACATGTAACCAGGATCTCCACAGCTCGCGAACCTTTCAATAAAACTATTGCAACACACAAAGGTCTCGAACTAGATCACTTGCGCAAGATGATCAGTCAGCACACGTCATTACCATATGAATGGCTATTTTGACAAATGGTCGCCGCGCCTGCGCGTACGTCGCTCGTATCATAAATATAATTGCTTTGGAAAGTCTCCGATTGTATCAAGCGTAATATTTCACCAGCTAATATACGCTGGTGGCTAAACGGCTGCTGAGCGATCGATCCAACTTGAGCAAGAGTTACTTGGATGAATAATTGCTATTCACAACTTCACTTGTTTAAAAAAGTTGGTCATATTTTTGAACTTCAAATTTGCCTTAAGCATTGAGGTTGTGGATCAGCGGGATTGTCCGAAAGGGTTACCGCTGGCCCGGAACATAAAGAGCGAAGGAAGGAACACGGGTGGGTTTTAGTCAGTAAGAGTCTGACACTCCCTTCCGCCCCACCCAGAGCGGGAGGAATCATTTGATGATTTCCCATCCTGAAAAAAAAAAGCATTGAGGTTGTGGCGGCATCTATATCGCCACATGCAAACTACGCATCACACTAAGGTCACGCACTCACGCACAATCCTACATCCGCAAGCAGAGATGATCCTCCCTTTTATATGAAGGATGAGTGAATTTTACATCCTAAATTGGTAAGATGCCTAAATCTTTCGTGTGTTAAATACTTGATCATCATCTTCAGCCAGTTCATTAATGAACTCAGACATCTTACATTGGACGTTACTAAACCTGATCCTCAAATTCTCAACCACTTTCATCCATCCATTACCCGCCATCACACTGAGGGCAAGGCTTTCACTCACCATCATCATCATTCTATCTACTGCAGGACATAAACTTCACAAAACATAACCATTTCGACCTATCCTGTGCTGGCAGTATCCAGCGGATAACTACGATTTCACCTAACATTTCTATCTGAAATCACAGTGTGTAATATTTTCGAAGCGAGCATGTATACTGTTTGTTTGTATGTTATATAGTACAAAAATAATTTGCGATCTGAATTCAGCCCTTTTAAGAAAGATATACGTACCTATTAGGCAGTCTTTAATCCTTTACACTACTGCTAAGAAATATTTTATATTATCTGTAGAACTAAACTTAAATGTCATTCAACCTTCATTCAGATTGATGGCTAATGTCTCCCTCCGCGGTTGCGTTAGCCAATGAAATGACCGCTTGTAATTAATTGACCAATCACAGATCGACAGTTGACAGGGTAGGTCAACTGCCTGCATGATATATTTTAACCTCATGCTGTTATTATAAATGTGCTAAAGGTAATTGCACACTTTCCGTTTAGAACAAATGTCCTATATTTTCAGCCAAAACTTCAATGATTCTACTAACTTAGTTTGTTTTTTACACGCATCAAAGTCAAAGTCAAAGCATTTATTTCAAATAGGCACATAAAAGGCACTTTTGAACGTCAGAAATTACAACAAATAGAATTGATTCTAGCCGCCCATCCTTCTCATTTAGATCACACCCACCCATTAATTTTTTACCTTACAAGCTTTATTGAATTAGTGCTCACGCCTTTTCCTTTACAATTTAGACCTTTATAATAGACACTGGTCTTGAAACTGGCCCCTCCGCTGGACGGTCCATATTGTAGACATCCAGATATCGCGTAAGCAGTCGAATCACTCTGCTTTTCATTTGTAATGTAATATTTGGAAGCTCACACTCTGTACAGCCCTTACTGTAAGATTTGGGTATCGATTCCTGGATCAATACCCAAATCTTGCAGTTTTTTCTCTACCATTTGCCTTGTATTGATATTGCTTAGCCACATCTCGGTGATCGAGTTCAAGCTATAATATTTCTGTCTTACAATTATTACATTCAAGACTTTATCATAAACACAGGCATTAAAACAAACCCGTTACTAATAATACCTGACTTATGAATTATAGTCTAAGATCTAGGAACAATCTAACCTTCCATCGTTACCCACGATCTACATACGACGTGACATTGCCTTGAAGCCTAGAAGGTGGCTAATGACGTCACCCGATACAGCCAACAATTACTAGAGACAATTACTATCCCTTCACATGTGATCTAACCTTGCGTTCACATTCATGTTACGATTGGTCAGGTAGTGCATGGTGCAGTAAGCTGACACTGTAACGACCAATCAGAGTGCCAGATTAATTTTTCCAAGAATTGTGAAGAAGGAATTGGGGGGAATTGATTAGTTTAGAATGGGAATTATAAATTACTTCTAAGTATGATTTTGTAAGCGTTGACGTAATTGCAATTCTTGAATCCTTTCAAGAGTTGCAATTACGTAAACGATAACATTGATATTGCTATGCAAAAAAGCAATTAAGATGAATATAAAAGTATGTTGAACAACGACATCGTTAAATATATTTAAGAAACAAAAATGACGCTAAACGATGATGCAAAAATGAGAAATGAAGATAAATCTTTTCCTTCTGAAAGCTAATAAAAACCTCAATCCTATCATTAGTTGACTTGGTTTTAGCAATCTTGATGAACTAATCACAACTTATGAGATTTTCGGATCACACTTCCAGTCCAGAAACAGAGGTTAGCTTAAATTAGTCTTGCGTAGAGACGAAAAGACGTAGATGTCATGAACTCTTCGAGGCAATTCCGATTTAGGGACCACCTGCTTAAATCCGAATTGACTCTCTAAGGACCAATAAGAATCGTTTTGGATTACTGATTATGTGATACTATTAAAACTGTCCTGTATTTATGTGATATAACCTAAATGGGTACTTAACTAATGTTTTTGGTTAAAAGCTTCGGAGTAAACCAGGACATAAAGGTTTAATATACACCTACGCAAATGAAACTAGTCATGCACTCATGTAGCTAATGTAAATCAGCCCTGATTAATCGCCGACAGCTGGCGAAGTTATGATAAAACTCAGCGGTGTTTACACAGCGAAATTGTTGGGCAATCTTACTGTCAGGCTAGATCAGTCTAAATTACTGAGGCCGTCGTTAGGACTACTGAGGGTTCTCGTTAAAATGTCACGTCGTATTGTGTGGTTGGTAACTTAATACCTTACCCTGGAACTTTGGAAAAAGCTTTGATTTAGCGAAACAAGTCCCGAAAAAAGAATGATGCTTATTTGTCTTTGAAGAATTTTCTTTGCAAATTATGTGCCATGGTTACCTATGCTATGGAAATTATGGTTAAAGTGTTTTTTCTAACGAATAACAGCTAAGAAATTGGGACAGAAAGGTAACCATTTTTTATCTTTCTTTGGTTCTTAAAAACAAAAATAATTATTAGCAGGATTTTTCTTCATTTTCTATTCAAATTCAAATTCAAATAGTTTTGTTTTCTCTTCACAAAACAATGGTATCATAAAAATTAGACAAGCTCTATGAAACTAATCAGACTTTTAATGCACACAAATTATGCTGTCTTCAGCAAGTCTTAAGAAAATAGTTCAGTCTTGATTTTGAACTGAATTTCAATAGAAATAAAGACGTCAATTGGAGATTGGTAACAATTAAATCCTTCTAGTCACATTCTAATAAAGGACATGCATGGACGGATAAAAACAACTTGTTTACTGTACTGTAATGATCTCGAATACTTACTCATCACTAACCTCAATCGAGTCACCACCGCCTTCCTATCGACAACCCATAGTACCATATTATTAATTTACTATCCACTTACGGTATGTCGTGTAGATAACCGAACCTATTAACTACAAACACATGCAATAACTCTATGTATTATTTAATGTAAATTCTCACGACCACGTAGCCGTATATTAAGGTTTTGCAATGACAGGTAGATTGGCTACATTTGAATTTGAATTTTAGGACGCAAGTGGGTTTTGATAGAAATTTTCGAGGTATTCCACCCAGATCACTGATTTTAACCGCACTTCGACGAACCGCACCTGAGCACTTCCACTATATTGGACTCTAATAAAAAACAAAAGCGAATCTCGGTAAAGAACAAACCGTGATTTGTTTTTGTTTTTCCTGAATAAACAATTTTTGCCACCAAGTAGCGTTCCTGTATTTCTGTATGGGTGTGGGTGTCGATGGTGCCGATGTAATTACAGACACATGAGACATTCAAGCTTCGTATCTGGAATTTGAGCTTGATAAAACACTAAAATTAGAATCAACCTGAATTAGGTATGGTTTGAAATTGACTTAGTGAACAAAATGTAGTAAATTGTGGTAAAAGTCCTTCCTAATCTATAAGGAGAACGGAATCAGCTAAGTCAATCCAGGCAGCGGGTACAACAGTAACTGGACCTTAATCTGCTTAATAAAAAATCTAAAATTCATTAATTCATTGACAAACAACGCACGGTCTAAACCGCTAGGGTTAGAAACATGAAATTTTCAACTAGAGTTCTTGATAATATACCGAAAGTGAGCATAAAGAAAGGATTTTTGAAAATGTACCCCCGAAAGGGGTTAAATAGGGATAAAATTTTCCATTTTTGACAGCCCAATTCTTGAGGAAGTTTAATAGACGATTTCACATCACGCTACGACCCTTAGGAGCTGAGCAAAAAGACAAAAACTCAGAAATAACGCGAAGTGAAAGCGAAGTAACAGCGAGTGCCAGCGATGCGATGCGACGCTGTGGGTCGGGAGCCACGGGACTTTAATAAAAATGTGGCTGTTATTTCAGTATATTGTGTATCTTACGACTTCCACGCGAACGAAGTAATGGGCAGAAGCTAGCGACATAAGAAGAAGAAACTGTCGCATGTGTTTGAGTGACAGACACAACGCGACGCGCGACTCTAAGAAGCTGCAGCTTTTTCTGTCAAGTAATGTCATAATGTAAATGTACCATCATTTTTGCTTTGCATGTCAATGTGATTTGATACATATTTTGTATACAGATAGAGAATTGGTTGACAATGCAATGGAGCGATACAGTACGGTCACACAGCTCATGCAACGATGGAGATTTTGTAACACCAATTTCAGGGCCGTGATCTTTCGTGTTGGCGATTTGTGCTGGTCGGTTAGATCACCAGACCTGACGGTGCCAGACTTCGTTCTTTAGGGCTTTTTGAATTCTCGCGTTTACCACAACACACCTTGCAAGTCTTAAAAGCCAACATTGAAGAAGAAATCACCAATTTGAAGGATATTTTGCGAGCAACAATTCAAAATGCCGTAAAACAAGCACAAATGTACATCAACTCAGGAGGTGGTCATTTGTCCGTTAACATTTTGTCAACTTAATTTTAAACTTTCCGTGAAAACTGAGCCCTATTTTTCTTCATTTCCAACCAAATCGCAGCTATTCACATTATAATATTACTTTTGCCCCACCATAACCGATTTGCCATTTTCACGACCGGATGAAGTAATTTAGTTATCAAATAATAAATGGCTAATTGGGTAATTTGGATACAAAAAAGGTCAAATGTGAAGCGTACCAACCTTCTTCAAAAATACACGATTTATAGCAGTACTCTGACGCAGTTTGTCGAGAGTTGGATAATGAGGGCTTTCGTGAAAATTTACGACACCAGTTGGCACCACTGTGACAAGAGGTCTTCCAATATAAAATATATGATGACGTTCATCATTCGATTCATTCATTCGTTCATCATTCAGTAATGACTAAAGAAAATATAGGCTCTTTAACAGATGTCTGGACCTGACGTGCCAGTGCTGCCACCTGGCGAACGTCATTTCAGAAAACCCTCATTAACTTATAATGTTAGCCGAACAATGGTTCCAGAACCAGAAACCATAGCGACTTCTAATTCGACGCCAACGCCATCTATCGAGCCAAGTGTTTAACTTTGTCTTGTTTGGGGAAAAGGTTTTATCAAAAACATGGCTGGTTTACACGCGATGTTTATGGTTCTACAGTCATTAGTTCTTTTTTGGGACTAAATTAATAAAATACAATAATTCATTTTTTTTTTCACTCCGCTCCTTGCAACTTTGCACTGTTCTCTAGGGTAAAGAAGGCCATATTTAAATATAATATTCGTCTTCCACTATATCTAACGAGAGTCGTCACTTCGTCAGGCAATTATTGGCAACTGTGATCGTTAACACGACGATGGGTCACACTGGCAGGTTGACGTGAACTTGTGAGTCGTGACCCGATCAAGTACGTCTGTTTTTTTTTTTAACAAGTTTCTCGACTCGTGGGTTGCCAGACTCTTGTCTACTACTGAGAATTTCCGCTTCATCATCATCATCGATATATACAGTTAAAAGGCGTCTAATGCTAGACATAGACAGGGAAGCCTATATCTCTCAACTGACTGGTGATGCTTAAGGGATTAAGCATCAGCATGACGGGTCTTGTTTTATTTATTTTTCTTATCTACCATTACAGGATAATTCAACTAATATCTGTAACTAATTGTAAACAATGTATTCCTTGTAAATTCACATTATTCCTGTTTCCAGAAGATCTTGCCATTCACCGGGTATGGTCTATCGTGTGGGAGGCCAACCCACGCTGCGTCTTTAGAAGGAATCCTTAATATTCTAAAGGAAAAACTTGATAACTCATTAGGGTGGGAACCCAGGACCCCACGCTCAGCTGTCCCACTTCTTACCACTAGACCTGCAAGATACACAACTAGTTGCAACTCAACGATAACAGTCGAACGCAATGCCCAGTGATTTATAGCTTAGCTTATTAGAAACACTACTTATGGTAACTTGTTAGTGCGCAGGCGCTTATCAGCCGTGATCTATATCGATCGTTAACTGTAGATCAGTGATCTATATACATAATCAGCCAATTAAGTTGTTCTTTTTGTCCTTAGAGCTACAGTTAGGTTTCAGGGTATCTAGGAAGATGAAGACCAAAGCTTCTGGCTAGAATAATAATACCAGCCTTTCAATGTCCCACTGTAGAACAAACGTCTCTTCTCATACAGAGAAGGCACGAGCATTGATCACCACGCTTATTCAAGTCGGATTGGCGAATTCAGACTTAATATATCCATACTGTAATATTATGAATGCGAAAGTGTATCTGCCTATCTGTCTTCACGCTTAAACCGCTGAACCGATTTAGATGAAATTTGGTATAGAGATAGTTTGAGTCCCGGGAAAGGACGTAGGATAGTTTTTATCCCGATATTCCCACGGGATCGACACTTATGCGGGTGAAACCGCGGGGCGCAGTTAGTTAACTATGTAAGACCAGAGGGGCAATTCTACTAATTTTAACAACGTTCACAGTCTGATCTCAGTCTCAATCTGTCGAAAAATACTTCAAATTTCCCTACATTTTGACAAGTTTTTGACATTTCTTTGTCGCTGAGATGAGACTGCGACTAGATTTTGAACGTTTTAAATTACGAGAATTGGCCTTCTGGTTTCCTCACGATGTTATCCTTCAACGATGTCAGTGAGCAGAGTGGTGGCCCAGTGGCAGCGGCCCCGACTTAAGAGTTGTAGGTCGTTGGTACGAATCCAACAGACGCTTTACTTTGTGTATATAATTTCATCACCACTGCTCTCAAAGCCGTGTAGGAAAACATCGTGAGGAAACCGGAATGTCCTAGAAACAAAAATTCAAAGCCATGTGACATCTATCAACCCGCACTGGGCCCACGTGGTAGATTATAGCCCACTCCCAGCAGTGGGAACACTATAGGCTGACTATGACGTCAGTGATTATGGTTATAGCAAACTGGTCACTGTCGGTCATCATCATTATCATCATTTCAGCCGAAAGACGTCCACTGCTGGACATAGGCCTCCCCCAAGCACCTCCATTTCGACCGGTTCTGTGCTTCTCGCATCCAACGGATTCCTGCGGCCTTCACAAGTTCGTCGGACCATCTTGTGGGAGGCCTTCCAACGCTATGTCAGTCACATCATCCCAATGCTGGGCCTCCTCGCATGACTTCCATCTATTTCGGCCCATAGAGTACTTCTGAATGAATCGATAAAAAATACCATTCGTCACTTTGAGTCCTTTAATTTCATAGAAAGACCCATCCGTGTGTCGGAAAGCAGTACGCTATGCCGTTGGTCCTGGCTGTCATTTGTAGATCTTCGACAGTCGTTACAGGTAGTCAGAAGCACAAAAATATGAAAACCAGCCTTACCAAGGGGTATCTTTACCCAGTAACTGGGCTGTGGAGGTCAGATAGGCAGTCGCTCCATGTAGAATACTGGTGTTCAGCTGCATTTGATTAGACTGAAAGACGACCCCAAGATATATTTTAAATAATATCGATACGAGCTATATGTGTGTGTAATGGCAATGGCTCATGATGTCCAATTTAAAAAAAAAAAACTATGGCTTCCGTCCAGGTTCTAAAATAATGTATCAAATCGTATGAAATATTTCAGTTTCGAATAGAGATTTATAGCTTAGTAATTGAGTAATAAATGCTAGTACATATTTAAGACAAAAAAAGAATAAATGCAGGTTTGAATAATTCAATAAATTAATCAGAAAAGGTCAGGCTTAATTTCTTATTTACACTACGTACTAAATTACAATGACTAAATAACTAACTAAGTATACAACAAAACAAAACAAAAGGACACTCAGGCATTCTAAATTAATTGCAGGCAGTGCAAAAGTTACTCAACTGAAAGCTTGCGCTCGGCGCATCCTGGACAGTCACAGCCAACACCTTATCTGACTGGCCAATTCTTCCCTTGCGGCGGTATTAGGGCTAACGCCCGCCTGGTTTGCGACCACCCTCCCACCGGAGTCCGTCAAGCAGCCTGCTGTGTTTCATCGATGCGTGAGAGTTCCAGTGCCTTAGACATCTTCTTGGCACGCGCGTTCTATCATAGACCTCATCCATCGCTTTCCATCAGGCGTGATCGAGGTCAAGACCGGGCTATTCGGAAAAAAATATATATATTTTGTTTTGTGTACGTAGGTACATATTTTCAAACTAATTGGTATCTAAATTAATCCGTCACTACTTCACATCTTAACATCGTGACTTTGCCGACATTACTTACAAATAAATCATTACGAGCTCATTCGTAATCTTGTTAAATTACTCAACAACACGTCGACCAACCTTCACTATTACTTAAATTAATAAATTTAATTTATATTGAAGTAATGGACATTAAAATAAATAAGCCTTGGTGCCGCGAAAATAATCCACACGATATAAACATTGAGTTCGACGCAAAATAGATGTGACATTTACACTTCGTGTTGCTTTTGACTATTACCCATTGTTATGCTGTCGGAGGACGTGATTAAAAGCATTCTAGCAAATACAAAAAAAGGTGTATAGGCTAGAGAGCTTGTCATTTCTAAATTTCAAGATACCCATGTCTTTAAATTAAATGTTTTTCTTTAAAACAGCCTACGCTGTCCCACTGAAAAAAAGGCATCCCAAAATTCTTCCAGGCATCTTAAGAGAAATTATACTCAAAAAAACCTGGGTGTTACTCAAAAAATAGATGAATAATAACTAATTAAGGATACTGATAGCAAGCTATATAAATCCAAATTGATTTATTCCCGTCTGTAATGAACTTTCGACAGAGGTGACATTTAAAGTGAGCGATTGGCAGTTTTATCTCCATTATAAGCGAAGTGAAATCAAACAACGTCCTTACTAGATAGATGGGTAAGTAACTACAGACTAGTAACATACAAATCAATCCTAACCACTCCACCCACATTCAAGTTGACATTGAAGTAACTTTTATATCGCGTCGACTTTAACACAAAATAATTAAAAGTGTGCGGCCCCGAAATAATCGTAATGCAATCGAAAGTAGATCGATAAAACGTATCGATTTGAATCGAGAATCATTCGTTACGTGCGACTAATGTGACGGGTTAAGGTGTGGTCCCGAGACGTTATTTTAATTAAATATCACTGGTTTATTTGTCAGCTGATCTATCATATTCTGTTTATTTTGTTTAAGTTGGCCCACAGTCACCACAGTCAGTTGTTTGTGTGAAGAGAATACGACCGTCGTCGTCGTCCTCAGCGTTATTCTCGTGATTGGCGTAAAATTCGTCTTAGGGATGTCAGGAAGAAAGGCATAGTATTAGTATTCGCTTGAGTAGTTAGTAGAGGCAGGCTGCTTCTACTACCTACTCAGGTGAATGCTGGCAGCTGATTCCATGAATTATTCTGCTGTCTTCTAATTACTGTTACTGTGAGCCTGCATCAACCCACTGCTGGGCAAAGGCCTCTCCCCATGACTTCCAGCTCTTTCGATCCAGGGCTAAAGTGGACCACTGGTCGTTTGTGTTGTCCAGCTCGTCCCGCCATCTTCTACGGGGTCTGCCGCGATGCCTTCTAGCTGTGTCAGCTCAAAAAGCCGCTAAGCTGAAGTGGGACTGGGCTGGCCACGTCAGCTGTATGCCTGATAAGATGTGAGCCAAAATAACCACCGCGTGACTTCTAATAAGCAATTAATTTGAAAAGAGTGACCTTTGGCCAGTAGTGAGACAATACAGGCTAGTACGAGCTAGTAAAAAAGACAGATTTTCCCTCATGCTTGGCACTTCAGTAACCCTCACTGAAGTGTTGAAATTGCAGGCCAATGAGATTGTTCAGAAGGTTCAGAAGTGTCTCTAAAAATGGCACAGAATCCAGTGGAGGTTGTTGGTTTCGGTATACACGTTTCATTAGTGGATACCGACCATCTTCAGTTATGTTTATGGGTAATCATGAGTTACCTACATGGCCTGACCAAGATTATGTCTGGACTTTAAAAGAGTCTATGACCTCTGAGTTTGTTTCGATCTTTCATCTTAAATTAGACGGATGGGAAACACCGAACCCGTTTAGTTTTAAACATAATTTATTTTGACCTGTAAATGTGTTTTTTTGTACCAATTTACAGAAATAAATACCATTTACAACAGAATACACGAGAACCGCACCTTAATAACATCGGAGCAATCTAACAGATGATCTACTGACCATTAATACTCCAATCGTTTTAATGAGAAAACATATCGATATGTAATTTTATAAGTACCTAATGAGTTATTCATATCGAAATAATGAACAGAAGGACCACTTGTAATGGCAACTAGGTTTATAAAAATGGAGCAGGGACAGGCAACCTAACAAGTAACAACGCACAAGTACACCCTATAAACTGCCTCAAACTATTGAAATCTGTTAGGTATGTGTTGTTCAAAAAATTTATATTATCCGCAAATAAAAGCAGTCTCGAGTTTAAGTTAATACAACGTCTTCTGTATTTTTGGTAGAAATAAATACAATAAATAAATAAATAAATTCTATATGTAAGTAATACGCTACCCAGTTCATTTATAATACCAGTACTTTTCCTTGATGTTTTTTTTTTCCAGCTCCTACAGTTCAGGCGAGTTCCTTCACATAAACAGCGTGATAATATTGTGTTCTAATTTAAAAAAAATGGGTGTTGGAAATCAACTGGGGAAGCATTTGTATTGTACCGGTAGTGTCACCGCTACCTATTACAATCCAACTTTTCCTGTTAGATTGGAACCACATTGGCTTAGAAAAATCCTCTTTAGACATCTATAGGTGTAAACGGTCGCCACATTTAATCAGTTGCCTTACCAACTCGACTAAATATAAAAAAAAAGTTTTCTGTTGGGGCACGCCTGTCAGGAACGAAGTTCCTTACGCGATATTCACACGCGTATAGGGTCAAATTAAAATAGCTAGCGAAACTCCGCAGACGTGAATATCTAAACATGATAAAATAAAAATAACAAACTATTTATTGTTTTTTTGGGGTCAACGACCGCTGGTAGTTTATTAGGTTGAAGTTTGAGTGGAGAAAATATGTTTTCTTTTGTTTTTTATGGAATTAAGATATCGAAACCCATCATGTCTGTGAAGGTTACATAAAAAATACAAAATTTATTATACTAATATTTCAAATAACCACACTAACAGCGGCCGATGATCCCACCAAAAAACTATCAAATTAATTTATTTTGTTTTATCATGTTTAGATACTCGTATCGATACCATCACGTTCGCGGAGTTTCACTAGCTAATTTAATTTGACCCTGTATAATAGAATGTGACAGATAGAAAGTCGCATGAAGGGGGCATAACACTTTTTCGTGACGTGACGATTTCTACCAGTCAACTCCAACCGCAAACCGCGTTGTTCCAAAAACTTGGTCCTTCTGTACGCACTGCACAGTGGTCCTAACGCTAAGATTACGACATTTAAGGCTGCAGTCTTGCAAAATTCACTCGCGGCGAATTATTTGCGCAACTTTGTATTTTTTTTTTAAACAAAGCAATGAAATAACATGAAATTTTATTATTGCACATAAATAACCACAATATAAGTAATAGCTAGTTATTTTTTTTAAGTTCATTTAGATGGGATAAGTTAGGTAAATGAAGCGTTAAATACAGCTCTTTCGCGCCCAACATCATTTCGAGTTCTGTTTGGGCGCTTAGTTTAGGGCAATGAAGAATTAATTTGGAAATCTGTTCAGCACATATTTATCTCAACATTCTCGTCTTCAAAATGTGCTGATTAGTTTTTTCTAATTATATTCCATTTTCTTAATTTAGACGCCCCAATTTCATCAAAATTCTCTGTTTTTATCTCTTAATAAACGGTTTTTTTCATAATAACTATGCATCGTATGTATGTATTAATTAGATTATTTTAATGCCAAGAGTTCAATAAGCAAATACAAAAAAAAAATAGCACCTAAATCACCTTACCCTAACAATAGTAATATTTTCAAAAGACCTACAAAAAAGGGGTTTATAAACAAGAATTGAGAGAGAAATTTCTTAGTGGCCACTGCACGGTCGGAGCGTTCAGACGTGTGGTCCACGACGAATTTTAACTGTTCCCTCTCGCTCTAACTTTGCTCCTGCTCTAACATAGGATGCGCATTGTTGTGTATCTAAAGTTGCTCTACTTTATTATTTTTAGTATATAATTTTTCGAGTTTTTTGTAAATATTTGTATATCAGTAATAGTTTTGTAAATATTTGTGTATCAGTAATAGTTTTGTAAATATTTGACTTCAAAATGGATCGTAAACGTAAAAAAAAATATGCCTGTACAAGAAAAAGAAAATTGGCCTCAAACGTAGAATTGATGAAGAGAAATAGAATCCAAAGGTAAGTAGATCTGTTTACAGTATTCATGTTTAGGGCCTAACTACAAGGTCAAATTAAATTAGCTAGCGAGACTCCACAAACGTGATGGATATTGATACACAATACAACAATACAACAAGATGAAACAGATTTTATCAACTCACACTTCAAGTAACAATACTACCAGCGGTCATTGGCCCCAAAAAAATCATCAAATCTTTATTTTTTGTATTTCGTCGTGTTTAGATAATATCGTATACAGGGTCAAATTAAATTAGATAGCGAAACTCCGCAAAAGTGTTGGGTATCGATATCTAAACGTGTGTGGGGGGCGTGAGTGTATGTGGGGAGGGCGTGATTATGTGTTGATAGATGTATCTGTATGAGGTATGGGGAGCGAGTGTGTGGGAGTGAGTGTGTGGGGGTGTGTGTATGGGGGGTGAGTGTGTGAAGGGAATGTATGGGGTGGGTTGTGTTTTTGGTGTTTATGTATGTATTAGATCGCTAGTCTATTATACTTTAGGGCTATTTAGACCAAAGTCGGATATCTTTTAGTACGATGATTTTTTACTAATAGGTACTTCTGAAAACTCTGTTAATAATTTATGACTTTTTTATTTTCACAGGTCCACTGCTGGCTCTCGGCAACCTTTTTCAGATGTTACCAACTTGTCAGAAGCTCGAAATAAATAAAGTAAATCGAAAAAAATAAAGTATATTATTTGAGCGTTATGCGGTATTTAAGAGAGCAAATTCGAAGAAAAAGGCCAGATTTGTGGAAAGAAAATTGTTGGATTTTGCACCACAATTATGCGCCTTCGCACAAGGCCATCTTTGTAAACAAATTTTTGACCAAAAGCTCAACAAATACATGATTCGTGATTATCGAGCAACCACCTTATTCACCAGATATGGCTCCAGCCGACTTCTTTCTTTTTCCTAACCTCAAATTACCACTTCGTGGCACCGTTTTTATTCGGTAAGACAAAGGAATATTCGCGGCGAGAACTAAACTCAATTCCGGAAAAAGCGTTTAAAAATGTGTTACCGAGCGCATACAACCTGAATCTCTTCAAAGAGAGAGTGAATAGGCTTCTTCTGGGTAAGCTCACTCCATCGTCGACTTTGTCTCTGTCACCTCTGAGCTAGACTAGAGTCAAAAGCAAACCAATTCCAAATTAAAAAAAAATGTTTTGATGATTGGATTATTCGTTGGCGTAAGTGTATCGTTTCTGAAGGAGCATACTTTGAAGGCGATAAAATATAAGTCTGCGATGAGCATGTGTTGGTGTCTGTGTTGTGTTGTGTCTGATGTGATGTGTAGTGTCTGTGTGAGCGATTTCATGGCGTTCTTTGGGACTAGCGCATTTTTTTTTTCTTCCGTTGAGGGAATTTTTCAATTTTGAATACAACCATCTCTCGACGGTTATATTGGGGTAGATTTCTGATAATTCTCGTGGTCTTGTGGGTGTTGTCATTTCACAAAGTCTGCGGTAAAAGACGTGGTTCTTATTTCTTTTTACTTTTTTCTCAATAGGTTGAATTATATTTATGGCGGGTCTTTTAAGGCGGGAATCAATTAGCTCAGGGAGCAGACAATGCAAATAAAATTTTGTCAATGGGCCTACCATTTTGTAGTGCCAGAACGTAGGGTCTCTTTTTATATTATTCGACTTTCATTGAGTAGTCCACTCCAGCCCATACGGCATATAAGCACATATCCATCTCCGTAATGTTTAATTGGCTCTGAGTATGGAAATAATAGACGTGGTTTTTGTCAATCGCAAACGTATTTCTCCTAATGTTACATTTCCATTTTTTTTTCTTTTATCGTTTCTTCAGTTTGCATATTTTTTGCAGAAAGTGGGCATTTTACTTCTACCAGTCCTGTTTTTCCATCTTTGTGTTTATAAATACCATCGGGACTGGCTCCTAAATATTGGACTGTTTGTTTAATATAAAGACCGCAGCTGGCAATTGTGACGTTTTCCTGCAGAGATAATGCTTTTTGTCCATTATCTCTACCATAATAATATGTGATCGAAACTTTGGTCTATCGTCTGTTTCTGTAGTTCATCTCTTTTTTGGTCAGAAGGTTCCGTTTATTTAAGGAGTTATTTTTTTGTTATCTGAAAATCTTCATCGGTCGTAACTTGTTTTTTGGTATTACTATCTAGCATGAACGAATTTATAAAAACCGGAGGCGCGAAGGAAGAGCAACCCCCGCCAAGGTACCATTCAAATATAAATAAATATTAATTATTACTTAGTAGAGCAACTTTCCGACCGTGTCAAATATCGCTAGGTAGGATGAATGCGGGGACTGCAGGGAGCCCGGGTGCAGACGCACGGCGCGTGGACTCGCCGCACGCGATTCTTAAATTGTGCAATAGAAGACTAGGCCCTTAAGTCGTCGGCTTATGTTAATGTAGCGAACATTAGATAGCTGTTTACACTCACCATGTGGGTAGTTGGAAGTGTAGCGTGTGTGCAGCCTAATGCTCACTGAACTGGTTACAGATAGAGATATTTTACTTGATGATGTACGATCCCAATCACTGTTCATTGAGCATCAATTTATTCCCAAATAAAATGTCTTTTTAGAAAACCTCACTTTTTTATTTTATTTTTTTATTGCTGGGCCCGCTCTTAACCTCGATCACGCCTGATGCGTATTCTAATGATTATGATTATGATGGTTCTAATGATTATGATTATATAAAACATATTTGTTACGGCCGCGAATCATATTTTAATCAACGTACAACTTAATACTGGCCAACGAATTACAAAAAACACAAGAAAATTTGAATTTCGCGGGCTACCTTAGCGCTTCCCCTTAATGAAATCGATTTAATGTGGTGTAGTAAGAAATTATTTTTTTGTGTGCCGGCCTATTGTTGTCCCACTGTAGAACAAACGTCTCTTCTCATACAGAGAAGGCACGAGCATTGATCACCACGCTTACGCAAGCCGGGTTGGCGATTTCAGGTTTATATTAACTTTAAGTCCAGAGCGGCAATTCTCGTAATTTTAAGAACATTCACAGTTTGATCTCAGTCTCAATCTGCCAAAAATACCTCTAATTTCCCTACATTTTGACAAGTGTTTGACATTTGTTTGTCGCTGAGATGAGACTGCGACTAGATTTTGAACGTTTTAAATTACGAGAATTGGCCTTCAGGTCTCCTCACGATGTTTTTCCTTCACTAATGTCAGTAATATCCAAGATAAACACAGAAACTACATATGAATTTAAAAAGTCATAGTGCCCGGATTGAGACTACAACCTCGAGCTATTACATGCCGCATGCCAATCTTCATATCTACGGATTTTGCCGCCAGTTCTAAGCGGTTGGACGAAACACAAGCTGAATTTAATTTTTGTCAACTAATGCTAAAGGACAAGGCAGTGCGTAGATACATAAGAGCACTGATCAATATTTGTTTCTTATCCGTAAGGAAATACAGGTTATGTATTTTCAAAGTACAGCAAATATCAGAGTTTGCCCCGTGCAAATGGGCAAACATGTCTGATATTTGTATATTTAAACTAGCTTCTGCTTTTCTGTTTATGCTGTTTTCATTAGCAGAGATAGCACCACCAGTGGTTTGCAGAGCTGTAGCAAGCTCCAACGAAAGAGCCAAAATGGTTTCCGACACACGACACCCTTTGCACGACAACATCGTTATGCCACAAAGGCTGAAAGGCCGAAACTGTTTTTTAAAGAGTATCATCATCCCACTCAATGGCGGTTCGCCAGTGAGTGGGATGACACATGGATCACATGGACGAGACAGTGCTTCCTTACTCAAACCGTTCGTTCCACCCGCTGAAGAACTCCCTCCTGGACATGAGTTGCCTTGGGTAACCTGGAAGTCTTTAAACAGACTTCGGACCCAGGTTGAACGAAGCAAGGAAAACCTGTTCAGGTGGAGATTCATAGACGACTCCTTGGAATGTGAGTGTGGTGCTGTTCCACAAGCGATGGGACACTTAATATCGTGTCCTGCGTGTCCTGTCAGATGCATGTTACATGAACTGGTGGACGCTGGTAATGGTTCCAAACAAGTAGCCAAATTCTGGGCCGAGTGCATTTAGATTGCTTTCGACACGCTAAGAAGAAGAAGCTTCTGCCCGCGACGTCATCCGCGTTGATGTCGGAAATTATCCCACGGGAATGTCCTTCCCCAGGATGCCATTTATCTCCTTGCCTTTTATCGAAATCCGATCAGTGGTTTATGTTTAAAAAGGTAACATACAGACAGAGTCACATACGAATTTGTTATTAATATAATTATTAGTATAGTCATGGACTTCGATATTTTTAGTATTTAATATCCAATCTCGTTCACAAACCTCACACTCAACAGTCTACCATCGACAAAAACCCTCTACGTAGTCCGGTGACAAGCACTCAGCTGTCACGCGCAGACTACCGGAGTTGCCAGTGTCCGACACTTGATTCATTACGCTCTCTGCCTCACGAGACGATGAAAATATATGTCTCAGAGTATGTTAGTTGAGTATCATTAGAGGTGAGCGTCGGCTCAAATATTAGTGTACCAATTAAAAATTTTACTCCCCTTGAAAGCTTGGCTGCAGTAGGTAGGGTAAAACCAATTGATGGTAGATATTTTAAAAGTCCACATAACATTTCTACTACCCAACTGTTGTAAACGACAAATATGTTTGGAGTTTGACATAAAACTGACATTAGAGACATGCGTTGAACAAGCTTTTTTATCCGTTTATGCTCATTCCGATTTTTTTACAACTAGAGAAACTCTTTGGCTAGTTAAACTTTTTTTCGTGGTTACTGTTTCACGTTTTTTATCTAAACTTACGGTAATCTTCTAATCCCATACCACGTTTCCTTATAACAGACCCTTATATAGCTTTGTCGAATGAGTACCAATTGAGAGATTATCTGAGGCCTGCGGACACCACAACGGAGCAGTGGTGGCCCAGCAGTAATAGCCCCGACTTACGAGTTCGGTCCTACCTACGGTCCGAGGTCCGACGAGACCTACGGTCGTGGGTTCGGACCCAGGCACGCTATCCTTTATGTAAACGATTTCATCACCACTGCTCCCAAAACGGTGAAGAAAAACATCGTGAGGAAACCGACATAAAAAACCAAAAAATTCGAGGACATGTAACATCCACCAACTCGCACTGGGCCCGCATGGGATGACAGCCCGCTCCATCTCACAGAGAAAAGGCCTGTGTCCCAGCTGTGGGAATATTATAGGCTGATTATGCTGCGGATACCAGAAAAAGTACCTGTCGGAAATACGTTATTATTCTAAGTTTCATACTCCTTTTTTCCATGCCACACATTATCCTTACGTCTAGTCATTTAACGCTAGGACCCTAGGACCAGTCCTACCATTTAGTGTTGAAACGGGAAGCTATTACCAATTCTATGAAAGCTATTAGCTTTATCTCGTACGCTATTAGGAGCTATCTTAGTTTGGAGTTAATAGCACCACGTCGGGATATGGTTATCATGGAGGACCGCATGTTGTATCTGTTTTATTAAATTGTATAACATGAACGTTTTAATTAAACTGAGTTAGCTTGCCGGTTCTCGATAGTTTTTAAATATAAAAGTAATTGGTTGTAGATCATAATTATTATTACATATTGTTATTAAAAGTCTATGATGTACAGACGCCAGCACATCAAGCTACTACAATCTGTCAAATTTTTGTAATAGATTTTCAACTTTATCGCTAAAGCATAAAGTTCAATGTTGATTGGGAAAATTTGACAGTTTCGGGTAGCTTGATGTGCTGGCGTCTGTACACTCTTTCTACTCATCACTATTTAAAGCAGCTAAGGACCAGTTTTTTAACACTCAATACTCAATCCTATATTGCATTCCATATATGTTACACTTCTGCCTGCGGCTTCGCCCGCTAGGTATGTCGATAATAATTATCCCATGTCCTTCCCAGGGATACAATCTATCTCTCTGCCAAATTTTATCGAAATCCGTTTAGTGGTTTAGGCGTGAAAAGGTAACATACAGACAGACAGACATGAGTTACTTTCGAATTTATAATATTAGTATGGATAGATGGTCCATTTGATCCTATGTTTGACCCATTGGTCATCTGACATGCGACAGATATGTCCAACCCAATTCCATTTTAGCGTGGCAGCTTTCCAAGTGACATAGTAATCTTTGTGATGAAGTGGGGTAGTCGTATTCCTAACCCGGTCTGTTAGTTTGAAACCCAGAATACTCCGTTCCATAGCCTTCTGGCAAACCTCGAGCGTGGACCTATGCTGATTTTGGATTGCTATATTAATTACATTGTTAATTTGTTTGTGTTTAAAAGATGAGCATATGGTCTAACATTATTGATAAGGTATAGAAAAGCTTGTGAGTACTGAATAGAAAACTTTTATTTCAGACAGGAGTCCATAGGGTTAGAATTTTACTAAATTTGTAAACTAGTGTTAGTAGGTACAGACACAAAGGCCAAATAATGGAAAACACCTATAATATAGGTTGCAGCATACTCGTATGTAGTTTTAAATTTTTCCTATCTTTGACTGTATATTGTGGTTAAAATTGTGTGCCTAATAATGAGACTATTATTGTTTTTTGATGATGAAGAAAAAGTAAAATCAGCCTATAATTTCCCACTGCTGGGACACAGGCCTCCTCTCGGTGAGAGGGAGTGGGCCGTAATCCACCACGCGGGCCCAGTGCGGGTTGGTGAATGTCATATGTCGTCGAATGTTGATTTACATGCCGGTTTTCTCACAATGTTTTCCTGCACCGTTTTGAGAGCAATAGAGATGTAATAATGTACACAAAGAAAAGCGTCTTTCTGGGTTCGAACCTACGACCTACCACGCGTAAGACGCGGCTGTTACCACCACAGCTCGCCATATCGGTTGTAGCTTACAGTAATTGAAAGACAGCAACTAGGTGGTGAGTAGAATTGCAAGTTGGTACTGTCAAATAATGATCGGGGTTTCACGAAAGAAAATCCTGACTCAAGTGTCTGTTTGGCCTAGTTTTGTGCCAGTAGTCTGGGCTTCACCTGCAGAGCGTAATGCGAGCCCAACTAGCATTTTGGTAATAAGAATTGGTGATAAAAGAGTTATTTAAAAGTGAATTTGGCAAGCAAGAGTGATACAATGGTTTTAGCAATTGGTGTTAGAGCACGCTCTAACCCCTTACAAACTCTCGATTGGGCCCACGTCTTATAGCGCTATAAGTAATATAATAATTTTAATGCTCACTCTTTTAACACTGAGAGTTACATAATAGTTATAGGGTGGCGTTAGTGGCAAACAATTTCTTGTATCTATAATGTTGGTATAATATAAATCTAGCTACCTCAAGCACTTTAAAGTCTGTATTATGGTTATAATAAAAACTATAGGTGGTACACAAGTTCTGAAGTCTACTGGTATAAATTTTATAGTAACATATTAGTTCTTTTTTAGGTCCATTTTTTTCTTGGATTTGCTTTATGTATCTTGATCAGTGTTGATTAGCAACTCAGGGCTGTAGCGTGTTTTCTTTTTCTATTGTTTTGCATATACATTAGTTCCAAAAGTGTTACTTTATTTCTCAAAAATGATGGCAAACTAAGGAGTTGAAATTAAGTGAATTTCAAGTTACGGATTGTCAATATCTCGATGAGTGAAGTTTGATTTCTTTATCACATGGCTAAAATTTATTGCGAGGGTTACTTTATTGAGAAAATAATATATGTTTTGCGTCTCAATTTTGCAGGGCCTTAAAAATAAGTGATATTTAAAGTAAAAATAAATTGCATTTTATCATGCGGGGCATACACTCAATCTAAATTTAGATAAAAACAGGATATTGGCTCTGTCTTTTACATTAATTGTGTATTGTAGTAAATATTTTGCGTTTTAAAATGAGAAAATTAAACAAAATATGAGTTTTAAACTAGTTTTTTTCTGATTTATTTTTAGGTTATGTTTGATTTAAAATGGTGTCTACTCCTTATTATCCTAGGTTCCTATTATTACTATTAATGAACAAGAAGTACTGGATGGGCTGTAGTTAGAACTATTGTAGCACTTGTTATACCAGAATAGGGTTTTAAATGTTTAAATTCCGTGTTATTATGGCTTAGAATAACATAAAAGTAAATTTGAACCCCACTGTAACGATTAGGGCTCTAAAAATAACTCCATAATACCAATTGCTATCATAAATAGGGGTTTTTGATTACTGAATTAAGTAGCTGTAAATAAGTTGCAATTAATACTTTTATAGCAACGTAGGTGGTAAAAATATTTTGCTAACTATTTTCAAGAGCTCTTGTCGGTAGAAAGAGTTATAACAAACTATAATATTACTTTTAGTAATTTCTGTTACTTGAATTTATAAAAGCAGGTGCTATGATGGTTGCGACTGTACCATTTATACCTCCTTAAGTAATAATACGTTTCTTAGGCAAGATAGGTGGTATAAAACATTTACTTAGCACTCTTTAAGAACACTTGAAAATAGTGAGACTTATTAGAAATCCAACTATTACCTTAGGTACTTATTGTTACTTGAAGTTACTACACCTAGTGTTACTGTGGTTCAGCTTTTATCTTTTATACCTACCTTAGTCATATTATGTCTTCTTGTTACCGTTACTCATCTTGATGAGTTATTTAGTTATAGTCATGACCATTGAATAAACAAAAGTTTTACTGGGCGCTTTTATACACCCGTTAAACCAATACAAACGATAACAGAGGTGGAAATTAGCGTCAAAATGTTGGTTGGGAGTCTTGTGGGGATAATGTACCTATATTATTTCTTGTAAAAGGAGCGTACAAATGGACCGATGGTGCTTCTGAACGAAGAGTAATTGTACCCAGATACCTCATAACACCTACTACTCCAAGAGGTTTGCCATGCGTTGGCAAATTTGGTAATTAAAAACCTGATGTTTCTGTCATAGGCAATTGTTTCTCGCGTGGATCCACGTTTACGAAGGGGAAAACTAGAACTCAAAAATACTGCTTAGAGAAGCCCTTTGACAACTAACTTCAACTAATACCTAAGTAGGTACCTATTTCTACTTCAACATTCAAGTGCAACTATTTAGCAACCGATAAATAAATAAATAGTCAATTATTCGATAAGAATCGAATCGATTAGAGCTCAAAACATTAAAGTATCGAGCGGCAATCGATCACAGCCTCGTGACTGGCTCAAGATAATTATATCACTCTGGCTCAGATATGATCGATGGCTCGGTCGGCGCGAGGTGATGGGTTCGACCACTGATTATGGTTTTTTTTTTGTGTGTCAAGTTGAAGTTGTTTACTGTTTTTAAAATGTTATTTTAGTAAGCTATGATGGATTGCCGTAGGATTAATTTTGAAGAGGTGTTGTCGCTACTAGATGCTTCTTCGGTGGCAAACAATCTGACAGCCCACTAAATGAAAAACAATAACAATAAAATGTACTAGAGAATGTCAAAGGTCAGATGGTTGTAATTTTGTAGCAGGTTATAGCCGTGGTAACCGCTGCCTATGGATATATGCGATAAGTACTAGTTGCCATCTTAGAGACAAGGCTCAAATGTCTTTACGTGGGTACTGTTAAACGGTATACCTACGATTTTAAGCATACAAACTTTTTACACTAAAATGACATACACATTAAAGACTGGCAGTGCCCTTTATGGGCCTTATAAGAGACTTAAGTATTTCAATGAACTCACAAAGGCAGATTTCGAAGAACCCGTCTAAAATCTTTGACAGGCCAGTTGCAGTAGTCAGGCCCTGATTAACCCTTAGGCTAATTAGGCTGCAGCCTAGGGCGCGAGGATCGGGGGGGCGCGCTAAAATCGTGTCTTCGCATGCACTTATCTAGCATCATTGCATCTACCCTACATATTATTTCAACCAGACCACGACAAAACACTAAAACTAAATGCGCTTGAGAGTCCCTGATTTTAACAATAAATTTTGGAATTTTAAAAAGCGCGCGTAAAACAAACTGACTTGTTACTCGAATCAGTCGGTGGTCGAGCGAGTGGGTGAGCAACAGAGTGCCTAGTTCGAGTTTTGTTTAATCCGCCTCGCAATAATATAACGGGCGTAAATTTTAACTTCCTCCTAAACCTCGTACTAGGCACCACTCAGCGCAGCTTGCCATGAAACACATCAACGATGTGCGGGGACTCCCCGGTGTGGTTAACAGTTATTATACCCTGCCTCGCTTCATTCATTCATCTCTTTCGAAATCGTCGTTCGTCCGTCATATCACGCACTCGCGTATATTCGTGTTTGGGATTGATATTTATTGTCCTTTCCTTAGTGTTTCCGTGTTTTTTTAAGACTATGAGTGGTAATGAGAGTAGTTCGATAGTAAAAAAGCCAAGTGGAGCAGAATACAGAAAAAAGGCAAAAGAAAAGGAAAAGAAAATAGAAAACATTTTAAAACATACTCGAAAACTAGAAACATTTTTTGCAAACTCTGCAGAAAGGAACGAAACGGTGACGAATGCTGCACTATCGCCAGCGATTTCTTGCTCTGGTTTCTCTACCGTGGACTGTTACGTTTCTCCGTCCAACACTAGCCCTATAGTAGCGACGACACTGACGATCTACAATGAAGACGAAAATCTAATAGAAGAAAAGTCGCCTATTCCGTCAAGTGACCCTGCACTGTGGCAAGTAAATGATGAATTTCGAGATTATATTGGACTGCAACAAAACGAAGAATTAGATTTTTCCAGATCAGAAAGGCAGTATAAAAATCAAAAAAGATTTCTATCTAAAAATATGTTTGAGAAAAAGCTTGTTAATGGCGAAAATGTGAAGAGAAGCTGGTTAGTATACTCAGAATCCACAGGTCACGTGTTTTGTGGTCCTTGCAAATTATTTAAAGGAACATCCGTATTTGCCAGAAATGGATTTAATGACTGGAAAAATTCTAACTTAATAACTGATCATGACAACTCTCCGGATCATCGTAAGTGTTTGGGACAATATTATGTATGTAGAGGTAAACTTTGACAACAACTGGATACCCAAATAGTCAAACAATATAAAGAAGAAATAAGTTATTGGCGAAATGTATTACTACGGGTAATAGAAACAATTAAGGCGAAAGCGCCAGGGTAACCCGCGAAATTCATTTTTTTTTAGGTTTTTTGGAATTTGCTGGTCAGCATTAAGTTGTACGTTGATTAATATATGAATCGCGGCCGTAAGAAATATGTGTTTACAGAATTATAATCATTAAAGTCATCAACACAACTCTCTAAGACCACGTAAGTCCAAAGAATAACTGTTTCATGAAACAGTTATTCTTTGGACTTATGTTCCCGAATGTGGAGATAATATTAAGAATTTTTTTGACAATGAGTGTTACCAACTGCAGCGGCGAAAGGTCTTTTTCAGCACTTGAAAGAGTAAAAAATTACTTGCGCTCCACACTCCGCCAGCAAAAACTTGCAGCGCTCTCACTAATGTACGGACGCCAGCACATCAACCTACCACAATCTGTCAGATTTCTTTAATAGATTTTCAACTTTATCGCTAAAGCTTAAGGTTCAAAGTTGATTGGGAAAATCTGACAGATTGTGGTAGGTTGATGTGCTGGCGTCTGTACATAGAAAGTGATTTTTTACAAACTATTAAATTTGAAAAAATTGTGGAAAGATTTGCAAACGCTAAAGCACGAAAAAGAACTTTTGTATAATCTAATATTAATTAATTACTATAATTTTCAAATAAATCATTAATCAGTTGCAAAAATGTTTCACTTGTATGATGCCTGTCCTCTTTTTTTAACAATAACATAAGTGTAAATATTTAAAAAATAAAGTCGAAGCAACTTCATACGCTAGATGACCACGCTTATGGTCAATGGCAATGGCAATGGCAACTAAATTGTCTATAGAAACTAAGTCAATACAAGTCATGCGGCCAAACACCACATGGATTTGGTTTTCTACTTGGTACTTGGTAGCCTGCAGTCACTTGTCATGATTTTTGATTTTGGTCTTATAATGCGTGAGGTACTTTGCATTTATGTACGATCAGCTTAAAAAATGGTTTGCCACCCTAAGGTTAAATGTCATGCAGATTAAAGGACAAAGTTAGTTTCGCTTGGAGATCGATCTGAAAACTTTTATAGGTAGTATGACTAGTGTTGCCCAAAATCGGTCTTGGTCTTGTTCTTGCATTTTTGCAAGACCAAGACCAAGACCAAGACCGACTTATTTTAGCAAGACCAAGACCAAGACTGAACCCTGCAAGACTTGAGCAAGAACAAGACTAAGCCTGCAAGACTCTTGCGTTTCGCAGTTAAGTCAAACTGAGATTTGGGCGTTATAGTAGGTAGGTATTTGGTTTCAATCCCAATTATGCGAAAATGGATGTATTTTTTTTATGAAATAGTAAATTACATTGTTGAATTGCATTCAAAACTAAAATTATTGTTGATAATAAAAAAATATCGAAAAATTACGTGACTATCAATACACTTCTGCACGTTTTTTTAATCTTCTTTACTTAAGGCGAAAGCGGTATTAGGTAGCCCGCGAAATTCACTGACCAGCAAATTGCAAAAAACGTAAGAAAATTTTAATTTCGCGGGCTACCTTAGCGCTTCCCCCTTAAATCGATGAAGTTTTAGAAAAATAATTATCCCCTCATCATTATGAGGGGATAATTATTTTTGATGAATTGAATGACCCATTTACTACTTTTATTTTAGATTCGTTATCTAAAATAAAAGTAGTAAATGGGTCATTCAATTATGTAAATGATTAAAATGCCTCATGTGACGCGTCTGTTAGATTCATTGGGATTCATGGCCGACTCGACACCGCGCGGGGATTCCCGCAATCTTCCGCATTTTTTGTCAGGTTCAAGCATTTATGCACTTTATTGTAATAATTTTAAAGTTTATTTTCAAGTGCGTTAATAATACGAGGAGACCGCTTGGCGCTGCGGTCCTTTTGTGGCGGCATTTGAAAGTGAATAGCGTAGGTACGAAGACAGTGTTGACCTCGCAAATGAACTTTAGCGATACAGCTGCTGATCAGCTGTATCGCTAAAGTTCCCTTTCGAGTTTTATTTACATTGCTGTTTTAAGTGAAACAAGTGAATTTACAATTTTTTAATTAAAAATCTCATTGGGTCAGATAGAAATAATGATTTTATACAGTTTAGAGTAAAAAAATTGTAGAAAAAAACGTAAAAATTAAGAAAAAGCTGACGAAAAATTTCAACGCAGGGGGGGTCCAGAATCATGTACAGACGCCAGCACATCAAGCTACCCGAAACTGTCAAATTTTCCCAATCAATTTTGAACCTTATGCTTTAGCGATAAAGTTGAAAATCTATTAAAGAAATTTGACAGATTGTAGTAGGTTGATGTGCTGGCGTTTGTACCTACTGAATCCATGGTAAGCGGTTGCGCGTCGATGTCCCTGCCACCCTGAGCAATAGGCTAATAGGTATTTGAATGTAGTCTAGTCTAAGTAGTAGAGTCTCGCAAGACTTGCGAGACTCTTGCTGCAAGACCAAGACCAAGACCAAGACTGAGAGCGCAATACCAAGACCAAGACCAGGTGTATTGACGCAAGACCAAGACTGGCTAAGGTCTTGTATTGGTCTTGCATTTGGGCAACACTAAGTATGACCCATGTTAAAATTTTCACTCTACTACTCTCTACTCATTTACTACTTTTAAGGCCGTCCGTAACACACCTGGCAGGGGCGCGTCCTCATAATTAGCCTAGGGCGGTCAGAACGCTTGATCAGTCGCTGGCAGTAGTGAACAGCCCGCTACAAGACAGGTCGTTTTTAGTAGTAAGTATGTAAATGATCAACCACATCCACCCACATCCACCACTTTAACATTACAAGCTACAAGTACGAACAATGGATCCCACCCACCAGCTGCTAAGTGTCCCCACACATGCCGCGGCTACCGACGACTTTTTCATCTAAAATGGACGCCAATTACGCGTCCATATATACAAAACGCGAGCGACTTTTTGTCGTTCGTCTGAAAAGGCACTAATTATGGTTTCCGGTTAGACAGAGGGAATGTTGGGCGCGCGGCAAAAAAGTCGCAGAGGTGTGCGCGAAACGCGAAGCGTCGCGCGACTGTAGCTTGTGTAGGGTTGCCAGCAAAGAAGGGGTTGCAGTGCTCTTATGTTTCATCTTTTAGGTAAAAGATATGATCTATTGTTGGACATAGGCCACTTCAGAATACTGCTACATTCGCCAAATGTGTTTACAAAATTGCCAAACGGTTAAATTTTGTTACGCTATACGTAATTTACTGGCAGAAAACCTGGATGGAGCATAACGACTGTCTATTCAATTGTTGATAAAATTGGTTTTTACGTAGCATGACCATTTCTATATCTACTCTAAATAGACATACATATTTTCTTTCTATAAAAAGTGACATTATTTTTTTCATTTACGACAATCTGTCATTTTGTCTTTCATTTCTTCTATTTCTACGAGATTTGCAAAGAAGTTTGTAGTGCCTCTTCATTATGTCTTTAGCACGTCATCTTTGGTGGAATTGTGCCTGCAAGATCTCAGACACATATTTTGAAAATAGAAATGTATTCTTTTGATTAGTGCCAACCCTGACAAATATCTGTAAACGCGACTTCTATTAGTACACGCATCACGTACGGCCGAGTACAGAGTAACGTACCTACATGGACTAATGAATATCTTCATTGCGGAACACATGTACCGAATTACTGATATACCATTAACTGACAGATAACGGTAACTTTTTATATCGATATCAATTTCTATTGAGAGAAATATGAATGAATGAAAAATTGTTTTGAAGTTATGAGAGTCGGTTGAATCGAGAGTGGTTATATCGAGTTCGAGATTATTGCTTGTCGAGTGGCCGGACACAGAGTTTTTTAAAACAGAGGGTTCTTTTTTTTTCCTGTACATAATGTGTGTGTATTGTATGTAATATAATATGATTCAATCAATATTTTTGTCCACGAATTATATGTTCTTTGAAAGGTAAAGTTAAAGTCTACTTAACCAAATGGCACTTAATCTAGTCCATGTTGAATAAACTAAATTAATTTAGCGTTAGTTCTAATATTATTTGACATTGCGGTTTAAAGAAATTGATTGACATGACAGATGTCAACTTGCACTACATCATAATTTTGCAAAATGTATTAATAAAAAGTTGCAAGAATAATAAATTAAATTCTCTGTCCTGACGTTACTCTACGTCTTAAGGTGTGAAACAAAAAAGACACTGCGTTTATAGATGAAAACAAATGACAATCGGTTGGAAAATAAGTGAATGAAGCCTCTATGTTCCAAGATATAAAGTTCAGAGTTGAAAGTGAATAAAAGTTTAAAGGTTTCTGACATTATTATGACAAAATTCAAAGTAGGTACCTATTAATTCTGGAAGAAGACTAATATTTAACGACACTTAATTTTATGAATTCTATTCTTTTAATAAGCTGAGGTAACAGAATAACTATTGACTAACATACATAATTACATAGCCAGCAATGGTTTCCAAATTTTGTTTCTTAGGTTCGTTAGTTATAGTTCGTCGAATCGTTGAGCTCCTTAAGTTCCGAGTTGAGCTGCACTACTACTGACAAATGCAAGCTGACTGACTGGACGAACAGGTCCATTCAAATCTGTGTGATTCTTTCCTCAAAAGTCCTTTTTAGAGACCTAATCTACATGATCTGACCAAGAGCAAAACCCAAACCCCAAAACCAAAACTGTGACCTCTGATTTTGTTTGAGCCTTTCTTCACAGAGTAGTCGGATATGAAACGCCGACATCATCTCATTTTTTAATTAAAATAATGATTGATTTATGTGTGTTTGTACAAACCTACAGAAATAAAAACATTTTAAATCATTTACTAGCTTCTGTCCGCGATTTCGTCCGCGTGAAATTTCTTGTTCCCCCGACCCACCGCGTCGCATCGCATCGTTTGCCCGCGTTATTGCTTAGCAATCTTTCTGACTTTTTTGTTTTACTCGGCGTGATGTTCAGTAGCTTTTAGCCTTCCTCAAGTCTTGGGCTATCAAAAGCAAGATTTTTTGAAAACTGACTGGTAGTTCCAGAGATTCAAACATTCAGCTTTATTATTATTATAGATTTATCAATATTCTTCAGTTGTCATTATTATAAGTAAAGTACTCGGCTAAAAAGTTATGATACCTTTATTCTCGCTTCAACACCATGTTAACAAACATGTTATAAAACCGATAATAATGTTAAAAGAAATAACGTAGAAAGATTCTATGTTAATTTTCTAGCATTTTCTTGCGTAGTGCCTGACATTATCACATTACACGCAACGATTTCATCCTCTTATGTCCATATAAGTGCTAATTGCACGCTAGAAGTTTCCACACGGCGCTGCACTATTCCTGCGACGTGCATCTGATTGCGTTTTTCACAGGAACAACTATGTATTTAAAGTTTTTGTCATACATCGTTTCGTCGTCCTATATGAGCGGTGGATGCTATGCGATACGATACGTCGCGATGTTGTGTGACTAGAAGAAAACGGATTGATATAATGCTGTTTATTTTAGTCTTATAAACTGGAGGCCACAACGTTCAAAAGCCTCAATCTCATCTCATCTCGGCGACAATAATGTCAAAAACTTTTCAAAAATGAAGGCAAATTACAGATTTTTTCGACAGATTGAGATTAGAATGGTAACGTTCTTAAAAATACGGGTGTTGCTCCTTTGTTCCTTACCCCAACACACCTGATATAACTATTTGTTATACACGTGAAAGAAAGAAAAATAGGTTTATTTGTTATATACAAAAACACTTGCAATAATAGAGAAAAATACAAACAAAATATATCTATAATCACGAGCATAGAACATAAAAATGCAAAATAGATGAATATTTTAGACTTCGGATGATACTCTGACGTTGCTCAAGGTTATTTATTATACAGCTACTTACATTATTAAGTTCTTATTAAATTTATTAATATATTAGGAAATAAAAATAAAAACGCATACATGCATGGAACTCGATTAAAAACTAGGTTTCAGAAGTGTCGAGTGATAACAGGGGGCCTGCCTACAAAGGCCACATTGGCAGTATCATAAAAGGATAATATTATGAATCATAATGGACAGTTAATCGTATCAAATCCCATTGGTGAAGCATTTTTCAGTTGTTTTTTTATGTCTGTGCTAAAATACCAATCAATCCAATCTCAATCTCTTTGATTATACTTACGTAGTGCAACGAAAAAAAGAAAAACACGGACTGTCTTCGCCATATTATTATGATTCATAATGTTAACCTTTTATGATTCTTCCAAAGTGGCCATTTTAGGCCCCCTGATACTGATATCAGGGGGCCCAAAATGGCCACTTTAACGGGGCCTAAAACGCTATGAAGGAAAGAAAAATAGGTTTATCTATCACAAAAGCATGTGCATACAAAAAGATAATTAACTCAAACTGTTCTTGTTTGTTAAATGTACCTATTGGCATATCGTTTAGACCTAGACCTACAAACACCAGCACCTGTTCGACTTGATCGCATCACAACTTGACAGAAATCATTGACTCCATTTTTGATGAACGTGTTTTTACAGCTACTTAGATAAGCTATTTTTTAAGTAGTTTCACGTCGAGATAATTTGTAGTGTCACTAATTGTAGCGATTGGCACTTCATGTATTTACTGGAGCTCGTTTTACTAACAGGATACACTCTGATCGGGTTTTTAACAGTTCATTAGCTTTTTTTTACTACTCATTCAAATCTAACAGTAAATTGCGTAATCGAAGAATATACCCAGAATTTTGTAATAAGTATCTTGATTTAAAAGAGTGTCCTTGGAGTTTCTTGTCCATTCTTCTCCATAGAGATCTACGTTTCTGAATGGGCTTTAACTTTCTGACTAACCGACCGACTCTTTGACAATTTAAAAGTGCCTATAAATGGTTTAATTGAAATAAATGCTTTGGCTTGAGTTTCAGTTTGAATCTATTCACTGTTTATACTCGAATTCTCAAGAACCCATTTCGACATTTCCATAAATTATAGTAGTAATGGAATATTGATTCACGCTTTTCATTCAAATAAGACAAGCCGCTACGATTTTGCAAAATCTTGGATTAACTGAAAACTATAATGATTGGAGAAATTGACTCTACTGCCAATCTATCCTTGTAAACTATCGTCACTAATCTATGTTTGGCAAGCTTTAAGTTACGTCCACAATCAACCCGATGGGATTAAATTCCAAGTCCACATACGTAGGGGACATGTTCGCTCACATAATTAACGTCACCGACACACCACTGTGCTGTCGCTCCAAACACACGTGTGCCGAAGTGAGCTGGTTGGCAGTTAACATGCTCTCGTTTCCTTATACAGGTAAATAGATTAAGTATAAGCTTGAGTTTAATAAAGGGAAATAATAAACTTGTTACGAAAAGGTGTGTTAGGGAGAAATAAATAATGGTCGATTTCCTCATCCATCAAGTCACGTTACCTAGTTTATGGTTCTTACCAAAGGTTCCAGAGAGCAAAAAATATATTTTCTTAGATGCCAGTCCAAAATCTGTTCCTAGTCGAAGTGCGAAAGTTGGGTTTGTTTTGTTAAGTGCGTTCTATGGACTTGTTTTGGTCTTTGTAGCAGAAACTCTTTCTAAGTTTGATGCAAAGTCAGCCTATAATGTTCCCACTGCTGGGACATAGGCCTGGGCCGTAATCCACCACGCGCGCACAGTGCGAGTTCGTAGATGTCACATTCCTTGGATTTTTGGCTCTATGACGGGAAACCAAAAATAGGAAACCGGCATGGTTTCCTCACGATGTTTTGTTTCACCGTTTCGAGAGCAGTGATGAAATAATTCACACAAAGTAAAGAACCTGTCAGAGTTCGAACCTACGACCTACAAATCGTAAGTCTAGGCCGTTACCACTGGGCCACCACTGCTCTTATAAATCTGTTGCTGTAAAATAAATCAGTACTCTGTTTGCTGTGGTTGGTTTGTCAAGGAATATTTATTTGAAAATATGTACATAATAAACCCTCATTTGTCATCACCTCATTACAGCGATATTATCACAAACATAAGCACTAAGTTAATACCTCTAGACCTAGAACCTAGAAGTGATTTAACGAGTGACAGACGTCAGCGTCACTATTGGTTGTCAGATCTACGAAGTTAGCCAATGGCCGGGCGTCTCAATGACCTACATACTTTCAGGTATCAGTATAGCATACCTAGACTTTGATTTACTTCTGTGTTACTTTAGTTATCTTGTTTATCAATGCATGCTACTTTTTAGGGTTCCATACCCAAAGGGACCCTATTACTAAGCCTCCGCTGTTCATTTCTCTGTCTGTCAGCGGGCTGTATCTTATGAACCGTAATAGGGAGACAGTTGAAATTTTCATGCGTGTATTTCTTTGGCCGCTATAACAACAAATAATGTACATGCAAATAATGTACAATGTACATGTATTAGGAGTGAACTCGCAATTATTTATACTATGCTACACATAAGTTGTGATAGGTTAGGCTAAAATGTTTTTGTATTGTGTATAAATGTGTAGTATTAAGTATTAAATGTTATTAAGTTATATAATAGTTGTTCTATGTTATTGTTATGTATGAGATTTATATAATTGAGAATAGGTAGTATGTTATAGAAGTTCCTTATTAGGTTAATTTAATATTGTAAGTATATAAATACCACACCCTCGCATTAGGTTAATCCTGTTATGATGGTTGTAAAGGTAATTATAAATAAATAAATAAAATAAATAAAGTAGACAAATTAAATACTTACAAGAAAAGTTTTTTTTGGCGTTCTTTGCCTTGTGGTACGGAACGCTTCGTGTGCGAGTCTGACTCGCACTTGGCCGGTCTTTTCATGCACAGTTTTTTAATTTTAATAATGCACCTCTACACCCCCCTATAAAACCATTCGAACATGATTCTAGCTTACTGCAGCTGGTGTCAGTTAGTCAATAATATTTCTTGGCAGAAAACTGCAGTATTTCCAATTCTGAATATTGCCATAGCAAATGCTGTAATTGAATTAGTAACGGGTGATAAGTGATAGATCTTTGAAGCCTTGAAGCTTTTTAAGAACAATTGATAAGGTAACTGTGGCGACATCACCACATGCCAACTGCACATCATACTGACGTCACGCAAAATCCTGCATCGCGCAAGCAGAGTTTACCGCGTAACTAGCATAATTTAAACAACGTCCCGGGATTAATCCCGGCCCACAAGACACAACACCCGTCTGGTCAGAGGATCCTCCTTTTTTATGGAGGATGAGTGAACTTTACACCCTCCTCATATCCCTATATAACTATGTAACTAAAGAAGATTTACGCCGTTCATAATGTCGGAATCATTTCATTTGACGGGCACTTTGTTTCCCGCCCTGTTGGTCTGATCTCAAAGCACGAAATCCGTAGTTCTGTATGGCCGAAATTGTTGCCGTTGGCCAGAGGGCGTGTCCTACTCCGCATCACCTACGGACATAACATTAGGACGGAGCCCAAACTGGGAATGACTGACAACACAGTTTGACAGTAGTCCTTATTATACTCCTGAAGGCTAATTCCCGTTCACAATTAAAAACGTTCAAAATCTCTTTGCAATCTCATCTCAGCGACAATAAATGTCAAAAACTTGTCAAACATGTAGGGAAATTAGAGGTATTTTTAATAGATTGAGACTGAATGCAGATTGTGATCGTTCTTAAAATTACGAGAATTAGCTCTCTGATGTTTTTTTGCCCGTCCGACAAAGTTAATTAATCGGGAGTAGGGTTCATACGGATGTATGAGACTACGTTCGGACGGGCTCATATCTTCGTTGACGGAATTAGAGAGTACCCCTAACTAACTGACCCGTTGACCTCTTCTCCAAGTGCACAGCGATCTTCGGTAACCACAACGGTCATCACAGCAACTTAGAAATAATTGTATCCTCATTATCAATTAACGAACAATTTTAATGATCAAGCGCACATTGTTTCTTCAACCGTTTCTTCTCAACAGCCGTCAGTCGATCAACGTTACACTACTCAATTGAATTATTTTTTGTCTCACTCTAACGCGTAGGAGTCGTATAAGTCGTGGCTGTAATGAATAATGGATGCGCGTGAGCAGCGCGCGCCGCGTATCGATCACGCCGCCCTAATGATCTACTATCGATCGATGATCTATAGTGTGAGATTATGGGGTGACTATGAATTTTGTGCCGTGGTACGATAGCCCAGTGGTTGCAACCCCGACTTACGTGTGTAGGTCGCGGTTTGACACCCAGGGCCTTTACTTAGTACAATTTGTTTCATCACAACTGTTCTTATCTCAAAACATCGTGAGCAAATTGGCATGTTAGGACATGCCGATGTGCTCGCAAGTCCAGGTGACGTCCACCAACCTACTGAGCCACTTGGTGTATTCCAGCCCACTCCTACCACTCTCATGGAGAGGAGGCCTGTGTCTCAACAGTGGTAACGTTATAAGCTGGTTATGTTTATGCAATGAGTTTTAAAGTAGCGTGTATTTTATAAAATATTTTGGGAAATAATAAACTCACATAAACTCACGTCGTCTTCCCATGGGGGCAGGCAGAACCTACAGAACGCCACCTGCTACGATTCTTACATACCTACTTACTTGTTGCATCGTTCACGTTCATAGATATCTGGTCATACACACACACCGGTTGCGAGTACTACGCATCTGACCTTTCTGAGGAACATTACCAATACGGTCACTAATGTCCTTCTAGGGTGTCCCTGCCGGCGTTCCAACTCATATCTGCCTTGTAATCATTTGATTATTCACGTGAAAATGGCATTAATAAAATAAATGATTTATGGGGCAAAAGCAGTTCGACATGGAAATTACGAGTTAAAACGGAGAGAAATATAACGGTTAAAAATCATTGTTTGCAATTGATATCGCTGCGGCGTCACCGCATGGCTACCCTTCTAATAAGAATGCAACATTCTCATACATTTATGGCTGCGCTTGCGTCGACCGCCTTCTGTTTTGGTCGTGATTTAAGTGCTAAAGTCGCATTCCTATCATCACGACAGTTGCCTTGAAGGGTGGGTAGGATAAGGAATGGTTGGTTCTTGCTGCGATAGACTGAGTTATGGGTGACTTGGGTTAATCATTCATATTAATAAAGTGCTAGCTGTGTTGCTATCTCAGAACGGCTTGGAGTCAATGACTTATTGATCACCGTTTTTGGAAGAGGGATTTGGTGATTACAGATAGCAGATAAGACAAATTAACTGCCTATTCACTAGCTGTCATTTATTCAAATAGTACCTAGCCTATTATGAATGTGAAGACTATGTAAGTAATTTTTTTTTAATTCTCCATTGCCTTCCAAAATGTCTTTTCTTTGGTATTGTTTGTCGAGTCGTTGAGCTTCTTAAGTGATTCCTCCATGATTACTGAAAAATGCGTACAGTGACGGAACAGGTCCACTCAATCTGTGTAGTTCTTTCCTCAAAAGACTATTTCAGACACCAATCTAAATGGTCTTCACATGATCTGACCAAGACTATGTCTGGACTTTAAAAGAGACTGAGTTTGTTTCGGCCTTTCTTCTCAGAGTAGTCAGATAGGAAACGCCGACCTGATCTAGTTAAAAAAAATATGATTGACGTGTAGTGTTGGTACAAATCTACTTACAGAAATAAAATCATTTATTATGAATTACCGGAAAGCACAATGCGAGTTATTTTACATAGGTATGCAGTATTTTCTTAAATTCATCCTGACAGCTGCTGAAATGTCCCTTTACCTGTAATAAATAAAAACATGTCATAGTAGGACTTGATTTCATAATTTATTCAATATAATATAATTCAAAAGATTTCATCATCATCAAAAGTCTGTCAAAAGATTTATTCATCATAATTATGTTACAAAGATCATTAACATAATATACCAATCTGCTTGCCTTGTCCCGACTATGTCGGGCTCGACTTCCAGTCTGACCGGGTGCAGCTGAATACCAATATTTTTCTTGATGAGACTACCTACCCGATCTCCACAACCCAGTTACTGGGTATCACGATACCCCTTGGTAAGACTGATTGTCATACTTTCAGGCTTCTGACGACCCCTAACGACTGCCAAAGATCCAAGAATGACAGCCGGGACCAACGGCGTAACGTGCTATCCGAGTCACGGAGGGTTTCTTTCTCGGTATGTAAAGATGGTCACCCATCCACGGACAAACCGCGGCAAGCGTAGCTTAACCTGATCGATCGACCCATGCGGCTCTTGTTACTTAGCCACGATTAACATAAGATAACAAAGTTGTATAAATTCAGATTATTCTACTCTCAGAAAATGCTTATTAAAATAATAAACAATTTATTGGCATAAAAATGTGTACAAACAAAGTGAAGCCCTGTCTCCTGCGCTAGGTAACAACATCTGTGTTACAGGAGCCAAATCGAAGATATTATTGTAGATTCAACCTAACTCAAATGACAGCAATTTTCATAATTCCACTTTAAAATCACATCTAGCTCTAGCTCAAATCAAATGACCTTTTACGCATCACAAACCAGTTACAATCTCTCATATATTATTACAGCCATTATACTGTCTATGATTGAATAATTTTATACATTGTCTAGGAGGTTTATAGTTTGATTCATTGTCTCTGGTCTGTAATCATGATGTGAGCGATTGGGCGTTGTTATGACACTGCAGATTATGATATGATTGAATTTGCTGTCAGTTGCATATTGCTTAGTGTGATTTATTATGGTATTGATATACCTAATTGTTAATTTGGGATTGTAATTTATTTAGACGATCGACGAAGACGATCTTGTACGAAAATTAAATCTTGTCTTGTTGCGTTGATGTTAATGGCACATAGGAATTAAGAGGTCCTTTGTGAGCTACAAAATGTCTTGATTATAGCAATGTCCACTAACCATTTTTCTTGCCAAGTTTTCTGAGGTCTATCAGTCGTCAACAAAGTGTTACAATATATCAGCGTGTACTTACTTACAAACCAGTATAGCCTTCTGCACTAAACATCCTTTCTTTGGTCTGGTTGGTTTTGGGTGTAGCAATATCACCAGACAGGACATAGATCTTGATTGATTTTAATAACTTATCGGCACTAAAATCTGGTTAAGACTCGCACATACCAAGGAAGCATGGTATAAAGACGAGGATCTTTCCTCGAATGAACTTTTTTAGTAGGAGCTCTACTACTGTATTAGAATTCTTTAATTTGCATAATATTATGCTCTGTCTCCTACACTTCATACTGGCTAACAACCTAGACCTTAAACTGAAACCTTATAAGGCACTTTCGTTGTTATTAACCGTGGCCTAATTATCGATGATTTGGCACGAACTTGAGAATTTGCGAATAAATAGTCGGTTATACGAATAAATATGAATTAATGTCAGACTTAGGACGCCTTGTCTTTAGTAAGCGAAAAATTCGATTTTTGAAGGTCAATTGTGCTCAGATGTTTTTTTTTTTTTGTATTTAACTAACCTAAACCCTGGCCTTTTAAATGTAGGTACTTATATTAACGAAGCAACAAGAACCAATCAAATCTTTTGACATGAGATTGAACAACAGATTATATTGAATATTCTTGAAGAACTTGGCACACCTTTATGTTCTGTCAAAATTTTACATGAACTGGGCGTTCAGCTCGGTACCACCTTCCATACTGGCAGACATTTCTCTATTTTTCTTAAAAAAGAAATTATACTGACGTACTTTTTTTTTACTAGCCTACACTGTCCCACTCCTGGGCAAAGACGGGAGACCTTTAGGCCGTACCTGTATATGTTTTGTTTTTATTAATTTTAGCTTTTCTTATATCGTTCGTGTTGATCCTAGAGAAGACAACAGTGTCTATCAAACAATCCAAACCACAATATCGTCAGTCGCAACATCGTAAGTGCTCGTACAACATTATAATCGCTGGCGCACGACTGTCACACATTATGTATCAGACGCGTGACATGGCGCAACTGATCTAGTTGTGAGGTCGGCGTGTGATTCACGCGTCAAAGCGAAAGATATTAAGATAATATGTAATGATCTATCAGCATCATCATATTTTCATATCTAGAAACAAAGCCACTTTAATTTTGCCCCAGAGTCATCATCATCATCTGCCTAGCCTTTTCCTAGCTATGTTGGATTCGGCTTCCAGTCTAACCGGACGCAGCTGAATACCATATACCAGTATTTTATATGGAGCGACAGCCTTGGTAAGACTGGTTGTTGGAGTTCTGTGAGCTGTAGCGTCCTATCCATTATGCAGAGTAATACCTAATGAAAATTGCTAGGCCATGCCTGAAATATGTTTATGACATTCCTTTAAAGGTCACGGAGTGGCTCGTGTTGTTGGGGTGTTGCATTTGGGTGAGAATCTGGATTTTGCCCAGTTAATAGCTACGGGCTCACCTCTTGTAACAATGCATAGAACTTCAACTTAACTGATGAAATGTGAGTGCCCTGTAGGCACACTTTTGCCTGAACCATCGGAGGATACAGAAGGCTCATTTCTGTAGTTAGAAACGGTCAAAATCTAGGAGCAATCTCATCTCAGCGACAAACAACGTCAAAAACTTGTCAAAAATCTATGAAAATTGGAGGTATTTTTGACAGATCGAGATTGACATTAGAATGCAAACATCCTTTTAAAATACGGGAATTGCCCGTCAGGTGTCATGTCCTGTTATGACAGCCAATTATTATCTGTCGATCACTCGATACACGACTCATTCAATATTACAATCAAGTTAACCAATAATCTTATTAAATAGACATTTAGAACAAGCAAAACATCAAGTTAGCTACGGATATTATACATTATATGACACGACTTGTAAGAACGGAAACAAAATGTCAAATTACATACATTTATTATAAACATCCGTTGTACGTGAGCTATAACTCAGTATTAATTGAGTATGTAAATTATTAATAATCATTGGCCCCTCTTATTCATAAGCGTTGCTTAAAAATAAGAGACGTTTAAACGTAAAAAAATATGGTTAAACACACGCTAATCATTAATTATTCAAGAGCGGTGATCGCCACATGAGCAAATACAGAGCGTTTTTTGACATCTTAATAGTGGAGCGCCGTAAGATTTATACCTCGGAATCCAGGGCCTGTCAATGAATCTTCATATAAATTTTTGAAATGTGTTTTTAACAGTATATAGAAAAATGTTAAAAAAGAAATTTTGCCCGATCTCAATTTTTTAATTATTAAAATAAATAATTAATAATTTTTCGGAGTTTTCTTCTATTTTTATTAGTTTAAAGTTATATTTTGAAAAGGAGAACTATTACAAACTTGTCCATGGGCCTCAAGGGACTGCAGGTACAAAGGTGAGGGGTGGGGGGAGTTATAGAAGGGACAACAGCAGCTGTTGGGCATTGTTGACGCGGTCCCTAACAAATTAGTACACGTTGCACCTAGCTAAGCTAAATACGTAGCTGTTTTTGTGCGTTTTGAGAAAAAAATATTTCTGATTTTTGTTTATGTATATTTATTATTGTGCAGTTAATACGATAAAAGTTAATTACAGAACATAAATGTATTTTACAAACTTTGAAAATAGCGGCATAGATAGTAAGTATTTGTTTTTTATTTATATTACTCGCTTATAAAAATCATTTTGAATAATTAATCGTTTATTTTATAATAAATCGATGCTGAAAGTTAGAATGTTATAGTAAAATTCAATAACATTAATTAATTATTAATCTTGATATAAACGTTAGTTATTAATATTACTAGGTGGTTACAGCCTCTTATCAAAATGAGTGAACCATCGTGTGATGATAATCAAAGTAATGATTGCCTCATTTGCGACAAAATCGGATCTAGTTCTCAATTAAGCTCTGAACTAGGAGAAATTGTAAAGGTAACTAGAGGAATATCAACGCTGAAAGCTGCTTCTGCAGAAAGAGCGGATGGATTGTTGCAGTATTTAAATACTCGCGAAACAGCATATTCTGTTCTTACATGCTTTCACTGGCTGTGACACGACGTCAGCTTTTTTCCAACGTGGCAAAAATGTGTTTCCAAAAAATTTCGAAAAACGGCTGGACTTACAAAATGCTGCGACAGTTTTCAAAAATGAATGCAAAGATGCTAATGACATTTTTAACGCTGGTGTTACATGCACTCTTGCTTTATACGCTGCCCCGCAAAAAATAAAAGATTTAAATATACTAAGATATAACTCTTTTTTGAAAGCAACTGCTAAAAATACCTGCGTTAAACTATCGTCTTTGCCACCTACCGCAGATGCCGCTTTTGGACACTTCAAAAGAGTATATCTGCAAATTCAAACATGGCTCGGAAGAGAAATATCACCAGAAGAGTGGGGTTGGAAATATGAATGCGGAATACTGATGCCCCAAACAATGACGCAGCTATCCGCTCCAGAAGCCTTACTAAAAATGATTTTTTGCACATGCAAAACCGGACGCGGAGCATCTTGCGGGTGCAGGAAAAGTGGATTAAATTGCACTGTAGCTTGCTTAGAATGCAATGGTAACAGCTGTACTAATCCTTCACCTACAATCCACATCAATGAGATCGATGACGATGACGACGAAAATAATGAACAATAATTTAGACATGTATAGTTGATAATTTTTTTTTCGTATCTCGTTATTTTTAACTAAATATTTATAAATTAATATTAAAGTTACTATGCAAATATAATTTATTCGCTATAAAATTGAAATCTTTACTGTAAACATTTTTTTCCCCTTGTCCCTCTCATTTTTCAGTAAATTGTTGTTATAAATTGTTGTAATCAAGATCGGCCAATTTTTTATTTTTAACTTTTTTATTTGAGCTGTTAACAATGCAGTAGAACAGTTTTTATGAAAATTCATTGACAGGCCCTGGATTCCGAGATTTTACAATTTTTATGTCTTACGGCGCTCCACTATAATGTCAAATACGGGTGAGAATTACAGAATTTAATGACGTCCGTTATAAACATAATGGAAACACTCTTCTAGGAAACCATAGCTTTAACAACGTTTATAAATAAGGGTTTTAGTGTTTCTAGCATAGCGCTGGCCGGAGCCGTCTTTACCCGGGGGTGCAAGGGGTGCGTGGCACCCGGGCGCAGAGTCCTAGGGGGCGCAAGACAATCCTTATATCTACACGTACCATGCGTAAGCCTTCTCGAAATTGAAATGAATGAAAAACTACTTACGGTTAAATGTGACTCAAGTCAAGATAGATTGACAAATTTGGCTATAGTATACCTATCAAATTGAAAGTTGATTACAAAACAGAAGATATCATAAAAAATGATGGCCGATTTTAAACCCGGAAAAATTAAATTTAATGTTTGAAAATGTATCTATTTTTATTGTAGAGTAAGTATTAAACACAAAAATTGGGGCGCAGGCTGATTTTCGCAGCCCGGCGCCCAATATGGTTAAGACGGCCCTGGATGGCCCAGTGGCCCTACTTGCGAGTTGTAGGTCGCGAGTTCAAAGATTCGAACCGTCTGGATGCAGTATCTTAGTGCAACAAAGATTTCATCAAAACCGCTCTTAATTAAAATGGTGAAAGACATCAACGTGAAGATATTCGTATGTCCTAGAACCCAAAAAGTTGTAAGTGCGACTGCTGTACGTAGAGTTCGATCCAGTGATTGGGAAAACTATTAGCAGGTTTTCCTTTGGGAAATTCTCAACAGACCAGAATCTGGGCTCTAATCCCTAAAAAACACAAAGTCCATAGTTTCGATCGGTATAGTTTCGGTCGAAGTTACGGGCGGCTACTATTATATTTTACTGAGGGACATACAATTAGTTCGGAGCCCGAACTAAGTATGAATGACAATATGATTTATCAGCTGTCCCTAAGGGCGCGTACACACGAGCGCGATTTTTTACGCGCGCGCGTCGCTTTCGCATAGCTCTATAGAAAAACATTGAAATTAAATGCTTCTCTTTTGAGGGAGCGATGCGTACGCGACGCTAGCGCGGATAAATCGCGCTCGTGTGTACGCGCCCTGACACCAATGTAGGTATATCTGTAGCCCGTCCGAAAAACATAATTTGACACTTATTTTGACTGAGCAACTATTTTCGGATGGGCAAATATCTTCGTTGACGGACTTAGAGAGAAGACCCTCTGGATGTGTGGCCAGTTAATGACGATAGGCTCTCCTCCCATTAAGTAATTGAGATTAATTACATTTAAATAGGCTGACCTCTGACGTCAAACAATAGGGATAAGGTAAGACATAAAAGTTTACGATATGATAGTAAATTGTAGATAATAGCAGATATAATGTTCATAGCCTTGCCCTGTTTGAAAAGAGTTTAACTCTTTTCGCACGTGTGTGTCTATCCCTTTATTTAACCCTTAAATTGGCAGTGTACTCCACCAAAGACATAAATTTTGAAAAAAGCAATTGTAGTGATAATCTTAAAAAGAATAACATTTATGTTTTTTTTTTAGCTTGCATTACTTGTAGGTATATTTTGGTAAAAAAAATATTAGGATGTGGTGACATCGAAAATTATCTGTCAAATTCAAAATGTTTTCGAAGCGGTTTGGTGTATCTGCGTTACGGATAAGTTTTTTAAGTTTTTCTAAACTTTTTTGGATGAGACTTGTGGTTATTGGGCTGTAAATTGCTTATGGACATTATAAATAATATCAATCGTTCGTAATTTATTGTGTAAATTACGTAATCATCATTTTATGAGTTCGAAACTTTGTGTGTACTCCGTGAATACCGTTGCCAAGTACTTAGTAAAGAACACAAAATAAAGTTCGGTATACACGAAGTACATTGCCAAGAACATAAAGAAATGCAAACTGGCTTTTTTGTTTGTTTTGATATAAAATAATATCGATTGAGGTGTGGATTGTATGTCGTACAGCATGTTCTTTTTTCTTTTTCTGCAGTGCTTGAACCTGACACGATCGCATAAGATATTAGCTTTGATCCCGAAAGAAAATGCATGTTCCGATGAAAGTTCTAGTTCTGAAGACGAATCACACTTCCTTCCACCATTTCAGCTGGAAAAAACTTATTTACGCCATAGGTGGATGAGGGAGTACACAAACTTCGTAAAACTCAAAATGAAACAGTATTGGAATACTTTCGCTGTTTTTTAAGTCCAAGAACCAAAGTCTTTTGTACAAAGAGCAAAATGTAGGTATCTGTGTTTTGTGGTAGGAGAAACAAACAAAAGAAATTGCTTCCGTCAATTTCACACTCAATAAATTTTGTTCAGTAAGAACTTTGAAATTATTATGATTAATAAACTAAAGATTTAACTTAGATGTGTTTAATTGATACCTTGGCACCGTACTCTACGTAGTACAAACATAAGAAGAAATACTTTATACTATAGTTGGCAATGTACTCTCCGGAGTACATAGATTTTCGCGAAAACTGTAATAAGTAAATTTTTTTCACAATTTTTTTCAGTTCTCTGGGATCATAATGAACCAGGAAATAGCAAAAAAATATTACATTTTAGAAATAGATTCATTTGCCAATTTAAGGGTTAACAAATAAAATGAAATTTATTTGCAAGAATTGTGGTACAGACGCTAGCACATCAAGCTACCAGAAACTGTAAAATTTTTCCAATCAACTTTGAGTCTTATGCTTTAGCGATAAAGTTGAAAATCTATTAAAGAAATTTGACAGATTGTAGTAGTTTGATGTGCTGGCGTCTGTACATTACAGATGGTCGGGTTTTTTTTTTAAGTTTCTAAAAAAATTCGCTAAAACTAGTATGCAAAATTATTGATTACATGAATTAATAAATGAAGCTAATAAAATTGATACATAAATCATAGATATTAGATTTAAATGTCAAGTATATGGCTGTCGTGATGATGTGACGTCGTAATTCGATGATGTACTGACTCAATTCTCACGCACTACCACTACACGTGTGTTATGCAATTACAATACGAGTAGGTATATGTACTGACATTAGTGGGACACACAGATGTAGAAAGCGACGAACATGTCTCATCTTTATAAAGCCTAAGTAAGTCAGGGGACCAACTAAAGAAGGTGGCTGGAGTACACTGGATGCGGAAGGCGGAGGACAGGGTGCTGTGGCGCAGTCTGGGAGAGGCCTATGTCCAGCAGTGGACTGCGATAGGCTGAGTTGATTGATTGATTGAGGGAACCATGCCTTCTTATTATTCTGAATTCAAAAGTTGACTTTGATAGTCAAGTAACTGATTCGTACCTTCATAAAGATTTAGTACCCCTTAAACTTTTTCTAACAGGTTACAGCGGCGGCATTACCCATATTATAAAGGACTACATAAAGGCAACTGAAAAAACCAATTCATTCTATCATGCCCACCTGGTTTTCTAAAGACAAAATAATAAAGCAAGCCAATTAGACCTCGAAGAGAAGAAATAGAAAACACAAGTTTAAATAAATCGCCATTAGTCCTATTAACAAAAGATGTAACTCGGAAAGCTGCCTCGCTTAAGTGGAATTAGGCTGGACACATCCGCCGCATGTCAGACGATCAATGGGCCAAACTTACGACCCAGTGGATCCCGCTTAATGGCAAACGACATCGCGGCAGCCCCAGACGGAGATGGCGGTATTAGCTGGAGTCATTTCATAAAGATTGCTTCTTGATAACTCTGGACAGATAGAGGTGGAAAGTAGGGAAGCCTTTGCCCAGCAGTGGGACATTGACGGCTCATTAAAAAAGTCCTATTATAGCCAAAGAAATAAACAGAGCACTGCTACAAAAATGTTTGTAGAACTTTTATACAAGCACTGTTAGCTCGCTGTTAAAATCATCCGTGTGTCCCACGCCCCGAAGCAGCTTTCATAAGCGTTAACAGCTATAAGCGATTACGTTAATAGCATCTATTTCTATATGATTAGCATTTACTCCTTATTGTAACGACACGTAACTGGAACATGATAGCATAACTATAAACAGACATTAGTTGTAAACATAGCGCTATTAGGAGTAGATACAAGGGTAAACAGTTTAATAGGGCGTTTAGTTCAGCAGATTAACGAGGTTCTAATATTTAATTTATTATTCCGAAGGTCAGGGTATCACTGCGGTACCTATTAATTAATGTGTTACTTGGCCATAATAAGCCGGTAATTGTCCCACTGGATAAAGACCCGAGGCTTTACCCCCGAGGATTGAGACTATACTGACTTTACGAATGTTTCTGCTTGTTAACTCGATACAATCACAATAATATTTCTTTTTACCAGGTTTTGAACAGGAACCCTGGACCTAACTTGACCGATACAGCTGCCCAAATCTTCTGCAAAACCGATTATCTGAGGTGTCTTTTTAATGCTCCTTAAAAGCTGATAATTAAACGCTTCACTCGAGTGAATGTTCATTTTTGTTCCATTCCATGTTCACACGACACCGACAATATTACAGAGGAATAAACGTCCATAGTGCTCCCTTCATTTCATTTTTCGATCATTCGGTAGGCGAGTGAAATGTGCCGAAATTCCAGATCGGATCGGTTTTCTAATGAATAATTCCAATTTTAATTTTGATTCATTTTGTGATCAGATATTACAGTTCAAGCGAAAGACAATGCCGGCTAAGAGCGAATCGGACTAGTACACGAAGGGTTCCGTGTTCCGAGAAAAATACGTTTCTTGTATGGAGAACCCCTTTAATTTTTAACTTTATTTTATTGTTATTATTTGTTGTTATAGCGGAAATAAAAATACACACTCTGTGAAAATTTTTCTACCTATCGTAATAGGTAGACAGTTGAAATTATATCGTTATTTTCTATCGTTCATGAGATATAGTTCGCTGATAGACAGACGGACGAATGGACGGACAGCGGAGACTTAGTAATAGGGTCCCTTTTGGCACCCTTTGTCTACGGAACCCTAAAAATGAACACAAAGTGATGCGTCTGATATCTGCTGTCGAGAATTTAAATGATCACGTTTTCCGATAAAAACTCCACTCAGCCATCAACAACACTTCATTACAAGCTACCCCCACGCGTCGTGAGCACTACACGGTCACATAAGGGAGCTCTAACAACTAATAAAGATTTATGAGCCGCTGATAAGGTTGTATGTGTTCATAGCACCTTGATACATCACGAACACGCGATACGTAGGTCATATGGATATGTAAGCAGGTGTAGATCACATATTATGTAGTACTAGCTTCTGCCCGCCACTTCGTCCGCTTGAAACTGCTACTACTTCGTTTTCGCCTAGCGGTATTTTTTTTCTTTTTGCTTGGCTCGTGTCGTAGCGTTATGTTAATTAGCTTATAGCCTTCCTCAAGAATTAAAATTGGGCTATCAAATGTAAAAAGTTTATTTTAAATCAGGCTGGTATTTTTAAAAAATCTGACTGGTTTCTTGGTTCTTCTATCTGTTCCAAATTTTAGCGCGTTCAAACAAACAAACAAATCTTCAGCTTTGTTATTATTAGGTATTAGGTAGATATAATTTTAAATGAGTATGTAGGAATGTGGGCTTAGATTTAAAAGAGTGTCCATGGAGTTTCTTGCCCGTTCTTCTCCATAGGTACCTACTGCGCTTTGGAATGGGTAACTAGCTTCATTTTTCTGAATGACCGACCCCTTGACAATTCATCAGTGCCTGTAATAAATATTGTTGGTTTATTTGAAATAATGCTATGATTTTCAGTTTTGACTTTGGCGTTTTCTTGTTGATTCTCATACCTTTTCTACCTTCTCCTGACAGTTAGACTAGCAGGGATCGACGAGGACTAGTTTGGAGGGCTGGTTAGTTTTACCAATAAATTATTTTTCATAGTAGGCTAACAAAATGCACCAACCCGCACTGGGCCCGCGTGGTAGATTACGGCCCACTCCTTCTCACCGAGAGGAGGCCTGTGTCCCAGCAGTGGGAACATTATAGGCAGATTATGCTAACGAAATGAATTAAGATTTTCACATTTGTTTATCCGTTTCCATATTGTAATACCTACTTAACTTCTTATTTATAAATCTTTTAGCTTGCTGTTCCATGCAGTTGTATCTAAGTGATAAATAAACTAATACATGTGTAGAACACACCCATTTAGGACTTGGCACAGCGGTAGCCTGCGACGCACGACATTATGACGTCGTGCTGTGTCCGACACTGCTTTACCTACGTAGAGTTGTGACATTTATATCAACAGTCTCTTACTGAGAAAGGAATTATCTAATTAGTAATGTTGTAGGTCTGTTCATTAGCGCAACATCATCTTGTGTAGGTCGTGACTTGTGCTGTAATTAAAGAAATACGAGAAAGTTATACATCCTAAAGTGCAATCATTTCTGAGGGCGGATCTTCTATTTGTTTTTCCTTTTTTATATACTCGTACATATTTTTCTTATTATTTTAAGACTAGTTAAGTTAGCTTTTAAATTATCAAAGAACTACATTGTCCCAAGCTTTTGAAGTATCTATAGTTTTTAATTTTTGGTATGAAAAGTACCTATTCTGAAACTAAAGATTAGCACTAGGGCTTTCAAATACCGGATTTTTTCAATACCGGTATCAATACCGGTATTGGAAAAGTCAATACCGTGATCCCGGTATCAATACCGGTTGTCCGGTATTGAACGCAAGTTCAATTAGGACATTAATAAAACCAATAAAATACGCCTTTTTGTATTTTCAAATCAGTATCGTTCTTATTATTTATTCTATTGAAAATACTAAAATAAATACGTTATACCTACATAGCTTTCTTAATTCTTTTATAATAATTTGGTATTGGTTGATTATTTAGGTAGGACTAGGAATTAGGAACATAATGAAAACTTAAACTGAATCTACTCTTTTTGCAGGAAGGCATTTCACATAGACTTTGTTTGCACAATATAAAAAAATATATATTTCTTATTATTACCTAAATGTCATCATGTCTCATGTAAAAATCAATATAGGTATCATTATTTGTAGAAATGTAAGTAAGTAAAATATACCTTAACTAGCTAGTAGCAATCATTTGGTAATCATTTTAGTAACATTCTTAATAATTAAGTTATAGAAAAACAATCAAAAAAACTAAACAAGTAAGAAAATAAATCAAGAATCAACATAGGTATCATTATTTGTAGAAATGCAAGTAAGTTAAGTATAGCTTAACTAGCTAAGTAGCTAGCAATTATTTTAGTTACATTATTAATAATTATGTAATAAAAAACAATCAAAATCTAAAACTAAACAAGTAACAAAATAAATCAAGCGTTAATAACAATTTCTGAAAAACAGTAAAAAAAATGTAAACGTAATTATAGACGCGTTATCCCGTCGCCTTTGCGAAACTGACTGACAATAGTGACAAGACAATAACAAAAACGACACATAAATACAGCTCGATTTCGGGCATTGTCTCAGGCGGGGTGCGGGAGGGTGAGCTTAAGATAACACCGGGGCGCTTGCGCTGAAGAAAACAAGTGTGAGAATAAGATCACATAATTTTCAGATCTAATGTTTGTAATACCGTAATCACGGTATTGGGGCGTCAATACCGGTATTGTAAAAGGCCAAAATAAAATCCGTGATCACGGTATTACGGGATCCCGGAATACCGGTATTGAAAGCCCTAATTAGCACACAGCTTATATAACCTTTATATAGTACCCTATGCGTTTCTAAAGAAAGCAATCAACGAGGATTCCACATGAGTTAAAAAGTCTACCAAACTTGAATCACAAATTATTCAAAATTTTCAAATAAAAGCAACTTATGTATCGTCTGATTTTAAACACAAAAATTAGCATAGGTTTACCCATTGTTTTTACCGGACAACTTAATCAACAACTCTGAAGCGTTAATTGGCGCCTTGCTGTCAACTCCGCGCGCTGTCAGTGTCAAACTGTCGCTGACTGACAGCCGATAGCAACGCCCCCTCGCGGCGTGACTCGAGATTAGCTTATCTTGATATGAGATGACGGGGGCCGCCTTAATAGTCGCTTTAAATCGTGTAATAGGATTAAATTTGACAAAACGCCTACGCAGTTATCATAGGGCAGCACTTTCTTACAAAGAATGTAGTTATAGGCACTTCATGTTTTTAAAAAGAGTAACCGTGGAGTTTCTTGCCGGTTCTTCTCCATAGGAAACGACCAATTGGAACCGTGCACCTAGCTTCTGAAGTTTCATAAGTGTCCATGTAGGTTTATGTGAAATGAAATATTTGATTTTGATTTCATTGATGATGATTTAAGGTTTTAAGCGGAAGATCTGTCGGTCTGTTCTATACCTAAAGATCTTACCGTGAAAACTTAGATGAAGTGAAGTGCGTTGTCATTTCACTTGATGCTGTTGATCAACACTATTGGCAGCTCATTTTAAGTTCACTTCACCTAAGTTTTCACGGTGAGATATTTACGCAGATTCAGCTGCAGTAGCCCAGTGGTTAAGGCCACATCTAACGAGCCGTAAGTCGTTGGTTCGAATCTAAGCAGACATGCACTTGCATTGTGTATGTTATTAATTTCATCACGACTACTCGAAAAACTGTGAGGTGATGAAACATCGTGGTGAGGAAACCGGTACATCCGAGAACAAATAGATCGAAGACATAATAACATGCCTCGCAGTGGACACTAACAGTCTACCTTCTCTCACAGGGTTCTCCCTGCCTTCTGGCCTGAATCCCACCAGTAGGAATATTCCAGGCTGGTTGCCTAAGCAACCTAAGTGCACCTAAGTGCATGATTATACATTAAGAATCTTTTTTTTATTATTACCGAAAAGTTTTATCAATTTTACTCGACAAACTTTCGAGTGTTAGATACACATAATATAGTAAAAACTAACTCAGCGGCACCCTGAAGTTTGGACTAGGTACCTATTGGGCGGTAAATGGTAATAGGCAGTTCCTGGGGCATGGACCATGGGACACAAAATGGGACTTTATCGCTACTGCATGGTGAAATCTGCCAATCACCAGAAATCCACCCTATCACCAGGAAAGGAGCACCTGCTCTTAAGGGCAAAATTGGCGTGAAGTTTAGAATGATAATAAGAACAATCGATTTCACATCTTGTTTTTGACTCGATCTTCTACTGAATTTCTGTTAAAAAGTTTTTACCCTGCCATTAACAAAAACCTACATATGCCAGAAGACTTAAACATATAGGAACACTCAAATTCTATTCAGTGTCCTAATGACATAATCTACCTAGGCTGAAACCGACCCAGCTGGCGAAGGCACATACTGACTGACGCTAATAATAATCTAAACACACAACTCGACTCATATAATTTGATCGAATCAACTTATCGAGTAGTTGACACGAACACGTCACATCGAATCGATTCAAATCGATGCAATCATCTTAATTGAAAGTAACTCGAATGAGCTGTTGACTCGATGAAGGAAAACTAGATATTTGTATACCTAACATATTCATTCACTAATAATTCATAAGTCAATAAGCAATAACCGAGGTACTTACAGTAAATGAAAAAGTGTTTTTGTCTCTTTGTAAAGTTTTCAGGGCTAAACAGCTGAACCGATTTCGATGAAAATTGGTTCTGAGGTAGCTTGGATTCTGAGGACGGATAAAGAAACAAAAGATACGAAAAGTCAAAAGAATCCGTCAAGTGCGAGGGTGTGGGTTCCGTACCATAAGGTATTACTATTGACACAGATCTACTTTCTTTTTATTATTTACTAGGTTCCGCCCGTGGCTTCGCCCGCGTGGTATGTCCATAAAATGCATATGTCCTTCCCCAGGATTCAAAGGATCCCCATGCCATTTTCATCAAAAACTGTCTAGCCGTTTCTTTTTTTTTTTAATAGTTGGAACAAACAGACAGACAGAAAATAAATTTTTAAATTAATGTTTTGTTATAAGTACCGTATAATACTTTCCTAAGCATTTAGTAATAAGCTGTTCTTTTTACATTACAAACACACACTTTCATTTTATTTATTTTTCATGATAATACAGGCCATTTATCTACTAATTACTGTACAAATTGCATTTGGCTGTCTGGCTGGTTGACAGACAAACAGATTACGCGGCCACTCGCTCCCATTATCACCCTTTGGGTACAGATCCCTTACAATAAACCTTGAAGGAAGAAACAGGTTAGGGAGGTTTTTAAAGGAAAATTTAGAAACACACAGACGAAGTCACGTTCAAAACGCTAGTGTGTTATTTTTTTGGCCTTTGACCTTTAATTAAAAAAACTGTTCAAATAACTAAAACCGTTCAAACAGTGAAGTTAAATGTCATTCATGGCGGATTGCTTGAGTTGATGGCAGTTTGTGGCTATTAGCAGTCAGAGTACAACTCTATCTGTATTTTGGAAACAATTTTCACATTGATTTTCTATTGAAAATTATCGACTAAACTTATCCAGACGGACAACCAAAATTGCGCAATTCATGGCAAGTGTTGTTGCAATTCTTGTATTGCTGTAAAGTGCTCGGTGTTGCCGAGACGTTGAAATTGCCTAGAATTGTGCATTTGAGTTGCCCGTGTAGGCGGACTCTTAGAAATTGTGTGATAGCTACGTTATTTTATGGTATTCCATAGAACCGCCCAGTGTGAGATTAGCTATCTAATCCCATTTTAAAGTGTGTTCGTATGTATCCTAAGTCTGTCGTTTCATTTTGGTTGATATTTATTAGTTTTTACTGTTAGAGTCATTGATAAATTCATTCAATTGTTTCAGGATCTATTGGAGCGAATATTCCGCCTGTTCGACGCAGATTCGATAGATCATTTAGATCAAAATGATTGGCTTGAATACTTGAAGGAACGTCTCACGTAAGTTGCAATTATTTCACTTTTCCGTTTTTGTTACCTCCGGATAAGTTCCGGATAATAATATAACTGCAAAGAAATTAATGCAAACTCCGTTCCATTTTTCTATTAATCTGGTGTATCCAAACTATTAAACAAGCCCTGAATTGATTGTATTGATGTAACTATAACCCGTCCAAAGTTTCAACGCATGTAATAGTAATAACTTTGCGCCCAAGCGCCATCTAGCGGCGAATAGAATAGGCAACTTTTAAACTTACATTCAACTATGTTTACAGAGATGACAAACAGTTGGATTTCGTGGAGCAAGTAGAAAGTGTAGCATACGTCCTATGCGGGAACGGTGTGATAACTTTGGATACGTTTCAACGCATCCTACGAAATAAAGTTGTAAGTATACTTTTGTTAACAACGCTATCTCTTAGCGAGTAGCGTAACTAGCTTGAGCTTGTAGTGTTTGATTAGCGTAAGAGAGGGCGCTGTTTTAAATATCTAAGCACCGACAGTAAAAGAAAAGTGTAAAAATGCAGGTAGCTTTTGCAAATATTTATCCACTTACACCTATTACTGTCATAATTTTTGTATATTCCTACTTTCGCTGTTAAGTGGTTTTCTTGAGATATTTTTGTTTTCAGGTGACAAACAAGTTCTTCAGGGTAGTGGACACGGATGGTGACAGCTATACGACGGCTGACGAAATCATGGAGTTCTTGTCTACAGTTACCAGTAGCAGGTATTGTTGGAATTTTTGTCTCATATAAACGGCAATTTTGTTGGCCTTTTTTTCCTAAAGACATAGCCTGACACAGGCTATACCAGGTATACTAGGTATCTAATTACTTAAAGCAGCCTGAACGGACGGAAGCATCTTTTTGTTTACATTTACAACTGCTGAACACCAATGCATCAACACCATTTCTTTTTACAATCGCAGTGATATATGTAAATTGTATGGCGAATAATTTTGCCACTTTCAGACCTGTAACAAAAATACATATTATATTACTAAAATAAGCCCTAAAATAATTAAAAAAAAAAAGTTTAAAACTAAAACCCGACTACTGAAAAGGATGAAACAAGAAAGTACCTTCCCGTGGTCGTATGCTACCGTAGCTTATAAATGTATACGGCGATTGGATTAATGTTGTGTAGAGATTTACAGCAACAGTTTAGTTGGTATTAATTAGCTCGTTTAACTCATTTCATGTAAGTACAACTTATTAATCTTTAAGGATCAACGTTGTAAGATACTTCAGCAAAGCAAGTAGTTATACTTAACAACAACAGATATACTTAACAACAATGGAACAATCTTACTAATAATATAAACGTGAAAGTTTGTGGGGATCAGGGGCGGATCTACTTAATGGCTTTTTGGGCTGCAGCCCAGGGCCCCGTGGATACAGAGGGCCCCCAACCGAACTGAAAACAATAGACTATATTGTCAATAATAAAAATTATGTAGAATTAAATAAAATCGTATCATAATAAAATGGCAATTGGTTGAGTAATTAGGTAGGGCAATTAGGTAGGGCCCCTTATTAGCCCAGGGCCCCACAAATTCAAGATCCGCCCCTGGTGGGGATGGATAGATGTTTGTTACTCTTTCACGCAAAAAATTCTGAACGGATTAGGATGTTTGGCACAAAAATAGTTTATAACCTGGATTAACACATAGGATACTTTTTATCCCGGTAGTGCGTTCCCGTGGGATAATTTCCGGCTCCCACGCGGGCGAAACCGCTGACAAAAGCTAATAAATTATGAACTTGTAAAACTGGACCCCCACCTTTGTTTCAGACCTCGAGTCGGCTTCGACAAGCACAGTGTGGATCGACTAGAAAAGCTATTCCGAGCGACTGTCGGAGATGAGAAGGAGATCACCAGGGAGCAGTTCCAGAAGATTGTTGTGTCTAAGAATGTAAGTTAATAATAACACTCGTTTCTATACGTTATGACACCTATCTATATGTATACCGACCGATGGTGGTTACAGCCTAGATACGAACACAACTATTATATTTGCAAGTGAAAAATTACCTTCAGAGCAAGAAAACTAGTTGTTATACCATTAAAAATATACTTTTGTCGCCCTAACTACACACCACACACTTTTGAGGACACCACTTTTGAAGATAATTCCAGTTGTACGACGCACTTTCTGTCTTACTGCTATCGTTGAATATTTTTTGAATGCCCGCGTTTGACTACAATTTTATCTGATAATTGGCGATGGTGTTCAGCTGCAACCGGTTTGACTGGAAGCCAACCTTAACAGAGTTGTGACAAGACTAGGCTGATGATGATGATGAAGATGAGTAGGTGCTGGTGTGGTGGACGATAGTAGTGGTTGTACAATTGTTTTAAAGTAGGTAACTAATTCTCGAGACTTGAATACTTGTTGACAACTTCCCTGTTTCCTGTGCTTCATAGCAGTTTATTGTGTTTTTGCAGTGCATATTTACCAACATAATAAACTACCTATAATTTTACCCAGAATGTTTCTGTTTCCAGCCCTTCTTCACGGAGCGCGTGTTCCAGATCTTCGACGAGGATGACTCGGGCGCCATCTCCCTGCAGGAGTTCATCGCAGCCGTGCATCGCTTCGCTGGACAGACGCCGGAGGATAAGATACGGTTCCTCTTCAAGGTTTATGATTTAGATGGTAAGAATAATACAGTTCAACCCTTTTGATTAAAAACACCACCTAAAGAAAGATACAAAAACGTCTGCAATAGGAAAGTTTCTAAAACTTTTTCATAAATGCTTCTTACTTTATTTATGTAGGGGCACATGGGGCCATGGCGTTCCTGTCCTTTCAGGCATACATTATTCACTACCTAAGCCTAAGAATTAAAATCCTTATTCTCACAGGCGACGGCCTAATTCAGCACCGCGAGTTAGCACACGTGATGCGTGCGTGCATGGAGGAAAACGGCATGCAGTTCAGCGACGAGCAGCTGCTGCACCTCACCAGCGCCATGTTTGAGGACGCGGACACCGAACAGCGCGGCGCCATCACGTATGAGGCGCTGAAGAAGCAGTTGGGGAACCATGATGGGTTGCTGGAGAATTTGTCGATTAGGTAAGATTGGGTTTAGGTACGTTCGCATGGTTCGGAATTTTTGGATGTTACTAGCAACATACTCGTACAAACTTAGAAGGTTGTTGTTTTCATTTTGACTAGCTCAAGAGAGGTGTGAAAGATAGAATTCAAACAGATAACAAGTTCTATAGTATATAGCAGAACTAACTAGCAATACGTTTTAATTTTCAAGAAAATCTACTCTTGTGCCAGATATCAATTAACAGTTACGTTATTTTACTTAGATAATAAGCATGATAATTATGGTAACTATACTATTGTCATAACACGCTTACTACTTACAACTACCGACCCTTTGATCTGTCATTCTTGGGCTGGTCAAATCTTTCGTATAAGTATGTCTGGCAATTAAATAGTTACGCACTCAATAACATTGAGAATCAAGATTGATTTTGTATTTAATCTTACCTCCCTCAGCATCGACCGCTGGCTAGTCCCTCCGAAGCAGGATCCGAAGCCCGTTTCCTTCTCCCAGCGCCTGTGGAACCTCAAGCCCTACCAGCTCTCCCTGCCCTACTTCAGGAACAACTACGTGTTCCTCACGTACTTAGCGCTGTTCTTCATGGTCAACGCTGGCTTGTTCATCGCTAGGGTTGTGGAGTACAGGAAGATGAATGCTAATGTATTTGTTATATTTGCTAGGGCTTGTGGTGAGTGAATCGTTTATTCTTTGTCTATTCTCTATAATGTATACGTTGTGTGATGTATCGGCTACTATTGAATGCCGATTTTCTAAAGCAAGACTACTTGCCAGTCTTTTAGTTACGTTTATTTAAGGATGGCTATATTTATTAGAATTAGCGAATGGATTGAATATAGCAGTATTTTTGTTATTAATACAATCTTCTTGACATTAATTCATTATCATTATACCCGAGCACGAGAAATGAGAAATTTCTTTACCACTTCAACGGGCATATGAATATCTTTGCCTATTGTTAAACAAAGACCTTTACTCATAAACACAAGGGACGAGCATTGATTCAATTTGTAATTGAATCAATGCTCGTCGTGCCTTGCTTGCTTACTAGCAGAACATTGAATAAGAGCATATTTATTTCTTCATCATCTTAATTAAAGAAAGACAAAAGAGCATTAGTTTAAGTTTGTAAGTAGTAATATGTAGTTAATGAACAACATGATTGACGCATTGCATGAGCTTTTGGTTATTACCTACTTATCAACTTTTTTCCACATTCCAGGTCAATGCCTAAACTTCACCTGTTCCTGGGTGCTGGTACTGATGCTGCGTCACTGCCTCACAGAGCTGCGCGTGCGCGGGTTTAGCTCGTACCTGCCGCTAGACCATCACATCTACCTGCATAAGCTGACTGGAGTGTTGATAGCGGTGTACAGCGCGGTGCACACTGTCATGCATTTGTGTAATTTTAGTAAGTACTACAGGACCTATTACATAAAGAAAAATAAAGAAAATACGTATATTTGCGCTACTTACATGTATATTTTAGACATAACTAGCAGCGCCCCACGGTTTCACCTGCATAAGTGTCAATCCCGTGGGAATATTGGGATAAAATCTGTCCTATGTCCTTTCCCGGGACTCAAACCATCTCTATACCAAATTTCTTCAAAATCGGTTCTGCGGTTTAAGTGTGTGAAGAGGTAACAGACAGACACACTTTCGCATTTACCTATAATATTAGTATGGATGCGACCTAATGAAAATCTTATAAATAAAATAATTAAGTACTTACCTTACTAAGTAATTTCGACCTTGCTCGGCGAGCCAGGCGTTTATGTTCCGTTTATGCCGCATATTTTGACACTCGCATTTCGGTTCTCTTCCCGTTGACCTAGAATCATGAAACCTGGCAAGAAGCAATCTCATGTAGCACAAATAATAAAGGAAAAATCTGAAAACCGTAAATTTGTAGTTACATAGGTACCTACAAATTTGTACGGAACCCTCTCGGTGCGCGAGTCCGTCTTGCCCTTCACCGTTACCACAAAACAACCGAAAAATTGTAAAAATAGTGAATCTAACCGAAAACTATCAAGACGTTGCAAAAAAACATCAACACTATAATAAAATTGTGTATAGAGTCCGTTTGCAAAAGAGAAAAAGAGTTTTCTGCCGAAACCAGGGATTGAACCAGGGACCTTTAGATCTTCAGTCTAACGCTCTCCCAACTGAGCTATTTCGGCTGTACTAAGTGTTTCGAAATTATAACTCGCTAACTAACCTAATTTGTAGACACTACTACGACAAGGGCTTATCGCACAGAGGAGTTTGTGTGCTGGGTTCGATTCTCGGGTATTTATAGTGGGCTGTGATAATGACGTAATCGTGAATTATTGAAGTGAAAACTTCTGTAGGCGTTTTGAGCGATTTTTCGTAGGGGAAAATCTGATGGGTTCGCTTTACTGGCATGCTAATGTTAATTAACAATATAGGGTCATATTAAATTAGCTAGCAAAACTTCGCAGATGTGATGGGTACCTATCGACATCTAAACAAGAGAAACCAAAAAAAAATATTAATGTTTTTTGGATTCAATGACCCCTGACTAGTTACTTAAAGTATTAGTTGAGAAAATTGTTTTTTTTTTTTTGTTTTATCATGTTTAGATATCGAAACCCATCATATCAGCGGAGTTTCGCTAGGTAATTTTATTTGTCCCCCGTACTTGAAACAAACCATTCTTAACCATGAACCCCTTACTTTTTCCAGGTCTCGTGGTAGTCCACGACCCAGTCCTCAATAAGAACAACTACACACTGTCAGAGTGGCTGCTCACAGAGAAGCCCGGCTTATTCGGCATGATCGGTGGCTGTGCTAACCCCACCGGTGTAGCGCTAGCCGTGATACTGCTCGTCATGTTCGTGTGCAGCCAGCCTTTTATTAGGAGGGGAGGGAGTTTTGAGGTAAGTTGTATCACTCAGACCCAGTATATTCTCTATCTTGTTTTTACTTTTACAAAATCAAAGTTAAAGGGGTTCGAAGATTTTTATATGAAGCCTGCCAGTACCTACTGTCGCGCCATTTTGAAAATGGCAGCCACACATTAGACCGAGATATTGAAGTTCAAAGTTGATCACGTGACTCAATCATGAACTTTGAACGTTAATATCTCGGAAACGTGACACTTTACGGGGTTTGGTCTAAGTATGTTTTCTGTTTGCATTCATGTCAGCTATCGATTTATGTAGATCACATGGGTGGCCGCCATTATTAAAATGGCGCGACAGTTGGCATTCCACGGATCTTCAAAGCCAGTAAAACAGTATTGCACAGTAATAATCTAAAAGCGATGCTTAAAGTTAAGTGCGCTTAAATATAAGCAAAGTTTGTAAGCAAAAAAGGGTCAATGTTTAACACAGTTTGGAGAACGGTCTACTAGCGCGGGACTATTAATCCCCTGTTTTCTATTCCCAGGTATTCTACTGGACCCATCTTCTGTACGTGCCCTTCTGGCTGCTCCTCCTGCTGCACGCACCCAACTTCTGGAAGTGGTTCGTGGTGCCCGGGACTGTTTACCTGAGTGAGAGGATCATGAGACTAGCTTGGATGAGGTGGGTTTCTACCTGTATATCTGTTATGCTTATGCTTTTACTGTAAGTTTTGACGTTCAAAAGTGCCTTTAATGTGCCTATTTGAAATAAATGATTTGACTTTGCTTGTGTTTTCAGAGCAAATTGTGTATGGCTCGGCTCAGTCAAGTTTCATCGTGGTTGATGGAAACTTTAAAGGAAAATAAATAAATTGAAAGTTGGTTAGGTGAATTGGTGGTGGTATGGTTGGTATACTAAAGGGTATATCATTCGACAATACGTACAATACTAAGTTTGTACAATATTAAGGTTTGGTGGTATTCTGTGAATAGCTAAGAATGGTCTTAGCTTCTCAAAAATACAGAAAGGAAAAGCTTTCCCTGTGCAGAGACTTTTATTATGTACGGTTCATGTTGGTATGTATGCTCATGGCAATCACTCAGCGAAATTGTGAAGTTAGAAAATTGTAAAACCATAGTTTGATGTCGAACTATCAAGGTACATATTTGTGATTCCAGATCAGAGCGCGGCAAGACCTACATCTCGTCCGGCATCCTGCTCCCGTCGCGCGTGACGCACCTCGTGGTGAAGCGCCCCCCCCTGTTCCACTTCCACGCGGGGGACTACGTGTTCGTGAACATTCCCGCCATCGCCACGTATGAGTGGCATCCATTCACTATTAGCAGTGCGCCGGAGCAGGAAGGTTAGTATTTTGTTTACATTAAATGCCAATTAAAGGAGCCTCTGCACGTTGGGTGTTTTTGCACAACTTATCTTAAGCCAATAACCAGCAGAGGCAACTGAATGCCTGCTCAAATAATTTCAGCAACCATATTAACCTGGCACTTGACGCACAGTATGTTTTTTACACTTGTCGGGTCTGAGTCCGTATGCTCGCATGGCACATAAGGTTTTGTAATAATACTAGCTGGGCTATGTGAACTATTGATCGAGGTGGTTGCATCTCTTATACCTTCGTCTCGAAACGTGAATAGCACTGTACTGACAGTACTCAAACAGAAAAAAAAACAATCAAATCAGCTACGATTCCCTTTATACTCCTCCTTCAGTTAGTACTTCTTTTAAGCCAAATCATACAAGGTAAAGTTTGTTTCCCATATTTTCAGACTATATTTGGCTTCACATCCGCGGCGTTGGTCAGTGGACCAACCGTCTGTACTCATACTTTGAGAGAGAACAGGCCAGACTACACGGAGAAGAGCTGCCGGCTAATGAGAGTGCACATGAGTAAGTTATATCTTTTCAGATCATATTTGTTTTCTGCATCCTAATTGCATAGCGCAATTTCATTCACATTCTGAGGATTATGAAGGAAATTCGTAATCCATAGCTTCCTAGGTTTGAAAAATTCGTTTGCAAAACAACGTAAACAACGTAATGAACGTGGCTGAACTGTCAAAATGTAAGGCGCTACGATCGATTGCCACTTTAGATGTGTAAAAAAACCGGTCATTTCATGTCATACGTTTTTTTTGTCGGCTAATACGTGTTACTAAAACAGTTCTAAAGATACAGCCTTGTAATAAACAGTCGAACAGATAGACGGCGAAGCTTATTTGTATAGTAATAGGTGCCCAAAAATCTAATATATCAAACTTCCTGCTTATATGAAACTCCCTGCTTGATATATAATATATGAAACTCCCTGCTTGGGAAAACAAATCTAAGCTCTAGCGTAATCTTATGGAGATATTACAATAACCTTTGATCTTCATAGTCAAGCAAACTCAAAAATAACTGACATCCATTCTTCCAGGAAACTAGCTCGTTCCATATCCACTCAGAGTAAGAAGAGTCGCAAGAGTTCCATCGCCAGCGCTAAGAAGCGATCAGTCGACTTCTCTCCGAGGAGTTACACCAACGATGCGTATGTAGGAGATGACGGGAATGGAGATGTGAAACAAAATGAAGGTATGTTTTAAGGTTTTTGGCAGCAGACTAAAAATGTAACTTTTAGACCAAAATTTGCTGAAGAAAAAACACATACTGTCCATTCCTAGGTTACCTGGAAAAGAGCAGAGGTGGCCCATCGGTAACGGCCTCAACTTACGAGTTGTAGGTTGTGGGTTCGAACCCAAAAATGGCACTTTTCTTTGTATAATTTATTTCCTCACCACTGCTCTCAAAACGGTGAAGGAAAACATCGTGAGGAAACCGGCATGTCTTAAGATCCAAGATTCGAAGACATGTGACATCTACCAAGCTGCACTGGGCCCGCTTGGTGGGATCACGGCCCACTCCCTCGCACAGCGAGGAGACCTGTGTCCCAGCAGTGGGAACGTTATGGGCTGATTATGCTTATTCTGGAAATTATCGCAGAAAGCAGTGGGCCCATGTTATGTATTCTCTGGTGTACAATAAGGTATATACAGGGTTAGTTTTCAAAGACCAGCCAAAAAGGGTTTGGTACAGACCAACAAACTGAACAATTTTGTCCATGGGACCAACAACGTAATCGCGAATAAAAATTCAGCCCTCCCATACGTTCTATGTCTAGCTCGAGTAGGTATTGAAGTTTTCTATGGGACAGTTGATAAATTCAGCCCTCCCATACGTTCTAGCTCGAGTAGGTATTGAAGTTTTCTATGGGACAGTGTTGATAAATTCAGCCCTCCCATACGTTCTAGCTCGAGTAGGTATTGAAGTTTTCTATGGGACAGTTGATAAATTCAGCCCTCCCATACGTTCTAGCTCGAGTAGGTATTGAAGTTTTCTATGGGACAGTTGATAAATTCAGCCCTCCCATACGTTCTAGCTCGAGTAGGTATTGAAGTTTTCTATGGGACAGTTGATAAATTCAGCCCTCCCATACGTTCTAGCTCGAGTAGGTATTGAAGTTTTCTATGGGACAGTTGATAAATTCAGCCCTCCCATACGTTCTAGCTCGAGTAGGTATTGAAGTTTTCTATGGGACAGTTGATAAATTTTTCGTGATTACGATATTGGTCCCATGGAGAAAGTTGTTCAGTTTGATGGTCTGTACCACACCTTTAAATTTAGCTTGTCTTTGAAGACTGACCCTGTATGTGCAAATAAATAAATAGTGGCTAGTTTCAGGGCGGTTTAGGCTAAGAGTCTTTCACTTTCCCACAGATTATTGAACCGTTTTACACAAAATTGCTAGCCTTTTAACACGAATTCAAAGACGTAAACGGTTACCATCTGTCGAGGAATCGTGTGTAGTTTGACTTTAGTATAATAACACATATAAAGATTTTTTGTAGTCATCACATATTGTGAACTGGCATTTTCATTTTGACTTGGCTTTATTTCTAGTAGATAGTTATGTGTCTGTAAGAATAGATGATGATGATGTGATATTGTAAAGTACCTAATCAATTACAAAATAATAACTGACAATATTAAATTATAAAAACCTCAATCTTCTTTATTTCTAGCACCAAAGTCACCAACCAAGATATCCTACCAACCGTCACTGCTGTTGGCTCCAGCCAGAACGTTAGAGAAGTCTCGCTCCATGCCCGATGTGCAGAAGAACGTGAAGAAACGACAGCGGTTGATGGCGTGAGTTTAAAGTTACTTGTGGTTATGTGAGAACTTGGCTGACGGCATTGTCGTGCGTCTGTATGTTAAAATATTGTAAATTAATGATAGGTTGAGTTTCAAAAAGGAAGTACAGAATCATATACGTAAATGTTATGCATTTGAACTTAGTCTCCGTCTCTCGATGTTGTAAAAAATAAGGACATAAGCATAGATCTGAGTGAAGCAATAATGACTGTAAACATACCTAGCAGAAGAATTAAAGTATCTACATGGGAAAGGAGTAAAAACAAGGCAAAATATAAAGTTAAGAAAATAACAGCCTTCATGCATAATCTTTATTAGCTATTCCACCTCTTAAAACCGCACGTAAAATGAAGGGTGTAAACATGGTGTAAAGATGACGCATCTAATAAAAATCCGGGAGCCCCATTAATGTGTTTTTATTAATTTTAACTCGTTTCTTTCCAGTCTCCGCGACTTCATGCGCTCAGATTCAGAGAGCAAGCTAGACGAGAAGTCAATCTTTCACGCTCGCAAGACCTTCGGCCTCGCATGCAAGATCCCCCAGAACAAGTCACTGGTCCACAGCTTCCGGTACATGAGGACAAAGCCGACCATCATCGCGTTCAAGACACCCAGCTTCGACGAGAGGAGGAGGAGTAATGATAGTATACTGACTATCGGTGAGTTTCTATACTTCCAATTAGGCACTATAACTTTTTTCGTTGATTAAAATCTTTGACTGGATCTGAAGCAATCATTGGGATGGTAATTTTAAGCAGTGGACGCTTTCCGGTAGATTTTTTATTTTCAACGAGTAGTTTCTGTCATTAGTTACTTGCATACTACATATATTGAGACCTACTGGACTGTAAAAATGTGGGTAATAAGCCTTTAATAGTTTTTTTTTTGAAAGTCAAGTCTTTTTTTAAGTTTTTGGTCGGCTGAAACTTGTTTGGCCTTTTATCTTGGCAATTTTACCAAGATAGAGTATTCAATTTTACCCATGGCCACAATTTCACGATGGGACAATATGTAGTAAAATATTCTTTCTTCCATAGTTATGTGGTATGATGATAATGTATGTCTAATAAATCATCAGATCTGAACTGTCCATTTATTTATTTATTTATATATACTTTATTGTACACCAGAAAATACATAACAAAAAAAATACGATTATGAATACAAAACATACAATGGGCAGCCTTATCGCTTTCTGCGATCTCTTCCAGGCAACCTTGGAATGGACAGTGATTGCGTGGATATAAAAAATGGGGTTGTCAATGGTGCAACATAATATACTATAATAGATACATAGATATATATGACGCATCCGGTCATGCATTTGACTAGTCGGAACGCTAGCGCCATCTGGTGGCGCTTGACAGAGTCTAACCTGAGTCCGTGGGGGTTAGAAAACAGCTCGACAGAACGGTGTGGAGCTCACTTTGGACTTTGGACTTTGGACTTGGACATTGGACATCGTACGGACAACATGTGCTCAGAAACTGTCCAGCGTTCCGGATCTGGTTGTGTCGTGTACCTACAGTGTGTAATTTGCTAGTGTGATTAAATTGTTCGTGAAAATATAATCTTATTTGAACTGCAAACGGTTTTTCTATTGCGCAATAACCAACACATACCCACTGTACGCCCACAATAGTTAAATATGGCTGATAATAACGAGACACACTATACCTTCTCCGTCATATATAATGCTGTATAATAGATACATAAATAAATACATATTAAATATACGTATAAAAAACGAAAATAAACGATGACCATACATTATTGCAGCTACAAAAACAAAATCACAACAACAAGTAATGTTCCTTCACGAGTCTCTTAAATACAGCTAACGATTGTGCGCGTTTTATTTGAACTGGCAATGCATTCCATAAACGAGCGGCCTGAATAGAAAAGGATTTGTCGAAAAATGTTGTAGAATGCATTGGCATTTTAAGCTTTTCCATTCTTACAATAATGATCTTTTTTCAGCACGTCGCCGTCTGTCAAAGAGTTTATCACCGGACAGAGACGTGGAACAGCCGGAGAAGATCGTAGAGGTTGAGAACGATGGCTCAGAGGCCACCGATGACTTCGAGAGCAACTACCCTATTGGAAAGCCTTTGGAGGTATATACATGTAACATGATATTCTGATTGTTTTTTTAGTGATAGTGCTCATTAGAGTTCAAAACGTCATTAGTTTTTTCTATCAAGAAAATCTTTTCAATATTGTGTAAATAGCGTTGAACTCTTCTTGCATCATTCGGATATAGTACAGCAGGCCCATATTTAATACACGTCGGATCTTCACAAATTTTTATATTATCTGTATTTAAGTTAAACGTAAACTAAGATTGACTTGACTTCTTGATGTTGTTGCATCGTGGTTGTCTACGACGGCAACGTTTAGATCGCTGTACCACTGTGATTCTCGCTGCACCACTCTGCTTACAAAGGCAAAATTAAAAGTAATACGTTAAAATTCCAGATCTACCTCGACGGTCCGTACGGCGCGGCCTCCTCGCACATCTTCCTCGCCGAGCATGCTGCCCTGGTGGCGGCCGGCATAGGGGTGACCCCCTTCGCGTCCATCCTGCAGGCCGTCATGTACCGCTACTGGAGCGCCAGGCAGGACTGTCCCAAGTGCGGACACACGTGGGCTTCGGACATGCCCAGGCATAATATGAATTTGAAGAAGGTGAGTGCGTATTAACTCATTCTATATTATCAGTTGCAATACCAGATTCCAGTGTAAAAATGTTTATGAGTAGACTGGCCACAGATATAGATAGACCTAAATAACGCAAGTATCGCGATCTGTATGAAAACCACGCGTGCCGTTTTTGACTACCTACTATGACGTCACAAGCACTATTTAGTGATGGGAAAATCAAATCGATTCAAGGACGCCGCCGCGTGCGGCACCCCCCTCGCCCCCCTCCCCCCCCCCCCCGGGGCCCTAGCGCCAGCTCTCACGCTCCCCCAGCCAGCAGTACACAGGACTTACCGCGACAGTGGCGGCTTACGATTTTTGTATGTAAGCTGGGCACGCGAAGTAGGTGCTCTTGCGTTATTTGTATGTATCTGTGGGATTGGCAATATAATCCTACTTTCCAGTTTGATTTATGTATTGAGTTGTACAAGGGAGACGTATAACTAGCAATACATTTTATAATACCTACTAGTAGCTAGCATTCATCCACACTAATTGCGTAACTTCCAATCACAATCTGAATCATTTTGAAAGATACTGCTAATCCAATGCATCATATGTTCGAAAAATTCGTCTGCTCAAAAACGTAAATAACGCAATGAATGTTGTTGAACTGTCAAAGTTAAAGCTACTAATACTGTTGGTATATTACGTAAATACCCCGCTACGAATGTTACTGAAAGGTTTGTGTGAAATTCAGAACAAGAATTCCACACATTATAGTACTCAAGAGATATATCATCTAACTTCATCCACAATCAATCCGAAGAAGAAGCCACACAGTGAACTCGTAGATTTAAAACAAACTCAAACTTTTCGTCTGGTTAGTAATCTAGTAGCAATAATAGCACATTATTCTAGAACCCCTAGAGAAGAAATTTTCGCTGCTTAACAAAAAAAAAAAAAACTCATAAAAAAGTATCTGAGTACCAACCTGAGCAGTTAAAATGAATGGAAAAGCATTTTTTTTAAATAACCGACGTAAAATTTCAACGCAGGTTGCAGAATCAATGCTAACAGGTTACGCGGCGAAGTCCCTTCTACCCTACCCTTAAGATGTAATAGATAATGACACTGAACATTTAACTCTAAGTAAAATGAATAAGCTCGCAGTTTTACTATACCACTCTTACACCTTCATTCCAGGTGGACTTCTTCTGGATAAACCGCGAGCAGCGTTCGTTCGAGTGGTTCGTCTCGCTCCTCTCGCAGCTGGAGATAGAACAGGCTGAACTAGGAGGAGCCCTGGACCGGTTCCTAGACATGCATATGTACATTACCAGCGCGTTACAGAAGTCCGATATGAAAGCAGTGGGGTTACAGCTGGCGTTGGATTTATTACATGAGAAGGTGGGTGCTTTGTTCCGTTATTACAACTATTTGTGCGCCGTAAGTGCGTACCTAATTTTGACTATTCCTATGAAAAAAGGGCGCACGATGACGTTGCCAAATTGCTCGCCTACGCGGAAGTGTATGCATCTTTTACCTTAATGATGTGCTCCAAATTTTTTTTACAACACCTTGTTTTTAAAGTAATTAAATTAATTTGCCGCACCTATTCAATTTCATCTTGTATGATCGAAGTTAACATCTGTTGTTAACTTCTTCTCAGTTTAACAACATTTCAACTTGTAATTCTTCGTCTGCAACCTTGCATAGGTTGCACTTACAATCAGCATCTTTCTTTAGGTAATAAACGTAATGCTTTACAGGAAAAACGAGACTTAATAACCGGCCTAAAGACCAGGACAAACGCCGGGCGCCCGAACTGGGACAAAGTGTTCAAGCAGCTGCAGGAGCAGAACAAAGGAAAGGTGACGGTGTTCTACTGTGGGCCGCCGCAGCTCGCCAAGATACTGAGGGTCAAGTGCGACCAGTTCGGCTTCGGGTTTAGGAAGGAGGTCTTCTAGTGTATTAAGTTTTAGATCAGAACCATCAGTTGAATGAAGGGTGGGGTTTTAGTCTCTAACATTTTATTAGAGATTTTTTTCTTAAGTGTGCATACACACACGCTGCTACCGACACGCGCCGACAGCTGCAGTTGCCCCTGCCATCGCCGCGTGTAGCTCGGGTGTATGCACGCTTATTGGTGTTATGAAAGCTGTGATAAGCACACAAATGACATTGTGCGAATGTATTTTCAACTTAAAACAACACGCAAAAAATGTATTATAAAAAAAATGATTGACAAAAATTTGCCAGAACACTGCCTTGCTTCCAAAATAATTTTATAAGTATCGTGTATTCAAATGACATTAAATTTTATTAATAGTTACGTGACATTATTATGATTTATTTAGGTCTTAGGATTTAAAAAAATAAATTATCCGTAGAATGTCTTAGTTTATCAATGTGCTTTTAAATATATTATGAGATTATTCCATTAGTGTTATAATTAATTTATTTGCTTAGGATTAAATTCCATGATATTAAATTGCTTAGCAAATAGCTTGACAACTGTAAAATTATTCACATATTATCATGGCTATATAAAAACGTATTTTTCTTGCAAAATAATTGCACGCTCAGACTAAAACGTCAACTCATGGTTCCAGTGTCCTACTAATATTATAAATTAGGAAATTTTTTGAAGATGTTTGGATGTTTGTTACTCAATCACGCGTAAACCGTTAATTTAGATGAAAATTGGCACATAGATATACCATTTCCTGCATTAACACGTAGGATACTTTTTATCCCATATTCCTACGGGATCAAAACTTACGCGATTAAAACCGCGGGGTACTGCTAGTGAAATATAAAACCTTTTGGAATACTAACAAAACTCGATATTTGACTAACTAGATTACCTATTTATTGATTAAAATACTTTTATAATCAATAATATTTTAAAAGGACCGCGTGCACAAAATAACAATATTAATATCATGATTAATTCCTGGTCCTTTTTTGATAAAATTGTTATGTTTGTACAACTTGGCGGAGCCATTGCCGTGCCACCAGTAAATAGGTACTCGGAAAGTATAATAATTAAAATGGCAAAAAGTACTTATAAGTTACATTAAGTCACGTCAATTATATAAATAATAATATAATTATTTTAAAATGTACCTATTAAGATAAGAATAAAATACATTATTTAATTTACTTATAGTTACCACATTGTTAGTCATTGTTTCAAAAAAATATTTCGACATTACCTACTGTTACATAATTAAAATAATTTTTAAAAGAAACAGTTTGATTTTCCTCTCATATCATTAAAAACTCTGCTGTTTCACTTTTTCGTAGAAATATCGAACTTTAACAACTTATGATTGCTCCCATACAATATTTATTGTAATCACTTTCAGACTAGTTAGAGCAACACATTGCTGCGGGGAATTGCGTGTCGCACTATCAGTAGCAATGGCTTTCATTTTGACAGTTCAACACTATTCATTACATGATTTACGTTGTTGAGCAGACAAATTTTCGAACATAAGAAGCAATGTTTTAGCAATATCCTTCAAAATAATTCAGATTGAAATTTATAGTGTGATACGTAATTAAGATGCTGGTCCTAAGCCTTTCGACGGCTTACACACTAAAGCCACGAAGCAAAAGATGACGATTGTTTTGAAAATAAACGCTTGGACTGTCCGCGAGAAAATAAAAAAAATACCATTTACAAAATCCATTTAAGGGGCTTACAGGACCTAAAGCGCGGGGATTGCATAGAAAAGAAAGAGAAGCGCGATGACACAACGCTGGTAATTTATTGCAAAATATGAAACAATTATTTAATTACAAAAAATCTATTGTTTGGACGAAAAAATTAAAACACTAGTCTTTTAGTATATTGCTTGTCGAATAATCTGACAAAAAAATCAGAATGATTGTATGTATATTAGTATGGTTTTTATTGTAAAAAGAAAGTTTTTAAGGTATCTTCATGATTTTTTACTACTTATCAAATTAGTCGTATTATGTTTTCAATACACTATCTACCTAGCATATGATACGCTTTGGGTGATAGTCAGGTCGAAACCTATAATTTGAAACTAGGGATATACTTACTGTGATTATTGCCTGTTGTAGTTGCCTTGTGAATAACACTTTTTCTTCTGTCTTCACACTACTTTTTATGATCATTAGATCTCGCTTTTTGAATAGCCTGTTTAGCATTTAAAGTTTTTCCATCAAGTGATGCAAGGTTCCTTGGTGTTGGATTCCCTCTAAATTTAAGTGGCAGTCGACGCTCTGCAACCAATTTAGATATATCTGGACCCCAATATCCCTTCGGCTTAAACTTGGTATATTACAAAATTTAATAAGTGGAATATTCTGATCGGCTGCTCTATTTATTTGATATGTGTATTAAAACTATCGAGAAGACCATTTCTATATCCAGTCCAGTTGGCTAATTTGTAGTTGCGTTTTTTATGGAAGTAAACATCCTCGTAGTAATTTACTTTAAATTTAATGAATAAATGATCATTACCTAAGTTTTCGTTCATAACATTCCAGTCAAAATTAATAGCGATATCCACAGATGCAAATGTAACATCGGGTGAAGAAGATTGCAAGATATTATTCACTAATTTAATCCTAGTGGGCTGTCCTGTATTCAGAGATGTAAAACCAAATTCTAATGCTGACTCAAAAATTTGTTGACCTCTATTATCATTTTTATACTACCAATTCGTGTGATGAGCGTTAAGATCTCCCGCAACTAAAAAAATATTTGGAAATAAAGAAACAATCAAATCAATCAATCAATATTCACTATTTTTTATATTTTTAAATGATTTTTTGTACAATTTTTTTCTATTTTAAGAAACATTTAAAAATGTACTTATCAAATATGAAATAATCTAATCGTATGCTGCACCGGTTGCCGTCATTACGTCAACGCCAGCTGTCATAGCATTGTCTTAGCATTATGCTAATAAGCAAGGGTCGTTTTTAATGGATGTGACGCATGTGGAAAACATGTTAGACACATGTTTCACCTACCGTTGCTGCTACGGTAAATTAGTAGGTAGGTAAGGAATGAATAAGAAATACCTATCGCTCTTTAATGATATTCATAAAACCACAACAGAGAAGGTAGGAAAATTGTTATTCGAGTACCTACATACCCACGTCATTAACAAAGATATCACAGGCCATATGGGTAACGATATGTTATTTTTTTTTCTTAATATGTACATACCTACCTAGGTACACGATTTGTATAAACATTATAGTTATTGAAGTGTTGTTATTCCGACATCCATAAATGTACATCTCCTAAAAAGCTCAATCGGGTTATTGGAAAAGTAATTAAAGCTAGTATCTCTTAAAATACAACACTTAGGAATCTGAATTTTTGATCACTATAACTTCTTTAGGATTACTAATTTTTGTATAAATTTGGGAAGAAATCACAGAGTTTTGAATAGGGAAATCTTGAAATGAAAATTTAACACCGTGACTACCGCCACCCCACCAATGGCGTGGTATATCTCGTAATCTACTAATTTAGAATTTTGTGTACTAATTTTATCTTGCAGGGTAGGTAATTTTCTATGTAGGTTTGAGGAATGCGACAAGCTCCTCAAACATGGAATCAACATTCAAAGTCGTGGTCCTGCTGAACGAGCGCGCGAAAGTTATTATCGTTGATTTCTCGGTAATTATAAATGTTTCATTACTGTTTTTTTCACGAAATTAATCACAAATATAAGGTTACTAATTATTTGTACACTTAGAATAACTGTAGCATGACCCCTTTTTCGGTGCTCATGGTGGTCCTGCTGAAGGGAGCGTGACTACCTTCAAAGTCGATTTTTTCGAAAACTACTAAGGTACCAAATTTTTTGTTAGAGTACTAATAGTACCAATTGAGTACTAATTATTTACCGAATATGAAAGCGATTGACGTTGGTGGTGCGGCGGCGGTAGTCACGGGCATAAATTGATAAACAACACTTATGTCGATATCTTTATTGCCGTGATAGTTACAGTATAATATGTTGTAAAACATTGAGAGAAGCAAACGGGAAGTAATTAATGGCCACCGTGAATTTCAATAATTGAATTTATCAGGGACACTACGACGCGGTGACCGGCCGTCCTGACATCTGAATGAACGGTCACCCTTGTAATGTTTTTTTTTTCTTTTAGAATACGATGTTGTTTGAGAATAAGAAGCAAATAGAAGCAATAGGGAAGCAATCCTTGAACATAAATTTAACGTTAAATATGCCTAGTGATCGTTCATTTTGACGGAGACATATACTTTTGCATTTGGTTTTCTGGTGAAATTATTTGACCTAAGTATATGTATGTCAATATTTTGTGGGAATTTAGTAAGATAGGTGTTTTTACATGTTTTTTCATTAATTTAGTTTTGTCTACATTCATACTCAAACCCACAATTTTGCTTTCTCTTTCTAATTGCGTTAACATTATTTCCAAGCTTTCATGGTTTTCACCAAGCAGAATGAGGTTATCTGATCGTCGCAGATCATCCAATTACTTTGATCTAATAACATTCGATCAAAGCATACTATACTTTGAGGTATACTATCATGAATGTTTTGTCACAGAATCCAGTAACTCTGAGGATGCTCTTCTTCTTGTGTTGATTGAGCAAGAACTTGACGTGGCAAACTAAGTTCATGTAGCGGTGCGAGAAATTCTACTTGGCTGTGCAAAGTTTTAGAGATACTTGCGCAGTTGTTTTGAAGTCAAATTTCTCTGGTATGATTATTTTCAGACTTTATGTGTGTTAATTGTTATAGTTCAAAAGTTTAGTGACGTAGTATTCTGTCACTACAAACTTCACTCAAATGATTTATCGTCAGCAAAGATTTGAGATAGAAGAGTATCTAGAGATAGAGTAAAGAGAAATGATGGACGGTGTGCAAGATGATATGGCTTAAAATGAAGTTAGTATTAAGGTGAAGGCTGTTAGAGATGTATCTAGAAGTAGGCTTGCTGCGTCAGCGCAACTAACTACTTGGTTACAGTAACTTAACATAATAGTGTAGATATTTTATCATCATCATCCTCCCTTTTATATGAATCTGACTTCATAGAAAGGGAGGATTATGATGATAAAATATCTACACTAGTAATTTTATTTACTGTAACCAAGGGGTGGGGGGGGGGGGTATTACCCAATAACTGGGTTGTAGAGGTCAGATAGGCAGTCGCTCCATTACAAAATGATATTCATCCGCATCCGATTATACTGAAAGCTGACCCCAAAATAGTTGGTAAAAGGCTAGGCAGATTGTGGTGACTATAATATATAGTAGTTAATGTATTTGTGCGACAGCTATGAATCCATACTAATTTTATAAATTCGAAAGTAATTCTGTCTGTCTGTCTGTATGTTACCTTTCACGCATAAACCAGTGAATGGATTTCGATAAAATTTGTTAGAGAGATAGATTGCATCCTGGGGAAGGACATAGGATGGTTTTTATCGACATACCTCGCGGGCGAAGCCGCGGGCGGGTGTTAATATTTTATATATAAATGTCAGTTCTTAACATTGGCCTCTTCATAAAATTTAATACTAAGTTTTGTTACAGAATATATAAAAATAAAACAAGAAAAAAAGATGAATTCATTTCAGCAGTCAGGAAAAGAACCCTTTCATTTATAAAGGTTGCTTAAAGTTTAGTAACGATTAGCTGCTGATTAACCACACATTTTAACTTTAAGCAACGTTTAAGAATAATACCCATTGTAGTTAGGGTGATAAGTAGGTACTTCTTTTAAAGCATGAGTCCCAGTCTTAATGAAATGATCTCAAATAAAGTAGAAATAAAAAATAACCAAAAAATAGATTTATTTAGGCCTATTTTACAAAACCGCAAACTGGAGCAACACAATTGTGTAGTTAGCTAGTAGACCCATCAGACTCAGTTGGAACGCTACATCTGCGTAGAACAGGCCACACACGCGCATCTTGCCGAACGATGCTCGATGTAACCGCAGCACGTTCTTGCAGAGTTTTCTCTCTTCATCTGTAACATTGATAAATAAAATATTCATAGCTGAACTTGAGTCGTCTCCGATATCAAATTCGCGCATCTTGGCTATCGCCGTCACCAATACAATAACTACTATAAAGTAACCATCATCTGCCTAGCCTTTTCCCAACTATGTTGGAGTCGGCTTTCAGTTAAACCGGATGCAGCTGAATAACAATTGTTACATCTGACCTCCATAACCCAGGTAATGGGTAACACGATATCCCTTGGTACAGTAGCTACTACGGCCCGATTCTAACTTTATGGCGGCTCGGAACATGAGGCGAGTCACTGCGCAGTAGCAAATGCATGTGTCTGCGGGGGTGAGGGGTGGGGTACTGCGCAGCGAGTAGCGCACTTCAGATATGCCACAAAGTTTGACGCGAACTATACTATTGTAGATCTTTTATCATCATCATCCTCCCTTAGTCCTTCTAGATACATCTCTATCAGCCTTCATCTTAATACTAACTACATTTTAAACCATATGATCTTGCACATCGTCCATTATTTCTTTATTCTTCCTCTAGGTACTCTTCTAGTCCAAATTTTGCTCGCCAGAAATCATTTGAGTGAAGTTTGTAGTGACAAAATATCACGTCACTATGCTTTTGGTCTTTAATAAGAACGAACCCACAAAGTCTGAAAATTATCATACCAGAGCAATTTGACTTCAAAACAACTGCGCAAGTATCGCGAACACTTTGGACAGCTAGGTAAAATGTCTCGCATCGCAGCATGAACATCGTTTGCCACGTCAGGGTCTTGCTCAACCAACACAAAAAGTAGAGAATCCCTAGAGTTGCTGGGCGCTGTAACAAAATTAACATTCATGATACTATTCTTCAAAGTATGCTTTGATCGAATGCTATTAGATGAAAGTAATTGAATGATTGTTAGATCATTTCACTAGATTAAGATCTTCCAATTTCGTTTACTTATTGGGTTGCCATACCTATTGGTCGAATGCGTACTTTATATTTAATATTAAATCACTTTAAAGAAACAATAATAAATAGAGTGACGAATGTATTATGACAGGAGAGCCGGATATCAAACAAAAAATTACATGAGGAAGGACATGAATGACAAGACTCGATAGATGGCTTTATCAAGGGAGATACCTACACTCCCTATGGTATTATTCTTGAATACGTCAATAGTCACTTGCACGTAAATGAGAGTATGGTGGAATCCTTCAATAACATAATACAGAATCTGAAATAAATAAATAAATCTTCTTCATATACATCCAATCCGTTAATTCGTTTATCTTGCAAATATGTGCTGGAGAAAAGGGCACGGGTAATGGAACAATAAAATTGGTTAAATAATAGTAACTGTTCATAGTAAGTACTTACGCATGGCTGAAAACAAACTTTATAGATGTCAAAACACTCTAAAATATCAGCAAAGACTTGAAACATTCTCTTACAGAAATCTTCATCGCGCGTCTCTTCCATTATAAGGGAATTTAAAACTTGAATATTCCATAACTCAAGTTTAGTTTTTAACAATTTAATAACTTGAATAGCATAAATGACATTTAAATCGAAAACAACCATAAGACATTCACCAACTAAATAATACCAAGGTATATACATCTGCATGTTAAAATAAGAGACGACTATAAAATAGCAGCTCAGACCCATGATAACCATAATCCAATTCCAAATGATCAAATGGTTAAAACTGGTTTTATTGTTGAGAAACCTGTGCACTCTTTGAAATATTAAGACAAACTTAATATTACTTTTGCTTTGAATGATCCCGATGACGAAATTAAGAGCGAATCCGAAGCAATAGTATATGCAATCAGTGAAAGTGGTGACCATCATGAATTTTGTGAATCCTAGATGTTCTTTGTAATGAAACAGCATGTAGGTATGGAATATGTACAAAAAAATTATTATTATAGTTCCGATCATTGAAAATAAATTAGAAATTAAACTGTTAGGAGTTATATAATTGTTTTTGATGCGATATCTAGGAGTAAACGAAAATAATTGCATCAGATTCAAAGGCCACAGCATCAGCTGCACATCTTTGTCCACCATATTATTCAAAACACAGTTCACAGGATTATTTTGTTCGATGTTACGGACGTTTTCCATTTTAAATAGTAATGGCTTCCTGGCACACGTCTGATACGGTAATCGATACTATATATGTATAATAACTGCGCAATTCAAATTCATTATGAAAATTGATTGTGAACGGAATGAATTGTGTCAATTACTTTAAGGGAGTAGACATTTACTTTAATCTATGTAAATATAGGTGAGATAATTACTATAAGTCCAACTAACACCTAATTAATCATTTAATTTCTAGTAGTTTTTAGGGTTTCGTACCTCAAAAGGAAAAAAACGGAACCCTTATAGGATCACTAGTGTGTCTGTCTGTCCGTCTGTCTGTCACAACCAATTTGCTCCGAATCTAACGGACCGATTAAGTTGAAATTTGGTACACATATGAATCTCTGTGACTCAAACATAGACGTGTAACGAAAATAAATGAATTTTGAATATGGGGGTCATTTTTGGGGGCAAATAGAAAATTAAAAAAACAGCTTCGCAATCTGTACCGTGTGACATATCAAATGAAAGGGCTTACAGTGAGGATCTCAAATATACTTTTTCAATAATTTCAAAGTAAATTGTACTAAAGTTATTTAAGAAAATAGACGAAAATTTACCATTCCCCCCTTATCTCTAAAACTACTGAACCTAAAATATTGAAAAAAATAATTCTATACCTATAAATAAAACCTATAAGAAGAACACTAGGATGTTAGTAACAATGTGGCATAATTATCTATCTTAAATAGTTATACACACTACGAAAGACAGTGTTGTTTTGATGAGATGTCCCATTATGGGGCATCAAGCCTGTCAGCTAGCTGTCACCTTCAGGAGGCTGTTGCCACTGCCACGCAACATAAATCACTCGTAATCATGCAGTCTAAATGTACATGAGTTTTGCGATGGCACATCAGGCTAAATTAAAATCTATACGCCAAAGTGGTCAAAGCAACCTGATCTTAATTTTCAAGGAAAATAAAACTGCCCTTTTATATTTCAAGAAAAATAAAAGTCTTCAGTCGAGTCTTTTTAAACGCGAAGACCTTCCATAACCGCGAGGTGTGCCATCTAAGAGAATATTTTTTAAAAGCCGAAGTGGGTATGCACCGTGATGTGGTCGCAGTGGACAAGGGGCTCACCCCGCTCTCCATGGCTGAAGAGAACTGGCGCAAACCTGTAGTAGTATGACCGCAAGGACGTATGGCAAAGCAAGGAGCTTCACGGTCACTTCTATTGGGTTCTTCATGAGCCCAGTGTAAACTTCTCAGCGTCCGTAGCATAACTACGTTTTAGGGAACTTTTCAGGAAAACGAAAGGTGTCGTCTGTGCAATTATGGACGAAGTTATCTTGAGGAATAACTACCGGAGACATATTATGAAGAATGGGACGGTTGTCGTGTATCGGCAATGCTACCGTTCGGGTGAGCCGATCAGACATATTTTATCTGGTTTTTCTAGTCCGGCTAACGGCGAGTACTTGCACAGGCGAAACCAAATGGTCAGAATCATTCACCAGCAAAAAAATGCTTGCTTTGAAATATAAACTTGTGTATTCTGAACTACCCTAAAAAAAAATATGTAAATACGGGTATTCAGCTGCATCTGGTTAGACTGGAGGCCGACCCAAACATAGTTGGGAAAAGGCTAGGCAGATGATAATGATGATGGATTCTGGGCTACCATATAAAAAGTATGTGCCCGACCCAGTTCTCGAAAATGACCATGTCACGTTGAACTGGGATCGGTATATGATTACTGACAGGACTATTGTCGCCAATAAGCTTGATATAGTGGTGATAGAACGATTAGCACGCCGCACAATGATTGTCGATGTTACCATTCCACATGACGGGAACCTCGTGAAAGCTGAGAAAGAGAAACAAATTAAATATCTTGACTTAGCACACGAGGTGGTTGACATGTGGAATGTGCGCTCGGCTGCCATTGTGCCGATTATCGTATCGGCCCATGGCCTGGGGGCCTAGAAAGGCCACTTTGGCAGAATCATAAAAGGATGACATTATGAACCTTAATATGGCGAAGACAGTCCGTGTTTTTCTTTTTTTCGCTGCACTACATAGGTATAATCAAAGAGATTGGAATTGGATTTGGATTGGATTGGTTGGTATTTTAGCACAGACAAAAAAAAAAACTAAAAAATCCTTCACCAATGGGATTTGATACGATTAACTTTACAGTTAACTGTCCATTATGATTCATAATGTTATCCTTTTATGATTCTCTTTTTAAGTATGAGAAATACCTGTGCTAGTAGGCCCCGCACTTCTAAAACTAGTACAATAGCATGTAGGAGTATGCTTACATGGAATTTTACAATTTGGTAACTTATTATTATTAACTTACTAATAGAAGAAAAAAAGGTAAAACAAACAATAACCATTAACTTAAAAACATGTGCGTGTATTAGTGTGTGTGGGTGTGAGTGGGTATGGGTGGGTGTGTGTTGTGTAATGGTGTGTTGGTGTAAGTAAAGAATGTGTCAGTGTATATGGAGGTATTTTTGTAACTAAAATTCCTTAGTTTTGGCTAAGCGAATCTTAAAGCTATTCTGCAAAAAAATCTCTTGTAAAAATAACTTTAACGCAACTAAAATCGAATTTGACAATCGCGACTCCACGAGGTACTTTATTTGCCGCAATGAATTTTTCACTTTTTGTATGGAAAATATGAAAAATTATTACTTAAATGTTGGATTTTAGGAGTTTATGCGTTTTCTAAAGGGGGTCGAAATTTTCATTATTTTTGCGATAGGATACACCGTTTTCGAGATATAAGCAAAAGAAAAGAAAAAAAAAACAGTGGAACTCCAGTAGTGCCGATAGAACTGAAAACTTGAAAAAGCATAGTAATTTTAAAAATATATTTGAAGGTCTTTCTTCCCAAAGAAAATTTACCGCGCGTTGATGTCTTTATAATGGCCAAAACATAAAACAGAGGTGTCGGTTACGGTAACAGTGCCGTGAGTTTAATGATTTTTTCAATCTCAAAAAATGCCTAGAGAAGTTCAAAACGATACAATACTGTTTTTGCACCTGAAGTCGAGGTGTTGGTGTGAACTTATTCCACACCATTTTAATCGCGATTAAAAATATTCAAATTTAGGGCTGATGTTACCAAAGTCAGATATCTTTTATTTGAGGAAAAACTGTAAAAAAATCAAAATTTATTCTCAGGATGACTTATTCAAGGTATAAAAGTTTGGTGGAATGCGCCCTTAGTTAGACAATATTGTAATAAGTAAGTAGGTATGTACACGGGCGTAGCCAGAATTCTGTATCGGGGGGGGTTCAAGAAAATAAAACAACAATAATGTCTATGAAATAACGTTTATATTTATATGAACCCAAACGCATTAGAGAATCAATCTTCTGTTTTTGTTCTTAAATATATCCACTACTTGATCCGTAATATCCGTATCAATTTCAGTCCCAAAATGTATATTCATGAGATTCATTCTTTATTGAAAACCGCTTGTCCACACCACTTTTTCCAGTAGTCTATACCCTTAAGCTGATCGCCTTTTCTTTTCTTCTTCTCCATTTGTTCAAAAATTATGGTTTCCTTATAAAGAAAAGAAAAATTACTGAAGTAATATTTAAAAGAATACCTAACTGAAACATTACGTCACGCAACAGGCATCCATTCGATTTTTAAAACCAATGTGCAATAATTATTTCTAATTTTGAATAAGTTATTAAATAGAATCCGTTTACATCTGACAAATTGACGATTTAATTTAAAAAGTAACCTTTCTATTTTTCTACACTGCACATCTAGAATGAATAAAATGTGGTCGTCCAAATCAAAAGGGACCTTATGGCGGAAATGCTACAGAGCTGAAAACTACATAAATGTACCGAACTATAGACCCAAGAACCAACCTTCTAACCACTAGGTACCGTTATTTTTTTACGAATTTTTGAAGTTCACTGATCGAAATTATAAGTTTCGAGAAAATCGCAATTTAAGTATGCCGTAAGTACAAAAAAGTTATGTTTTAGTGTGAAGTTATGTAACTGATGGTATACTTTGATTGACTATGATTATTACTAATGGAAATTTTTACAATCCTTGCATAAACTTGTTTGTTGTGGGAACATATTAAAATGTCGATATAATATATGGTTTGAATTACAAGAAAAACGATTTGTTAGGTCTTGCCGCGATAAGGTTCCTTTTTTACTAAACTTTAGATGAATACAAAACTTTTTTAAATTGACTTTTCGAAAAGTTGAACACATCTACATGTAGTAAATACAATCATCTTTTTAAAAATACAGTTAATAAAAAACGGTTTTTTGAGGTATTTTACAAACTTATTAATATCTCGGAAACTAGTTACCGCCATAAGGTCCCTTTTGATTTGGACGACCACAAATATTATTACTATTTAGTTATTTTTATTTACTTACTTCTGTATGAGTCAGGCAAGTTTATTATTAAAAAAATCACAGCGTAATGTTAACAAAACGACAAAATACTTCATTCACTGCAGTCCGACACGTCACACTAGAATATACAGTGCGTGCCACGTAAGAAGAGACTTGACACACCACGTGGTTTGACATGCGCAGTACACGATTTTAGGTATCTTTAGCGGTATGAGGTCTGAGTGCGGGACGGAACCGGACGTCATAGGGGTGGCGGAAAGAGGCGGGGAGGCGGGGTCAAGTCTCTTCTTACGTGGCACGCACTGTACCTACTAATTCATTCGCGGTAATCGGTGCTGACTGGCGACCGAGCGGTGCACGAAAACATACGTAGATTACCGAATATGATGCGGTGTCATCAAATTATCGGCGACAGGTGACAGCGCGGCAAATTCAAAATGTTAATGCAATAATTTATACTCTCTTAATTTTAACGTAATAGATGATAATAATGATTAGAAATAATCAATCACATGCTGTGCCGACCACACTCAAAGGTCAGGAAGATGCAGGGCAGGAAGATGATAATGATTTTGAATATTTCGGGGGGGGTTTGAACCCCCAAAACCCTCCCCCTGGCTACGCCCGTGAAGAAGAATAACATTTACAATTTTCAGCGAAAATAAAGCAGGGTTACATATTTAAATAAAGCGCCATCTATTTAGCAATAGCAGCACCAATGAAGTTGCTGATGTTTAAAGTAGTGACTCTGTAAAATTACAGATGTCGTTATATCGCTTTTAAACCATTAAAACAAAAACATTGGTTTCGTGCACTTTTAACACGTGCACGTGCGTGAAGTCGTGAACACAATACGTCATGTAATCTACATAATATATTTAGCACAAACCAGCTCAGTGGGTCTGTCTCGCATAGAGTCCACATCCACGCAAAACGGCCGTCGCCGTTTTACATGGATGTCGTGACGTATGTTTTCCACCAGCTTGTTCTTTTTTTGGATAGGTACGTGTTTTTTCTTTAGGTACGTCATATTTTTACCGATACGGGCCGAAAAAAACAAATTTTTACAATGTTGTGAAATCAGTAAAATACATCTAGCTAAAGTCTGAAGCAGAATAATAAAATTTAAAGACATGACTTATGGCAATGATACGAGTATTATTTCACAGAAGACCAGTGATACACAAAAAATTTTTTTACGCATACTTTTTGAACAAGATTGCCTGCGAAATGAGACTGTTTATCCTACATAATACGCTACAAGGTAACTTGGCGCGTGGACAAAATAGGAACTAACGCCACCATATTGTTTGTTAGAATACTTTTCAAGTGACATTTCACAAAACAATTATTGCCAAATCACTAACAGCGCCCCTGTCAAAGTCATTCGAGCGCCTGAAGATCTTTTAATTGAAGCAGTGTAGGAAAGACATTCTTTATAACAGTTACATTTCATGCAAATTCAATGTGTCACGAGTGGCATGGTCTTGTTAAGGGGACTACAGGCTTCACGCAAAAAACGCAAGTTTTATGTCTAGGTAAATGATCGACTACCTACCTACAGTAAATAAAATCAGAAAAATATATGATATTCTTCAGGATATATGCTAATAAGATAGTGTATTAGTGTGTTGAAAACATAATATAACTAAAATAATACGATAGAAAAAAATTATGAAGATACCTCTAAAAACTTTCTTTTCACAATAAAAATCACACTAATACATACAACCATTCTGATTTTTGGTCAGATTATTCTACAACATAGTAAAGCACTAGTGTTTTATTTTTTTACTCCAAACAATAGATTTTTTGTAAATCGATAATTGCTTCATATTTTGCAATAAATTACCAGCGTTGTGTCATCGCGCGCTTCTCATTCCTTTCTATGCAATCCAACAGTGACCGTGCTTTGGGTCATGTAGTCCCCTTAAATTGTTACATATCAGTGTACAACAACCTTTTCATCGCTGCGTATCAGTTTGTTATCGTTGTATGTAGTGTATCTTTATCGATATGACGACACGGTTGGCGCAGTGGCTGAGCGATCGACTGCTGCGCTGCGTGTCGCGGGTTCGATTCCCGCACGGAACAAATATTTGTATTGCCTACAGGTAGTTGTTTCGCGCACGGAACAAATATTTGTATTGCCTACAGGTAGTTGTTCCGGGTCTAGCTGTTTGTGTATGTGAATTTAAATGTTTGTAAACGCACCCACGATTCAGGAGTAATTCCTAGTGTAGGGCAACGTTTCTTTTTAAAAAGAAAAAAAAAAAAAGATATTATGTCCTGTGATATACAGACGGACGGGCTTAACATAGCCAATAAGTTCCGTACGACAGTGGAGACATTATAATGGCTAGCTTTTACCTTCATTTGTTTTGGTCTTGCTGCACTTGAGTACAATACATACATGGCTCATCTACTTTTGGAAAAAGTTAGGTACGTTCATGACACCACCAGCACCACACCTGCCTAGCCTATTCCCAACTATGTTAGGGTCGGCTTCCAGTCTCACCGAATGCAGCTTATTTTATATGGAGCGACTGTCTATTTGACCTTCACAACCCAGTTACTGAGTAATATGATACCCCTTGACTGCTGGTTGTCAGGCTTTCGGGCTTCTGACTACCCGTAACGACTGCCAAAGATACAATGTCAGCCGGGACTAACGGCATGTGCTTTCCCAGGCACGGAGGGGTCTTGATATGTAAAGATGGTCACCCATCCAAGGATCAACCGCGTCAAGCGTAGCTTTACTTGATCGATCGACCCGTGCGGCTGTTATTACTTAGTCAAGCCAAGTAGACAAGCCCTTCCAGGTACGAAAGGTATGTTCATGACATGAGGTAGATCGGTATAGTAGGCTGGTACAGACGCCAGCACATTAAGCTACCCAAAACTGTCAAGTTTTTTCAATCAACTTTGAACCTTATGCTTTAGCGATAAAGCTGAAAATCTATTTAAAAAAAACCTACTCAATAGGCACACCCACATTGTTACGTTTAGTAACAGTAAGAGGGGGCGAGCTTATTACAGATAGAAAGTGATGGTGGTGGTAGAGAGCAAACGGCCGCGACTTACGACTTGTATGTTGTATGTTGTGGGTTCGAACCCAGCATGATTTACATGATTGTCGCCAAATAATAACGATGTTACTCATTAGAATGATTGTTTTTAGAAATTAACTTGCAGACTTTGTGTCTAAAAATGGTGCAATATCTATCTATTTTTTATCAAGTTTGAACGTCAATAACCGTCGCTTATGAGCTGGCCCAGCGTAGCACTGAGTTTCAATACATTAAGGGACCAGCCTATACTGGTTTTGTCTCCACTGTCGTACGGAACTTATTGGCTATGTTAAGCCCGTCCGTCTGTATATCACAGGACATAATATCTTTTTTTTTTTTTCTTTTTAAAAAGAAACGTTGCCCTACACTAGGAATTACTCCTGAATCGTGGGTGCGTTTACAAACATTTAAATTCACATACACAAACAGCTAGACCCGGAACAACTACCTGTAGGCAATACAAATATTTGTTCCGTGCGCGAAACAACTACCTGTAGGCAATACAAATATTTGTTCCGTGCGGGAATCGAACCCGCGACACGCAGCGCAGCAGTCGATCGCTCAGCCACTGCGCCAACCGTGTCGTCATATCGATAAAGATACACTACATACAACGATAACAAACTGATACGCAGCGATGAAAAGGTTGTTGTACACTGATATGTAACAATTTAAGGGGACTACATGACCCAAAGCACGGTCACTGTTGGATTGCATAGAAAGGAATGAGAAGCGCGCGATGACACAACGCTGGTAATTTATTGCAAAATATGAAGCAATTATCGATTTACAAAAAATCTATTGTTTGGAGTAAAAAAATAAAACACTAGTGCTTTACTATGTTGTAGAATAATCTGACCAAAAATCAGAATGGTTGTATGTATTAGTGTGATTTTTATTGTGAAAAGAAAGTTTTTAGAGGTATCTTCATAATTTTTTTCTATCGTATTATTTTAGTTATATTATGTTTTCAACACACTAATACACTATCTTATTAGCATATATCCTGAAGAATATCATATATTTTTCTGATTTTATTTACTGTAGGTAGGTAGTCGATCATTTACCTAGACATAAAACTTGCGTTTTTTGCGTGAAGCCTGTAGTCCCCTTAACAAGACCATGCCACTCGTGACACATTGAATTTGCATGAAATGTAACTGTTATAAAGAATGTCTTTCCTACACTGCTTCAATTAAAAGATCTTCAGGCGCTCGAATGACTTTGACAGGGGCGCTGTTAGTGATTTGGCAATAATTGTTTTGTGAAATGTCACTTGAAAAGTATTCTAACAAACAATATGGTGGCGTTAGTTCCTATTTTGTCCACGCGCCAAGTTACCTTGTAGCGTATTATGTAGGATAAACAGTCTCATTTCGCAGGCAATCTTGTTCAAAAAGTATGCGTAAAAAAATTTTTTGTGTATCACTGGTCTTCTGTGAAATAATACTCGTATCATTGCCATAAGTCATGTCTTTAAATTTTATTATTCTGCTTCAGACTTTAGCTAGATGTATTTTACTGATTTCACAACATTGTAAAAATTTGTTTTTTTCGGCCCGTATCGGTAAAAATATGACGTACCTAAAGAAAAAACACGTACCTATCCAAAAAAAGAACAAGCTGGTGGAAAACATACGTCACGACATCCATGTAAAACGGCGACGGCCGTTTTGCGTGGATGTGGACTCTATGCGAGACAGACCCACTGAGCTGGTTTGTGCTAAATATATTATGTAGATTACATGACGTATTGTGTTCAGTAGACGATATTTACGTTCTACTAGAATGCACCGTCATTCACGCGTGGGATATCGGTCACATCGCATGTTATATTAATAGGAACTGCTATTTATACTTACTTATTTATACTGACTCGTTGCTTGCCAACGCACGTGGAGGAATCATCGTGAAGAAATGTGTCCATCGGGCTTTGACTAACACTTTCTATTTCATATTGAAAACTGTATGAGTTTTTTGTCCTGAGGCCCTAGCGCGAACGCGAATCGAAAAAACGGCTATCCTATTGCATAATCAGCCTAGAATTCAGTGGTTCTTAACCGGTGGTCCGCGGACCACTAGTGGTCCCTGGAGGCATTCCAAGTGGTCCGCGAAGCCATCCTAATAATATGTGGCGTGACGTAATGAGTCGAGTCGAAACAACGCGAGCCACGAGCGCAAAGAGCGCGCGGCACGCGTTGTTTCTATGCATTACCTAACTTTATTTTCATCGACGTATCTATGCGAGCAGGGGTTTTCGACGCTTCTGATGATTAAACACAAGCATCAAAATCGGTTGGATGCCACTGCCGACATGCGTTTAGCTTTGAGTAGCACTGACCCAAGAATTCAGAAGAGTATGAGTATGAGTAAGAGTAAAGAGTATGCAGTCACAAAAATCACATTAAATTAAAATCTGTAACTTTTACATTTTTGCTAAATAATAAATAAATGAATGCTAATTATAAAATTGTACTTGTTTTCTTTATCAAACAATCCTTAATTTAGGAAAACCAACTGGGTGGTCCCCTGCAAGACAAACATTTGGTAAAATGGTCCCTCATGACTAAAAGGTTAAGAACCACTGGCCTAGATACTGTTGTCACTGCTGGGACACAGGCCTCAACTCTTTGAGAGGGACTGGGCTGTAATCCACCACACGCGGGCCCGCCCAGTGTGGTTTGGTAGCTCCACCAGCTTCTACGACAAATCTTGCATCGGCATCTACAGTCTCAGGTTTTCCGATGACCTCAAATATCTACTAAGTGTGTCATGAAGGAATTTGAAACGTTCTTTAAGATAAGAGGGGGGTGTGGGATTGAATAAAATACTGTAGAGCTGAAACAAGATACGGCGAAGACGTATGGGAAGTCACTTGAACTAATCTGCGTTCGCGATTTTGTTTCCAAACTAGTAAACAAATATGGGTTATTGGAAAAATAACTTTAACACCCACACAATAAAATTCAGCTTACGCTACAACTTCAAACCTTTTTATAACTTTATTCAATTGTACTAGGCAGTCTGAAATCAACTTAATTTTTAATAAATAATTATGTTGATACTTGTTTATCTTGAAATAACATAATAGGAAAGATGAATTTTAATAGACCTTAGTATAATGTGGTTTTATACATTTCAGTTATAAGTTAGTTATAAGTTTCGCTCAATGTGACTCATACCAGATGCAGGTGGCTAGTGCTTTCAATGTCACATGACGACACGACGATGAGTGTTGGAATTTCCTGTATTCCCGCAGATCAGCTTGATGTGGTGTAAGCAAATAAAAAAACCGGGCAAGAGCGAGTCGGACTGGCGCACATTGGAAAATGGTAGAACAACTACTGACGCACATATTTTTTTTAATAGTATATGAGTGGAACTTGAATGTAGTAATTTTGCTAGAGTTAAGTTTTGATTTTTTTTTAATACGACAATGTGTCAATTCTAAGGAATGTCTACTTCAGGTCTGCTCGCTTCAATATTTTAAAATTGATTTCTTCCAAAAATTTGCCATATTAGATATAAAGTATTATACATTTCTAAAAAGCCCATTGTATGTAGCTTTAAAAGCAATTATAGTATTGTAGGTTTAACGATTATATTTCTATAAAAAAAAAACTTAACAATAAGTGAGGAGAAAAAATACAGTTTTTAACTGCATCGAGACTTTTGATAGCTACCGATGTCTTCCGATGCTTTACATTTGATGTTGTTTTGTATAGCGTAGATATTCATAAATAATATTTATAAAAATTAGCTGCGGATACGTGCGGTTTCTGAAGTTATCGTGAAAAGTATGACACAAGTCAGGGAACAGAAAACCTCTATCTTTTGCTGTTTCTAATGTGAATAATTTACTGAATATTTTGCGGTATATTTTAATTATTTATTGATAATAGGGCGTCTTATCTACAGTTTGCACTCATTTTGCGGTACAACTTTAAGTAACAAAATGCACACTACCCTTATTTATCAAATATTTATATGTATAAAGAGTGAATTCACTTAATATCGCTATTACAAATTATTAATAAAACTAAACAGACGTTTGACGTTTCCATTTTTTCACATATTTAGCCGTAATGCGTGAATCTTATTGGATTGAAATAAGGGTTGGTAACGCCATCTCTTGGGGTTTTTAATAATTAATCGATATCGCCCTTGGATTGTCCTTCCTTTTGACGTCACCGTCGGAACAGGCGATCATATCCCTTTCTCCCTCCCGCAAAACACGCCTAGCCCTAATAGGCCGGGACGTGAAGAAGAGTCCGTTGAAGACAGTCGCGCCGCGCAGCCGTGGTATTTGCGCTGCGTGCACGCCGCTCCGCCGCCGCTCTGGTCGCCGCTCTGCTCGCTTAATAAATGTTCAACCGCTTCCGCTAAAATTGTGATGAACTAAACGACCGCCCGCGGGTGTGATCGAGTGATTAGTGCATAAGAGACTCCTGTGATCAGCTTCCAAGCAGGAACGCCAGCCGCCATTTTCTTCTGAAATACGTACCACGAGGGAAGATGTTGTAAGGTAAGGCGTGCTCTCCTTGTATTCCTCAGCTCGATCGCCCGTTCATCATTTAACAGTTTCTAGGCGAATACCGCCTACCTTTAAAAAATACAGTCCACTTAAAATCGTAAATTGCCATAACATTTTTTGGTCCGAACGAGCCGGATCCATCGCTTACCCCGCAAGAGAAGGATTCATAATCCATATTCTCCTTTTTAACGCGTAGGTATCTTCTAGAAGTGCCTACGTAGGTGGTTATAGCACCTAGCTATACCCCTTAATATACCCATTACGTGGTCATTCCCGCACCCAGTAGGTAATATACTCAAAGTAGCTACCTACATACTTACATAATTATTATAATAAAAACTATCATAGTTGTCTTGTAAATTCCATATTACAAGCATCTTTTAGTAATACCGCCATTTTGTAACAGTTCTCGCCAAGCTAGGTAAAAAAGGCCGCATACCTACATACATACCTACCTTGTTAAGATATCTTATTTCACCTAAGAAATATAATAGGAAATATAGATAATCGCAGTTTGGATAAGTCGTAGATACTTATACCAACATAAACATGTCGAAAGAACGGGAACTGTCAATTTTGGAAGCTAAACGCAATGTTTTATTTGAGCGTATTCAGGGTATTTACGAGCGCTCAAAAACTGCTCATACTTCCGAAACTAATACAGAATCGTTTCTTAGTTATTGTGTGACAATAGATAATATTCGAACAGACTTTCATCATTTGTTGGACACTTATAACGCAAAGTTACTCTCTATTGATCCCGAATCGAAACCGAATTACCAGGCGTATATTTCGTTCGAGGATCTTTATTGCATCATCAAACGCATACAATCGCAGCTAGAAGGTAGAATTAACACAACCGCGCGGGCGTTGCCAGCCCAATCGCCCCGTCTACCCCCAATTGAACTTATGTCGTTTGATGGCGATATACGGAACTGGCCATTGTTCTATGCTAGCTTTAAGTCAACAGTGCACGATAATGGCGCTCTGACAGATGCCGACAGGTTGTACTATTTAATAGGTAAACTGTCACCGAAAGCGCATTCCGTATTCGCAGGTGTAACTCCCAGTGCTGAGAATTATCAGATCATATTCCAGTCACTCCTTGATAGGTATCAAGATACTCGTGTACTAGCGTCTACTTACTTTGATCAGGCTTTGAATCTCAAATTGTCCGGCCCCGCCTCTGTTTCGAATTTCCAGCTGTTCATAGATAACTTTATTACCGCCGTTAACGCCCTTAAAAACTTAAAATTAGAGGATCTTTCCGACTTTATATTATTACAACTTGCTTTAAAAAAGTTCGACCTAGAAACGGTACGCGCCTTCGAAATGACGGAACGTAATAATAAAATACCTACACTAGATAACTTTATCTCCTTCGTCAAAGATCAGTGCCGAATATATCATAATACGCAGCCTAGTACATCTAGCTCGTCAAATGATAACAATATTAAACAGAGGTCGAATAAATCGAGAAATAGCAAAAGTAATCCCGTCCCTAACCCGCAATCTTACGTAGCATGTTCAGAGTCTAACAATAATAATTCGAATAAGTGTCTGTGCAATAATATTGAGCACGACCATTATTTTAAATGTCCCGCTTTTAATAATTTAGACCCGACTGCGCGTTTTAAATGTGTGAAAGAAAACAAAGCTTGCGTTAATTGTTTAAGCTTAAAACATAAAACAAGTAATTGTTCTAGTAATTCTAAATGTCGATTATGCAAGCAGCACCATCACACATTACTGCACTTTGATAAAAAATCACCGGTATCGGTCCAGTCTGTTACGTCACCGCAAGCGGTTCCGAATGCCGCCGGTACAACAACAGTCGCGCCGCACGCCTCCCAGTCAGAGGTATCTCTGTGTACGACGTCCATTGCGTATGCGCGCGGGCGCTCGGGCACTTATCATGTTCAGCGCGATATCAAGCAGCAATGCGTGGCGTCCACAACGGTTTTGTTGGCAACAGCACAAGTTATTGTTTACGATGTCAATAACAGACCACATACAATTCGTTGTTTACTCGATAGTGCGTCACAAAGTAATTTTATTACTTCTGATTGCTTCAAACGCCTCGGACTGTGGAATAACTTTAAGAATACGAAACTAATAATTAAAGGGATCGGTGGGTCGGAAAAATCTTGCAAGGGTTCCGTAGACATTAAAATTCATTCGCGTTTTAATAAAGACATTAATTTTGAGATTTCGTCACTTATCGTAGAACGTATTACGGACACGTTGCCAAATGCGCAAGTGGACGTATCTCAACTCGCACATCTCGAGATGTTACCGCTGGCAGATTCTGACTTTGCGCAGCCGGGAAACATCGATGCCCTGTTAGGGGCTTCCATATTACCACATGTATTTTTACATAATGTGGTACGCAGTAAACTACATAATATACCTCCCGCTATTGAGACGGTATTGGGATATGTGATTATGGGTACCGTACCTACGTCACATACTCCTAATTATACCATGTCTTGTTGTGCTGTTCTTCAAGAAAATAATATTGATTCTCTTCTCAAGCGATTTTGGGAGCTTGAAGAGATTTCCGCACCGCCCTCGCAGAGCCATAAGGAACTCGAGTGTGAAGAACACTTCCGCGCTACCACTGTTCGCGATGACAGTGGCAGATATATTGTGGCGTTACCCTTCTGTGGTGACCCGTATTCGCTAGGCGACTCATACGCTGCCGCGCTTAGACGCTTCTATTGTTTGGAACGCAAACTTGATACATCGCTCAAGTTACGCGGCGCCTATAATGACGTCATGCGTGACTATATAAATAAAGGTTTTTTGAGTCCGGTTGTCAACAACGGGGATAATTCTCTTCCCGCGTATTATATTCCGCATCACGGCGTAGTTCGCGAAGATAAGACCTCCACTAAACTTCGCGTGGTTTTGGATGCTAGTTGCAAGACTACATCGGGTCAGTCGATTAACGACATTTTGCATTCCGGCCCTAATCTACAGGGTGACTTATTTAACATCCTAATAAAGTTTCGTCTTTTCCAAGTCGCCCTGTCAGCTGATTGCCGCCAAATGTTTCTTAATATCGGCATTCGTGAATCTGACCGTAGATATCAAAGGATTTTCTATCGTTTTGACAACAGTGAACCTTTATCCGTATATCAATTTAATCGTGTTTGTTTTGGACTCAAGTCCAGTCCATATCATGCGTTACGTGTTGTCCGCAAGTTGATCGCCGATGAAGGCGACAACTTTCCTGCTGCAGCAGCTGTTGCCACCTCCGCTTTATATATGGATGACATCGCTTGTAGTGTCACATCCGCTCCGCAAGCAATTTCGCTTAGTGAAGAGCTTATTCAGCTCTTCAAGCGAGGCCAGTTTGATCTTGTCAAATGGACAAGCAACTGTAAGGAGGTTCTCATGCACCTACCTGATTCTCATAAGGCTTCTCCAGACATTGAGTTTGAGAGGTCTGTACCGCATAAAGTTCTCGGTTTACGCTGGGATAGATCCTGTGATAGTTTTCGATTTGACGTCGCACCACCTGATAATAAGTGCACCAAGCGCACTATGCTGTCCACAGTGGCTCGACTATGGGACATACTGGGTTTTGTGGCTCCCACAATTTTGTACGCCAAGCTCTTGATCAAAGAGCTTTGGCTATCAAAGTGTGAGTGGGATGACGCACCTCCCGACCATATTGTCACCGCTTGGAAACAATTTTGCATTGAACTTTCCGCGCTCAATCAAATTGTTTTACCACGTCATCTTGGGTTGGTCGACGGATGTACTGTCAATCTAATAGGATTTGCTGACGCCAGCGAACGCGCTTACGGCGGAGTCGTATATTTGCAAGTCCGCATTGGTACTAACTACTCGGTGCAGTTAGTTTGTGCCAAGTCCAAAGTCTCGCCTGTCAAAACCATTTCGGTTGCGAGACTGGAGTTGTGCGCGGCCCTTCTGCTGTCTCAGTTGCTCTGCAAGGTTCAAGACACAGTTTCGCCCCACTACCCCATCGATAAAATATACGCATTTTCTGACTCCAAAGTAGCGCTCGCTTGGATTTATTCCTCTCCGCACCGCTGGCAGACTTTTGTCGCCAATCGCGTTACTAAAATAATAGAGCTGGTTCCCGCTACTTGTTTCCATCACGTCGCGGGTATTGAGAATCCTGCTGATTGCCTTTCTCGTGGGGTTACTCCATTTAAACTTCTGCAACATCCTTTGTGGTATAGTGGACCTTCTTGGATTTCCCATGATCCGTCAGAGTGGCCCATACAACCTTGTGACCATAGTGCAGAAGTCGAGGATGTACCCGAACGGAAGTCTGTTTCTCATCCCGTGGTCGTTGAGGTCACGGAATCTCCGATCTATGCACTCGCGCTGCGCATGTCGTCGTGGTCTAAGTTACTACGCGCCATCGTATATGTCTGTAGGTTTCTTAGGCAACTTCCTATTGGGGCTTCTGTTTCAAGCTCTGACCTTGAATTTGCAGAGTATAAATTGCTGCGAGTTGTCCAAGCTGTTTATTTTAGTAACGACATTCAAAATTTAATAAGTAATGTACCTTGTTCTCCCGCGCTCCTTAAGCTCAAGCCGTTTCTCGATGAGCACGGCATTATACGCGTTGGCGGTCGTTTGTGTAATTCGGACGAACCTTACAACTATAAGCATCCTTGCATCTTACCGCGTCACGATCATGTCGTTGACCTTCTTGTTGATTACTATCACAGGAAGTATCTCCATGCCGGTCCAGAACTGCTTATGTCCTTACTCAGGCATAAATATTGGGTTTTAGCTGCACGGCGAATAATTCGCCACAGAATAAATAAATGTAACGTCTGTTTTAAATTCCGTCCTCGCCCGGTCTTCCCTCTCATGGCTGACCTTCCGAGCCATCGCGTCAAGCAAGTAGATAAAGCGTTCACACATACCGGTTGTGATTACGCAGGACCGCTGCAGTACACGCCAGTGCGTGGTCGAGGTGTTAAAAGCCGTAAAGCCTGGCTATGTATTTTCACATGCTTGACGACGCGCGCTACACATATTGAAGTTGCGACGGATCTAAGCACAGTGTCATTTCTGGCAGCGCTAAAGAGATTTCTTTCGCGACGCGGCCCTATACAATGTTTGTACACGGACAACGGCACTTGTTTCGTAGGTGCAAATTCTTATTTACGCGATCTCTATAAGTTTCTCAATAGAGAATATCGTACCCGTCTTCAGGAAGAACTTTCCATGAATCACATAGATTGGAAGTTTATTCCGCCCTCTTCTCCGCATTTCGGCGGATGTTGGGAAAGCATGGTCAAGGTAATTAAAACGCATCTCTTCAAGGTCATAGGCCAACAGATCCTCTCCTACGAAGAGCTTTTAACTGTGCTCGCTCAAGTCGAGGCACTGGTTAACTCGCGTCCGCTCACAGCACTGAGTAGTGACCCTGCAGAACAATCCGCGTTAACCCCTGCGCATTTCTTGAGCACAGCGCCATTGTCGTCACTTCCCGCTCCTGAAGCAGACTGTTCTGGCTTGCTTCAGAGACATACTCTGCTTGATAAGCTAGTGCAGTCGTTCTGGCGGCGCTGGCGTTCTGAATACCTTCACCAGCTTCAGGCTAGGTCCAAGTGGAATAGTCCTGCATCCCCTATACAGGAAGGTACGTTGGTCATTGTTATGAATGATAATTCTCCGCCGCTTTCATGGCCTTTAGCCCTCATAGAGAAATTACACACATCTAAAGACGGTACAACCCGCGTTGTTACTGTAAAAACCGCGAAGGGTAGCTACATGCGCCCTGTTGTGCGTCTCTGTCCGCTACCGACTCAGTGAGATCTAGCCTGAAGTCGGATCTCTCTTAGTTTAGGTATTTAGTTAATAGCTTTCGTTATAAGTGTTCCGCTAATTTAGATTAATTTAATATCATAACGCAGTCTTAGCTTATGGATAGGTTATGCGGTAGTATACCTAACTTGGCTAATTTTATTTTGTTTCCTTTTAAAGGCAACCCTTTAAAGCCGGGGGGAAATGGTAACGCCATCTCTTGGGGTTTTTAATAATTAATCGATATCGCCCTTGGATTGTCCTTCCTTTTGACGTCACCGTCGGAACAGGCGATCATATCCCTTTCTCCCTCCCGCAAAACACGCCTAGCCCTAATAGGCCGGGACGTGAAGAAGAGTCCGTTGAAGACAGTCGCGCCGCGCAGCCGTGGTATTTGCGCTGCGTGCACGCCGCTCCGCCGCCGCTCTGGTCGCCGCTCTGCTCGCTTAATAAATGTTCAACCGCTTCCGCTAAAATTGTGATGAACTAAACGACCGCCCGCGGGTGTGATCGAGTGATTAGTGCATAAGAGACTCCTGTGATCAGCTTCCAAGCAGGAACGCCAGCCGCCATTTTCTTCTGAAATACGTACCACGAGGGAAGATGTTGTAAGGTAAGGCGTGCTCTCCTTGTATTCCTCAGCTCGATCGCCCGTTCATCATTTAACAGTTTCTAGGCGAATACCGCCTACCTTTAAAAAATACAGTCCACTTAAAATCGTAAATTGCCATAACAAGGGTTATTTTACTGGTCACTTTCTTGGTTTATTTCACTTTCTTGGTTTATTGCACAAAAATTTGTAATGAAATATTAGTCTGCGCTCGGCCGCCGCCATCGTCGTGAGTGGACATTGTGTCGGTTGTACATACGTAGCAGCTAGTGCTGAAAAAGATCGCTGTACGGATACAAAATATTTGACATACCAAACTTGATATTTCACGCATTCTGTATGTACCTACTACCCAAGGAAAGATTTTATTCAGTCTTAATTTTTTTCTAGAAGTAAATAGGTATAAATGCATATTTCGTTTCGGACTTGATGGAGTGACCTGCAGATGTACTTCGAAGACTGCTACTGGAACTAATAGATGAGCTGAGCTAGGTGTGCCGAGTTTGGGCTCCCTTTGTTAGTTATCTTGAGACCTTACCTCCGGACTTGATGGAGTGACCTGCAGGTGTATTTCGAAGACTGCTACTAGAACTAATAGACGAGCTGAGCTAGGTGTACCGAGCTTGAGCACCTTTTGTTAGTTATGTTGAGACCTTACCTCCGGACTTTATGGAGTGATCTGCAGGTGTACTTCGAAGACTGCTACTGGAACGAATACACGATTAGAACTAGCGATTAGAACTAATAAGAATGTGTATAGTTTTTACCTCTTTAATTCCATTTTGATTTTAGGCCAAGGCCTTAAGACGTTTGCGAAAGCTCTCGTAAAAAACTTCATGCCTGTCTTCTCCCAGAATTGATTGATCCAAGATTTAAAAGAAATATGGTAGATAAGATAAGAGCATTCTTCACATTGTCAACATGTTTTTTTTTTCGTTACTTTTATTATTTTTTATCATTTACAGCTCCTGGTCCGATTTATCACGTTATCCTAATTGCGTAACACACTTGGAATGGCAACTCATTCCAATTTGACAGTTCAACAATATCCATCGCGTTGTTTTTGTTGTCGTGCAAACGAATTTTTTAAACATTTATGAAGCAATGAATATTGTTTAACCATTGATACTGTGTGCCATAAAGTGTGTAAATAAAAAGCCAAATAAACGTATTTTTTTTTCTAGTTTTCGAGAACCTACTTGCATTTGATACCATAGCAAATTTAATAAATGAAATACGAAATAAAACGAATAAAATAGCTTATTTTAAATTATTTGTTTTCATTAAGTTCGTCCGCAAATTGTTAATACATAGGTACTTTGGCAAGTACTTGATTAGTAACTGTCCAATGAAATTATGTAAACAGCATCTACTTTTATGAACACTTCACATTACCTACAAACTTTTTGAAAACAAATCAAAGTAAGTTTAAAAAAAATACATGGCGAAAATTAAATAAAATTAGGCTCAAGTATCAAGTCGTGTCAGTTTACTCATAATTTCGCAGTTCGCGCAAGTCGCTGTGTGTGTGAGCCATGCACGTGTCACTCAATAGGTACTTAAAATTGAAGCGCGTCAATTCGTAAACGCTTCCTTAATAGACGATGTGCAGAAGCGTCGAGGAAAAGGATTAATTTTTAAAAAAGAACAGGTTGGATTCAGAATATTTGATAAGTTTACCAAACTCGGATGAAGTAACGCCTGATTTGACTCCATTTACTTCTTCTGGGAAACGCGGAAGACCCTGTGTCTCTTATGGGGACTCGTCAGAATCAACCAAAAAAGAAAAAATACTGCGCTGCTTAGTGAATATGGCTTTCAACACATCTACAATGCCTTTGTTCAGGGGCTACGTTCAATAGGAGAAGGAATAGAAGCAAATCTCGTGGAAAAACTAAGGCTTGCTGATAATGATATAAAGTCTCTATATTTTAATCTCTTAGATAACGCAAGCCAGATTACAATGCTAACGGATCAAGAGGCATTAAGTGTTTTCATTGATTTAGATTTAACGAAAGCACAATATACTTCTTTAAGGAATTTAACTAACGAGCGGAACTGTTTTATATTTCCACCATATTATAAAATACAAGAAGCCAAACACCTCTCTTTTCAAACATGGTCAGTCACAAGTGAAAAAAAGAAGCGACAAAAGCTAGAAAAGAAAACTCTAGTTCAACAACGTTTTCGTGAGGAGCTAGGATTGATCATCGACAAACCACGACAAGTAAGTGGTAATACCAATGACGGTAATACTGTTATAAGATTTTTTTACAATGCAGAATGTTCTACTGAAATCACAGGAGTGGATATAAATTTGATTAAACGGCTTTACATAATTTTACAAGCTCTGGTATCTGGTATAATGGTAAATGCTGAAAAAATTGGCATTTGAACAATTATGATTGGTACTACATGCCATCTTCAGTACATAGAATTTTAATTCATGGTGAAAGTATCATTAAGCATTTTGCTGTGCTTCCTATTGGTCAGCTTTCAGAAGATGCGCAAAAATCCCGCAATAAGGATTATAAAAAAATTCGGCTACATCATGCCAGGAAGTGCTCTCGTACGGCTACAAATGAGGATGTATTTCATACTCTTCTCAAAGTCAAAGTCTACTATTCCAAATTCCAAGTTGATAGCATTAGTAGTTCTTGAGATATCCAGCTGTGACAGACAGACACTCACCATAAGGGTTCCGTACCAAAATGGTAAAACAGAACTCTAAAAATTGCAGGCGCATACCAGAGTATGAAGGCTCCTTCAAACCGCTCGTTGCGCGATTTGCGGTGCGTTGGTGACGCGTGCCCGCGCGCGTCACCAGTGCCCTCCAGAGACGGCGTGTCCAAGAGACTCGTCTGTTTTTCGTGGGCAGTAGGCAGCGGCAGCCGACATAGCTTGCAGTTGCAGAGTAAGCAAACTGAAGTGGCAGAGGGCTGGCCATGTCTGTCGAAGGACCGATGGCCGGTTGAGCAGACTAGTCCTGAAGTGGAGACCGTTTATCGGCAAGCGTAGTGTGGGACGCCCCCCAGTAAAAGGGCGGAAGACCTAAAGAAGATGGCTGTCTGGATACGGAAGGCGGAGGACAGGGTGGTTGTATGTTCAGCAGTGGACTGCGGTGCGATAGGCTGAGTTGATGGAGAGCTGTAAACCTCCGTGCACTTGCAAGCACACGTCCTACGTCCTACTTCACGTGCCCTCTACCAACACGGCGCGAACCGCGAACTAACTCATTCTTAATAGTCATCTTATTCATTTACACTTTACACCACGGTGTACTTGCAGCCTAACATCATCATCGTTATCACTGTATATTTATACTGACGTTCGTTCAGACTTCAGTGTTCAACTTACATCTACCGCGTTCGGACGTGTCATCGGTCGTTACAAAAAAAAACAATTTATTTATAAACGTTATGTTAAAGTGACAACCAAACATGAAAGTGCTATTTTGTGTCGTGTTGTTTACAGTCGGCGCTGTCGTTAAAGGTAATTAATTGACTAATTAATTAGTTTATACAATAAGGTCTAGTTTTGTGTGTAGGTAGATAATTATAATTGACGAATAAGTCGTTTTGTTTTCTTAAATGTTGGACGGAAGACGACCCACTGACCGGATATAGTTCTATTAAAGTATTAAGATTGTTGATGCGTAAATAATATTAGGCTCCTACTATTTATTAAAATAGAGGTAGACAGGATGACGCCAATTTAGTTGGAAATAGATGAGTAGGTAGATATTCGTTCCTGCGTTATCGTTCGTATTCAAACAAAAATTCGTACAGGAACTCTCTCAGAGTGTGCTCAAAAAAGGAAGTTTTACAAACGTTAAAAGTATATGATCGACTCCAGTAAACAAAATCAGAAAAATATATGATATTTTTCTGGATATTATATGCTTGGAAGATGGTGTGTTGAAAACATAATACAACTAATTTGATACGATAGAAAAAAAATATGAAGATACCTCTAAAAAAATATTTTTACATAAAAATACCATACTAATTTACATACAATCATAATGATTTTTTGTCAGATTATTCTACAAGCAACATATTATAGAACTAGTATTTCAATTTTTTAGTCCAATCAATAGATTTTTTGTAAATACATAATGGCTTCATATTTTGTAATAAATTACCAGCGTTGTGTCATCGCGCTTCTCTTTCTTTTCTATGCAGTCCGACAAAGATCGCGCTTTAGGTCATGTAGTCGCCTTTCTTCCGAAATTCATGAGTAGGTACTGTTTTCAGCGGTCTAATTTCTGGGTGGTTTCGGGTATGGTTTAGAAACGTGCCGCCTCGAAAATATGACTATTTGGTTGGTCTTTTTTATAGGAAAAGTGATTTCTTAATAAAACATTAGAAGTAGTATTTTTTTAGATTATGAACGAAAATAAGAGTACCTACGTCAAAAACCCAAAATTGCCAAAAAAAAAAACAAGTTAAATGCGTTGTTAAAGTAACGGGTTAGGTGAGGTTAGAACTGTGACCACTATAGAGTTTGTCATGGAACCTGAGCCCTAATTGGGTAACACACTATCGATCTCAATTTGAATCATTTTGAAAGATATTACTGATCCATTGCCTCCTAAGTTCGGAAAATGTGTCTGCTCAACAACGTAAATAACGCAATGAATGTTGTTCAACTGTCAAAATGGAACCCATTGCTACTGTTAGTGTGTTACGCAATTACCCCGCTGCGCGCTGTTTTAAACAAGAAAGAAATCATAACATAAAATAAATCTTACGACATCTAAAATGTTTTCCTATATTATTGGAGCTCAGAATTTAGAATTAGTCAGCAATTTTTTTAAATGTTTTTTGAAGAAAATTCGGTATAGGGTTTTGTATAGCAATTGATAAGCATCTAGCAATTACTAATAACGATCATTGATAGTGATGCTTTATCACATGATTAGGTAAATACCTAGCCTGTTACTGGTTGGAGTGTAGCCCTAGAGGGGCGCAATTTTATTGCAGGAAGTAACGAGTTAACCCTGTCTATAGAAACCATTTAGCTTTTAGGAAGCATGGTCCTACGACGCACCGTTTCCGAGAAATAGGCCTTCGAATATTTTTTTTTAACTTAATCAATAGGTATTTCCCTTCTCATAAAGGAAGGAACAATATATTTTTCAACACAAAGTGCTCGTAAATTGGCTCTTATTGAACCGCTTTTAGGTCCATAATGCAGTGTATTAAACACGCTTGCTTTTTACTTTATAAATGTTACCACACAGTGCGGTAACTTTTAACTAGTCAGGAGATGTGCGCTTTTTGTAATCTCATCAAAGAGACTTCATACTAAAAGGAATCTGCGGGCCATATTTCACTTTTTTTAAATAGTCTGAATTGTCCTTGGTCCCAAAATGAACTAAAATGTATTTACCTTAAATTGTCCGCGGTGGGGATCACGGAACCAAATGGAAAAGACCCTGACTGGCGTTCTATTATTGCAGATTCTCACTGAATGAATACTTAGTACTTTCTAATTCCATACTAACTAAACTACAATTTGACATATGACAACACTACGGTCAGTCTAAAAAATATTTTGTGTTTATTATATTTTTTGTATAGGCTATTTTTCGGTTTTGCCAGTGCCTTTATTTACACCTGCGCGCGTATCGCTGGCGCGGCACGCGGAAAAACAAAACCAGCGCGCCATTTGCCATAAAAGTTATTAACAATACAAGACTGTTTTTTTCCTCGTAAGCACTCGCAAGTGTGTTGAAAAACGTCATATGAAACGCTTGTGCATTGATCATTACACACGTGACTTCCTGTCTCGGGTACAATGATCAACATAGCACACAAATGTATCATAATGACAATACAATGGTCATTGACAGTAGCATCCTCCTGTCTGCAGCATAATGCTGTCACCAATTAATTCAACAAACCTAGTCATTTTGAAATGACATGACAGACTAATGATATAGCTGTCATAACCATGTTATCTACTGGCTACATAGATAGTCGGTATATAATGATATAAATGATTACCTATCGGTACCATTGAATAGAACAACAACTTTATCGTAATCTGTCAAGTGATTTATGTTCTATGAAACACAAAGTAGGTGCATGAACGTGCATGCATAGGTACTAAGGTACCCATTATAGACTGAATTCTACTAATATAATAATAATGTACAATGTAGAGACAACAATACGATAAAAACTGGCTAAGTGCGAGTCGGACACAAAGGGTTCCGTACCACAAAGCAAAAACGCCGAGAAAAAAACACGTTTGTTGGATGGGAGGCCCCCTTATATATTTATTTTATTCTGTTTTTAGTATATAATGTTGTTATAGCGGCAACAGAAATACACCATCTGTGAAAATTTCAACTGTGGGCGAATCAACTTTTAAGGCACTCCTTTGAAAATATTTTGCAACAGTAAAAATAAAAAATTAAATAACGAATACTTACAAAAATAAAGTGTTATGTGTTAAATTATTTGTCTTATTTTTAGATTATGTAGTTGGCCACGACATCTATGTTAGTATTCATGAGTTTTTATAAAAAAGCTGGTGCCTGTGTCGTAAGACTATCCCCTGAGTTACGTTTTTTAAAGTATGGAAATTTAAAATAAAACTACATAAACTGCAAAACTAAAATAGTAAATATTTATTTCAACTTAAAATGCAGTCTTCTAAATAATCAACCTTATTTTATAATAACAGTATCAATAAATAGAGACAGTTGAAAGTCCACTGCGTTACTTTGTTCATAATAAATGCTATACTTTTAGGTAAATCGCTGTATTAGCTAATCAGTCATTCATTACATATTTCTAAGTTGAATTCTAACCCTGAGGTTTGCTAATGGGAAGTATTTAATAATGTAATAACATTTTGACACAAGCTATATCCAAAAATCCTTACAAAAATTAAGGGACATAGTGGTAACGCCAGAGAAAAATTGGTAACGCCTGAGAATTCTAGACTATCTAAAAAGTAATGATGTGTGTAATCATAATAATAACAATTTAAATCAACTTGTTCAATCAGTTTTTTGAACGGTACACACTATTTTAAAAACAAATCTACTAATTATAATAAATTAAAACAAAATTTATAATTAAACGAGATCACAGGTAATCTGAATTATTCTAATAGGAACCTTGATTGAGTTATAACATAATTAGTCTTATTTCTTTTCAAACACATCTACCGATTTTTCGAATTGGTAATACGAGCGATGTCCTTTCTTGATAATGTCTGGTGCTGGTAATTTCTGGATAATGTTTACATAATCCACGTAAGAAATATCCTTTTCATCCAAACGGAATCGTCTGGCATTTTCGTCCACTACTCGTAAAAACATTACTTTTACTTCTCCGTCTTCTTCAACATCAGTCAATGTTTTGCACGCATATGTGTATGATTTGTTTATAGATGCGTCTACGTAAACCTTCACTAACAAAAAATCTCCACGTCCAATCTTCGTACTTTGGTCATGACTCACACATGGCAATTCTTCGTCCGATGAAGAGCCACCATATATTGCGTCATATATTCTTCGTTGTCTGTTCGTCATATCCTGTAATTGTTTTGTAATTTTTAGATTACATAAGGGTTCATCATCATCATCTGAAGCAGTTTCCAAGTCCGGTATTTTTGATGTCGGATTACGATTTGTGAGCTCCTTAGCGTTCGTAGCCATGAGATCAACTATTTCTTTTGTTATTGAATTGTTTGACAAAGTCTCATCGTTCGTCAAGTCAGGAATGCAAGCACTCAGTCCAATTACTTCCGCATCATAGGACACTCCGGTATCGTATGCCTTTGGATTGAGACACATACAGAATCCTCTTCCTTCCGGGCTACCCGTCTCACAGAAACAGCTTAGGTCCCTAAATCTTAATGTACCATAGCAGCTCGAAAAGACTTGATGAACTTTTAGGGTTCCTACAAGTCTGGGAATATTGACTGGCAAGGCTTTATGTTGGTCTTCGATTTTTTTTTCATCGATTATATATAGTTTTATTTTGCTGACGTTATTCATCTTATCATAAAATTGCAGAACGTCAGAAATATCATCACCATTGGCTACAATTTTATCTGCTGTTCTTTTCAGAAAGCCTCCAACGCCATCAGCTGGGCCTTTCCCATGGCCTGCTTCAAAAAATGACCACGTCATGTAAGAGAACCCGTAATCATAATACTTAGCACACATCAAGTAAAAATTCTGCTTTTGTCTGTACTGTGTACTCGGACCGTCCGAAAAGAAATGCACAGTGTTGACGGTATCAAATTTAGATCTTATCCATTTTAATACTGGATCTAAGTGACACCAAATAGCGGCAGGTTGATGATTATTTGATGCAGAAATGCTGCAAAAAGAATTGACTGTATAACCTCTTGCGGAATCACTGTCAAAAGTATAGACCACAACCGTGTGAAGTGAAACTTGTTTGCGTGATCCTCCAAAATGATGTGATTGTACTTCTTGGCTATACTTACAACTATAATTTTCACTAAAGTCTGCGACCACAACGCATTCATTCGAGCGAATACATTCAAGACAACAACGAAAATTTTTAAATTGTGTCTTAATATTAAACACGTGCTTTTTAAATGCTGCAAGGTCGTTCTCAAATATTTTTATAAATGCACCTGCTTCTTCATTTTTATCTTCTTTTATGTTTTTAATAGTTTTAAGATTTTTTCCATCTTTTGTGTATTTTTCTTCCTTTCTTACCCATTCTGTCCATGTTATTGAACCTTTTACATTTGTAATACAATAACTATTTGTTTTATTGACACACTGAATGCATATACCATACATACAGTCTTTGGAGTTAGTACTGCAAACTGTTGATTCGATAAGAAGATTTAAGTTATCAGTGCCCGTTATGCCACTTCTTTTTAAAGCCTTTGCCTTATACGCAAAGTTCGTATGGGTTTTGCAAAGGCACATATCTCTGGCGTCGATAGAAGCACTTACGACATAAAAAGGTTTATTCTTTGTAAAATAAAAGTAGGAACAACGGAGATTAGGGTTCTCTTTCATAAAGGTTTTAAACAAATTTTTCATTGTGTCTAGCATAAATCTTTTTTGTGCTTTTATGCCTGCTTTTGTGAGCGTTTCTTTTTTACCAGCTGTTGCACGTGATATGTCATCTCTCAAGTAAAATTCCCTGATTTTCTTCTCTAACACTCTGCTTTTATCTGTGATCTCTTTTCTTTTAACAATTTTGTCAACGCCTAAATTCTCTCTAAGTATCTGTTTTTTCATTCGTGAGTCTTTCACATCTACAGTTTCAAATATCTTCTTTATTACCTCTCTTTCTTTCCTAGATTTTGTCTTTTTGAATGTCTTCTTAATAGCTCCACTCAATATTCTGTACCTTAAGTCTTCATTGTTTTCAACTTTGTTGGTTTTAGTTTCGATTTGTCTGTTATATCTTTTCTTAAATTTCTCGTACTTTCGTCGTAAATTGTTATTATCTTGCCTTAGTTTTGCGTTTTCTCTATGCACTCTCGACCTGTCCTTTTTCACTTTTTTTCTACCTAATTTTGCTGAAAGCGATGGTGACCTAGATAATAGCGATGCGCATAGGGGAGTAGGTGATACTGGTGGTGGCGTTTCTGGTGGATGATTAGCATGGGGAGGTGTTGGTGGTGGAGTTGCGTTTAATTCTACAAAGTTTTCCAACCTGGAGTCAGATCTAGGCGAGTCTGGGGGTGTTTGTTGTAATAAACTTTCTACAGCCCGTTTTCGCTCTTTTAGCTGTCGTTTTCGTAATCTCCATATCACATTTGCATTATATTTTTCTTTGGGAGTCAAATCTTTTACTAATCTCTTAGACTTATGATATCGTTCTCGGTGCTTTTTCTTCGCTTCTTCGTACTTTTCTTTATTATTTTTTAGTCTTTCTCTGTAGCGTTTCTGTTTCTCAGCTGCACTTAGCGGCATTTTCGTGTATGTTGCCCAGATCTGAGACAAAATAAACTATTATCGATCTTTCAGAAGAATAGAAATCACTGAAAATATCCTAACTAGCTATGCCATTTTGTCTTACATTCTCTGGCGTTATCGGTAACGCGAGAGAAAGTTCTCTAGCGTTACCGGTAACTCAAGAGAACAGTATCTTGCGTTACTGATAATGCAGGGGAAAATTTTGCTTAAAATGACGACAGATAATTGCACAATTGAAACTAATCAAAAAATAGGTCACGACCTTCAAATCAGACATTATGGGTCACTTTATAACGTAATAATAGCAGAATATTTAAAAAACTCACCGCGATTTCCGTCGTAACGCAGTTGATCGGCAATAAACCCACGCGCACTCCTTGAGAGCTTACCGCGGACTGAGGGGCGGGTGGCGTGAGGTCAGTCTTGTCGGACCACTCCGAAAAATAATTAGACAATAGTCGCTTCTACTGACATTGAATTAGACGCCATCTCTTGAAAATTGTCTTCAACTTTTTACAGTAACGTAGTAGAACAGACATTTTTAACAATACTTGGGACAAATGTTTAGTGACGTCAAATAAATACTATTTAAGTAAAATAACTACAAATTTGTACTTAAATGTAAAGCTTATTTAATTCTGAATCTAAACTCCTCATAAATATTCAAAGTTTTCATATTTTTTTTTAAAGAAAATACATAAATTGTTTCGTCACCTAGGCTTGGGGACAAGTATTTTTAGTATGAAGAATGATTTTGTTCCGCTGAGTTACCAAAAAATCTCGTAAATCTTACTTTAAATTTAAAAAAAAGATTATTCTGCTGTGGTAATTGAAAATCGTATTAAGTGATAAGGCTAAAAAACTAAGAATTTTAAGAGAAATTAAAAACATATGGTCACTTCTATGATGAGGACATGAAAGGAGTGCCTTAAAAGTTGATTCACCCCTGTCTAGCTATCACGGTTCATGAGATACAGTCTGGTGACAGACAGTCAGACGGACAGTGGAGTCTTAGTAATAGGGTCCCGGTTTTACCCTTTGGGTACGGAACCCTAAAAAAAGAGAGCACTGGCAATACTTTCAAACAAACTAAATAGGGTGCAACATCTGTCGAAGTTACGCGACGGATAGTACTGTGGGGTAGTTGCAGTAGGAAATGCTTTTATTTTAACTAATCTAATGTTGAGCAGACAAAGTTTTCGAACATATAAAGCAATAGATTAGCAATTATGCTTTTCCTTCCAATTAGGATACTGTTTACGCCAGCAACACTTTAAAAAATTCTTATATTTAGATATAAGAATCTGGGAGCACGGTAGTGCCCCCGCCAAGACGAGCCAAGCGAAGCGCAAGGGCACTATCTACCTTTTCTCGAAGTGTTTCGTCGTTTTTTTGAACCCTCATAGAGTTGGTGTCCGATATACCAGATAGTTCATATTCTCAAGGTATAATGTCAATAATAGACTAATTAAACATACAAAGTCTCAATTGAATAGCTCTAATACTTTAGATTTTATTGATATCTAATATACACCGATTTCGTCACTGTCACACTGATGATCATGAAAATGTTTGGCTACTTCCTGAAGTGCTAGAAAGCTGAAATTTGGTATGTAATCTAAGTTTAGTAAACTTTCGCCCCTCTAAAATGGGGGGGTGGAAGTTTGTATGAGCCTTCATAATGTTAGGGTACTTCCTGAAGTGCTAGAAAGCCGAAATTTGGTATGTAAACCAAGTTCAGCATAGAAAAAAACACTACCATTCACCCAGATAAACTTATAACTTTCGCCCCCATCCCCTAAAATTGGGGGATGTTTGAATGAGACTTTCACCAATTTTATGTATTAGGACATGAAAGTTTACACGGGATTGTAGACAGTAACTAAAAAACCTATTAATAAGTACTTACAAGAACCTGAGCGAAATATCGCCCTGATTTATCGCTTATGGTAATCAGTAAACCATCAAAGAAAAAAGGCAAAGACAGAGAATGGGCTATGAAAACCGGCACTGCTGATGTGCAAGAAATACACCCCAAAAAAAGAAGAAAAAAATGAACACTAAAAAGACTGCCTAGCAACTTACAAAAAGAACTGAAATCCCACCAAAAACATTTCATGTAAAATATTGCCAAGACGACCACATAAGGTTTGCCCTGTGAAAAAGATATCAGATATCATGACATGTAGAGCCAAGCTTCTGAATCTACACGGCCTAACTCTACCGACCCTAACTTCACAAATTCTACATATCAGTAAAAATGTATGGCTTGGCTGTGTCGTTACTTACTTCAGAAACTAAATATTCGCATCACCTCCACGACGACGGTAGCGAAACGGCGAAGCCATACATTTTTACTGATATGTAGAATTTGTGAAGTTAGGGTCGGTAGAGTTAGGCCGTGTAGAGTCAGAAGCTTGGCTCTACATGATATCTGAGCGGCAATTCTCGTAATTTTAAGAACGTTCACGTCTGATCTCAGTCTCAATCTGTCAAAAAATACCTCTAATTTCCCTACATTTTGACAAGTTTTTGACATTTGTTTGTCGCCGAGATGAGACTGCGACTAGATTTTGAACGTTTTAAATTACGAGAATTGGCCTTCTGATATCTTTTTCACAGGGCAAACCTTATGTGGTCGTATTGGCAACATTTTACATGAAATGTTTTTGGTGGGATTATTTTATTTTGACAGACATTGTCCGTTTCATTAAATTAAAACTAATACGCAAGAAATTTTATTTAAATTCACCCATCTATGACACACGATGCCAAAATTACGTCGCAAATTTAATCGAAAAATAAAACAAAAGCACGCGGAATTATTTTTGACTCATTTTTTGGCAAATAAACAACTGATTACTGGCAAAATACTCTTAAACAAAATCTTTACACTAAAACATTAAAAATTAAATCGATATTACTGTTGAATACTTTAATGTGACAACCAGTTTTACGAATGAAGGCTCGTACACACAGGCGCGACGCGACACAAAGGCACCGCAAGTCGCGCAACGAGCGGACAGCGGTGCCTTTGTGTCGCGCGCGTTTCGCGTCGCGCGTCGCGTCTTTTTGCAGGAGCCTTGACAAGGCGTATATTATTCTGTTAATGAATATCTTAATGACAAATTAAAATAATAGTTGTGTAACTGTAGGTATATCTCTCTATAATTAAAATGTTGCTTTCGTAAGATAATGATAATATGTATTGACATTTCTATTGCATTTATTATTGTATACGAAATTGTGACTAATTACCTATTTGTTTATGTGCCGTTTTTGATTTTATTGACATATTATATTAACTATTGCATGAAATTGTGACATCTACTTACTTATTGACTTTATTAAATTTTGTTATTTGATATTTTGTATGCCTTTTGGCGGGACATAGCATGGACCAACATTTTTTTTTGTATAACATCTGTATAATTGTACCCTATGTTCACAAAATGAATAAATGAAATGAAACGAAAGGGTATCGTGACCCAGTAACTAGTTGTGGAGGTCAGATAGGCAGTCGCCCCATGTGAAATACTGGTATTCAGCTGCTTCTGGTTAGACTGGGACCCGATACTTACGTAGTTAGGAAAAGACTAGACAGATCTTTTTACTATGGAATACTTATTATGACATTTTTATTTTCATAGGACACCCCTTTAAAATATTGCAAGCTACCGTAGGTGCCCAAAAGGGAATAAAGTTGAATATGTTTTATTGTTCCCCTTTGAGCACCGCGTTAAAATATTGATTGGTGCTCAAATGGTAACCTCACCATGGTACCTTTGATGCTCAAAAAATTGTTGCTCAAACAGCCGGCCATAACACAGCAAACGGCTAAGAAAATTAATAGAAATTGGTACAAACATGAGTGAAAAACTTTCCTTCTCATAATCAGTTATTTATCTATAGAGTGTCGTCTTACAATATTGTAGCGATTTAATCTTGTGACCTGTCACCTACGGACTTTACGTTCAAGTACTAACGCTAAGCTATCACGAGGCATGATTACTTCGAACAGTATCTACATTGCATTCCTGAGCTAGGTACTCAAGAAGAACTTTCTAGAATCAAATTATGCACAGCTTGAACTCGGAACTCGCACAGAGTTTTACCCCTATTGTGCCAAGTTAAAATTGGGTATTTCAATTCCAAATAGCCTGTGTATTAGCAATCTTAAAACTACACATAAAAACATAAACCTACGACTTCTTCCAAAATCGAAGTGCTCAGTTTTAGGTAAATTGCTGCCTTGTAAAACTATCTTAAAACTAGTTCAACAATTTATTTGAATTAAAGGTTATCAGAAATCTCCAGATTGCTTTGCTCTTTTAGCATACGCCCATCTCATGCTTTTCCATAGCTCACGGTTGTGAATTTTTCTGCTCCATGTTCCTCTCGCAGTAGTTTTCAAGTCGTTTTCCCATCTTAGAAATGGTCTTCCTCTTTCCTGTAAATTGGGTATATCTCTCCTTAATCGTGGTCGCATTCCAATTTCTATAATACTCGTATACAGGGCACACATGATCACAAATTATTTTGGTATTACGTTTGTATGAACTACGATTGCTCCGCCGGCCCATAAACAGTCGTTTTTTTTGATAACCGACGGAACATGTCTACCCTAGGGGGTCTAGGGGGTCTAGAATGACATGCTGAATTCATGGTAACAGTTTGCGCGTCAATGTTGCCATTCTGTATTCATAGTAGTGCTTACACCGCTGCATACCTCATCGAGGAACGCCAGCGAGATGTTACATTATGTTTATGAGAATGGAATAGTTCCAATTTCTAGCGTCTATTATAGATGTTCTCTTATTCAAGATCGTTAAGATTTGACAATTGAAACGCGATGGCAGATGTTTTTATTGATTCAAGCGTGTTTATATCGTGGCGACCGCATTGCTTCTAGAGCATGAATAGCTTCAATTTTGAAGAGTTAGAATGTGACTTTTTAAAGAAATAAATTGTTATTTAATACCGTTATGATCGCTCGAAGAAGGTGGGATAACTATAATACTAGGAATAGAATACGACAGAAGCGACGCGATGGATGGACTGTGTGAAACATGATAATTGGTTAGAAAGGGTGTGACTACTAAGATGACGACTAATAGGGAAGTGTGGAACAAAAAGACATGTTGTGACGACATGCAATACATTGGGGTATGCGCAGGAGAATGATAAGGATGATTTATTATAACATGGTGTATCATGTTGTATGGAAAGAAGTAGGTACAGGTTTTGCTATATTTCTTATTTTAGACAGTGTAGAGACAGCAATACGACAATAAATGAAAACACTGGCAATACATAGAATTATTTCGAATGTATCAAATTAATTCCAACACCGAAATAACAAAAATGTTTTTGCTTAAAACTAAATACCTACTTAGTAGTGACGAGCCGACGACGCGGCGACGCGACGATAGGTTTTGCCAAACTTTGACTAGCTACAGCGACTAAATGGCATGGCCTGACTAAACGATGACTGACGATGTGGGTCATTTATTTTATTCATTTTATATTTTGTTATTATTCTCTCCATGGTCTGGCAGTTTGAGTAATTTATGTGGCCTACCCAAATGTCCTTTCTTTGGTATTGTTCGTCGAATCGTTGAGCTCCTTAAGTCTTGAGTTGAGCTGCACGATTTCTGACAAATGCGTGCACTGACTGGACAGGTCCTCCCAATCTGTGTGGTTCTTTCCTCAAAAGACCATCTCAGTCATCGACCTACTTGGTCTTCATATAACCTGACCAAGATTATGTCTGGACTTTAAAAGAGACTATGACCTCTGAGTTTGTTTCGGCCTTTCTTCTCAGAGTAGTCAGATAGGAAACGCCGACCTCATCTAGTTTAAAAAATATATGATTGACGTGTAAAAGTGTTTGTGCAAACCTTATACTTACAAAAATAAAATCATTTATCATTTAAACCCTTCTCATAATTTGATGCTATGTTACCTAGAAACTAATCGATTTTCGAAACGAAGCTGTGTCATATTAAAAATAAAATAAAAATAACTAAATGTTTTATTCAGTATTAAAATTGGTAAAATAATTACATGAAGTCTTAGAAATTATTTACAGGTATAATAATATGACATCCCTGTACTAAGATAAACCTGCATCAGCATACTTCATGGTAATTCCTTTATTGGTATTATGTGTCTGTCCTCTGTCTGTATTGTCAACGGAAAACCGAAATACAGCAACACTGCTTGGAGACAATTGGTATAAGATAAGATATATTTTTTTTTTTTTTTTGTATGGCAGTGGCGAAGGTTTCATACATCTCGATTCCTACCGGCTTCCCTTTAAAAAATGGCACAGTCAGTATTCTATAGACAAATAATATAATCATATTAAAGATATCTACTCCGGCTTACCTCTTACAAAAATATACCCTTCGCTACTATGGTATGGTGTTCTGTTCTGTTTGTTTGTATTCTATCATAACGTAAAATAATATCACGCCTGTATACCCCGAAGGGTATAGGTACTTGCCTATACATAGAGCACACATATTTGTTGCTCTCATATGTGTTTTTTCTACTACTGAGAAATTCCAGATGGAAAAACCCAATAACGTTATTCCCGACCCGGTAATAGAACCCAGGTCCCAATGCTCAGCAATAGCGCTTTCGACCACTAGAACAAAGACACAGTTGGCTTCTGATCTTATAAAATTGCAATGTTTCATTTCATGTTCAATGTGGATAACAAAAGAGATGGTTTTACCCAACGAGTGAATATCAACACAGTAAAGATTAGTACTACCGTTACTTGATAAGAGATTTAATACATAACATCTTTGAATTATTCATTAAACAAAAAAAAAAACTAAAAAAAAAACTGTCTTGTTAGTGCAGTGGTCGCAAGCGTGGTCCTGAGTTCGATTCCCAGCGGAGCAATTGCGTAACACACTAAAAGTAGCAATTTCGTTCACTTTGACAGTTCAACAACATTCATTGCGTTATTTAAGTTGCTGAGCAGACAAAGTTTTCGAACATATGAAGCAATGGATTGGCATTATCCTTGAAAATGTATCAGATTGTGATTGATAGTGTGACGCAATTAGGGTGCAGCCGTACGATTCCGTAAAAATTTCACCGTGAAAACTAAGGTGAAGTAAGTTTGTTTTTGCTAGGAATTGACACTGTTGATAGCTCACTCCACGCTCACTTCACCTAAGTTTTTCACGGTGAGATTGTTACAGAATCGCGCGACAGTTTAGGCAAAGTGTTATTGAGTTTTTCCGTCAAGTGTTTCTCAGTAGCCGAGTCGGGATTTGTGTCTGGTTGATGGGAATAAGCTCGCTCCCTATAACTGGTTAAATGTGGATGTACAGACGCCAGCACATCAACCTACTAAAATCTGTCAATTTTCTTTAATAGATTTTCAACTTTATCGCTAAAGCGTAAGGTTCAAAGTTGATTCGGAAAATTTGTCAGTTTCGGGTAGCGTGATGTGCTGGCGTCTGTACTACAGGTACACCTCTACCCACGCTGCCTCTACTCGGCGTTGTAATTACACTGAATCGTATTAAACACACCTAACACAGATAAAGTCATTGTCGCAAACACAGTTGTTTCTTGGTCAATAAATTAATACATATTAATCGAAATGGGGTCACAATGAGAGGATGATGTCATTTCAATTTAACCCGTAAAAATATCCGTCTCCAAAAATGTCATTACCTACTTCCGCTTTCAGCTATAACTCATAGGTATTTTCGAAGGTCACTCATGGCGCGTTTGACGTAACGAATGAGCTCAGCGCCCTTATTGCGTAACGCACTATCAATCTCAAACTGAATCATTTTGAAGGATAGGTATTGCTAATCCATTGCTTCATAATTACCTATGTTTAAAAAAATTGTCAGCTCAACAGCGTAAATACTAAATAACGCAATGAATGTTGTTGAACTGTCAGAATGAAAGCCATTCCGACTGATAATGTGTTACGTAATTACCCCGCCAGGTTGCGAGACAGTGCAGTGACTTGTACAATGCGTGCCACGAAAGATGAGACTTGACACACCACGTGGTTTGACATGCGCAGTACACGATTTTAGGTATCTTTAGCGGTATGAGGTCTGAGTGCGGGACGGGACCGGACGTCATAGGGGCGGCGGAAAGAGGCGGGGGAGGCGGGGTCAAGTCTCTTCTTTCTTCTTTCTCTTCTTTCTGCATTGTACTGTCGACGCGTATATTTTTATTATATTACTAGCTTCTGCCCGCAAATCATTTCTTATATCTATGAGATATGTATATTTGTCAGAAAGCATCAAAATTTATTTGTGAAAGCAGATGATATTAATGTCCGAAACCGACGAGACCCCAACAGGCTAGTTAGTACAGGCTGGTTAGTTATATTTAGTTAGCCTTGGAATCTCACTTAGTAGTGAGATTCCAAGGCTAACTAAATATGTATAATAAAAGCTGCCTTGCAGTGTGCGTAGGTACCTTTATAATAAGTTACCAAATGATCTCAAAAATTTAAATACTAAGTTATTTAAAAATAATGGTTATCTGTTAATAGTTTTTATAGTGTTAAGGATTTCATTGAGAAACAATGTTAATGTCAATTACATGCTTATTATAATATTGGCAAAACATGTTTTGTTCTATATTGTACTCTTACCATCTGTTTATAGCGTGTTTTTATGCAAATAAATAGGTATGTTATTATTATATTATTATTATCGAGAAACATACATAAAAAAATAAAAGATACCGAAGAACTGAGAACCTTCTCCTTCTTTGAAGTCGGTTAAAAACTGAAACATACAAGTTACAATTTAGTTAGTAGTTCACTGACGAAATGTTAACAACAGAGGTTTTATTGGATTCCTGAGGTTTGACCCTGAAACTGTGTGCCAAATAATGAACTCAAAGAAAAAAAATTAAAATGGCAGACGATAAACGTCATTCGCATTTTTTTTCTTTTCAAAGTTAATTTTCTCTCTTGTATTATATTTTTTTCTTTTGTGATTTTATTTTTATCACGGCTCTTATCAGGGTCTATTTTTAAACGTGTTAAGTCTTGTTGACACACTTCTGCGGCGATGATCTTTGTTTTAAAAGTCAAGCACTCTCCTACTTTACATATTGACGCTAAAACTCTTTTGCAAACCCCCGGCTATCTTTTGTAGATCTTTATCAAACGTTTTACGGGTAGTCAAGTCAAGACTTCAAGAGCCCGAAAGTCGGAAACCAGTCTTACCAAGGGGTTTCGTATTATCCAGTAACTGGGTTGTGGAGGTAAGATAGGCAGTCGCTCCATGTAAAATACTGGTACTCAGCTGCATCCAGGTAGACTGGAAGCCGACCCCAACATAGTTGGGAAAAGGCTAGACAGATGATGATGATGACTCGGTAATATAAGAAGGAGCAAACAGGTATTTTTCTTTGTCACCTGTTAGTAAATATATAATAGCAGACATAAATGCTACTACATCATGACAACTACCGGCAAATGGCAACTATATTATCAATTTATTATCTAACAGCACAGGTAGGTATCTCACGTAGGTCCTAGTTATCATTGATAAAACGAATAAATACATATTTATTTAATACGACTGTAAATCAACAGTAATATTATCAGTTTTAGTGAGAAGATTAGTCTGTTGGTTTAGTACGTTTTACGGGAATTTGATGTTTGGGGAAAAGGTAATTTGAAACCTCGGTATACGAGAAAATAACTTTTCATTTTGAATAGGCGGTGGTAAGTATCCATCCATTTTATAAGACTAACAATTATCTCTCTTTTCATCCACGACGCTACTCAAATCCTTTTTTAATATCTTTACCCGACTACTCCAAAGTAATGTTTCGAAGAGGATGTATGTCTGCGACTGACTATTACATGAAATAACAATCAATCCTACTATTAGTATCACACTTAATATTATAAAGGCAAAAGTTTGTGAGTGTGTTTGTATGTTTGTTACTTCTCCACACACGAACGGCTGGACCAAATTTGATAAAATTTGGTATGGAAGTAGCTGACACCCTGGATTAACATATAGGCTTTTTATCCCGATATTCTCACGGGATCAAGATTTATGCGGGTGGAATCGTCGGGCGCTGCTAGTAAGTATTATAAACGCGAATGTATGTGAGGATGGATGGATGGAAGGATGTTTGTCACTCTTTCACGCAAAGATAATATAAACATCCAAAGTGAGAACCTCCTCCTTTTTTAAGTCAGTTAAAAATACTAGTATTCAGCTGCGTCTGGTTAGACTGGATCCGATCTCAACACAGTGGGAGAGGGGAATAATTATTAACATCGTAAAAACAGCTATTTCTATGAAATAACACACAATTTCAACTACACACTTCATTGGTCTTGTACTAAGGAAAATTTTATACAAAAACAAAAGTAATAGGAAACCAACCGCTCGTAATAAAATTTAAAGTGTCCATTGAATCGTGTATTAATCAATTAAACGTCTCTCAGAAAACAAAAGGAACCTGTTCCAATGTGGCGCGATTAGTGAGTCATTAGTAATACGATCAATATGGATTTGGCTGCGGGTAGTCGGCACAACACAATAATTATTTGAGTGACTAATTTATAATATTACAATTTATAGAATACAGGGTGAAGCGGAGTGCGCGTATTCTATCAATGCATAGGCACCTGTCCTGCACCTAATCTACGTTCGCGATATAATTTCCAAACATGTAAATAAATATTAGTTATTGCAAAAATAACTTTAATACCTATACAATAACGTTCTGTTTACGCTACGACTTCAAACATTTTTATAACTTTTTCAATAATACTAGTTACTCTGACTACAATAAAGTTGATATTAATGAGTAAAAATAAATAATAATAATAAATTTATTTGACATAAAAAGGTACACAGACAGATACAGAGTGAAATTTAATTTAAGCTTGCGAATAGCCTGGTAAATAAATGATCAATCAAAGCCCCCCGTGCTAGGTAAATGTTGAACATGAATTTGAATAGACCTTAGATTATGTAGATTATACAGTTGGTCTGTATGCATTTGAATCGTGACACTTTCATAAGTACTCACAAGCGACACGGGAATTCCCACATTTCCCACTCCGCCCACGACTATGAAAAAATACGTATAATAATAACGACATAGTTTTCGTGGGCAAGCCCCACATTCTTGAGAATGGTGCCAATTCTGTAATGCGTCGAGTGTATAGTAGTGGTCATAGAAAGAAATACTCGACGAAACTCCGTTTAGCACTGCACGTGGCGTTCTGTAGTTTTAGTTTATCCGATGAGGAAATTGCGTGAATATATAAAATCAGCCTATAATCTTCCCACTGCTGGGACACAGGCCTCTCTTTATTAGAGGGATTGGGACATAATCCACCACGCAGGCCCAGTGCGGTGTGATGGATGTCACACGTCTTCGATTTTTAGGGTTCCGTATCCAAAGGGTAAAAACGGGACGCTATTACTAAGACTCCACTGTCCGTCTGTCTGTCTGTCTGTCACCAGGCTGTATCTCACGAACCGTGATATCTAGATAGTTGAAATTTTCACAGATGTATTTCTGTTGCCGCTATAACAACGAATAATAAAAATAAAATTAAGTTTAAATTCAAAGGGGTACGAGTATAAAAGAAACGTTTTATTCGGCGTTTTATGCCTTGTGGTGCGGAACCCTTCGTGTGCGAGTCCGAATCGCACTTGGCCAGTTTTTTTTTTGTTCTAGGACATGCCGGTTTCCTCACGATGTTTTCATTCACCGTTTTGTGAGCAGTGGTGATGAAATTAAATACCTACACAAAGTAAAGCGCCTGCCTGGGCTCGAACCCACGACTTACAACTCGTCAGTCGGAACCGGCACCACTGGGCCACAACTGTTCTAAGACACTTATCGTCGCTGCGCCTGCAAAATCCGCTATGGACAAAAATTCAACTTTTCAGGAGAAGCAAAAAACTGTTTCTTTTTCAAACTGTTAATATTATATTAAAACTAAATATGCAGAAAATTAGACTTTATGTCGGGACATTCAGAAATATTTATTTTTCGCCATTTACTATGATATTCCAGGAGCTAGAATTTTTTTAAGTGAATTTGGGCACATAGCGGTTTTTTTTCGGGTCGTAATTACCGCTAAGTGCCTGACTTTTCATCACATGACGGATTTATGCTTTTACCAAATAGTTTGCATTTTTGTGCTTCCTAGAATACTTAGCGGATTTACCAAATTAGTCTAGTAGTATCGGCTCTACACGGTTTAATTCACCTAGAGACTCGGTGGCTAGGTACTACATTACGCCAAACCAGGTATCTATAATGAGTTTTGTAGTACTATCTAACATCTAAAACTACTTAATTAAAATAAAATACACTCGTAAACATTGCACCACGTGCCACGTCTCCTGTTTGATAAACCCGCTATGTGTCATTTCAAAGCGCAATTCCAAGGGACTCGCTTTGAACCGAAAATACGCTATGTGTCTCCTGCACACATAGGGGGTTTTTCAAATCCGTTTTTGACCAAAATTACATAGCTGATTTTATTATCTTCTTAACCAAATGAGTTATTAAAAAACCGATTTCACAGGCGCACGTGGCTTGAGAAATACTATAAATAAGCATCAAAAACCGATTTTCAAAAAAAAATACATAGCGGATTTTGCAGGCGCAGCGACGTTATGAAAGTTAAATAGCATGACATCGGTATCTATTAGTACTTATTCATACTTCTAAATATTATAAACTAGCAGTACCACGCGGTTTCACGCGCATAAGTTTTGATCCCGTAGGAATATCGGGATAAAAAGTATCCTATGTCCTTTTCCGGGACTCAAACCATCTCTATACCAAATTTCAGTTAAATCGGTTCAGCGGTTTAAGCATGAAGAGGTAACAGACAGACAGCCAGACACACTTTCGCATTTATAATATTAAGTATGGATGCGAAAGTGAGTTTGTTTGTTACTCCTTCACGCTAAAACGGCTGAACGGATTTGGATGAAATTTGCTCGAAAGGTAGCCTGAGACCTGGAAAAGGACATAGGCTACTTTTCATAGTATAATAGCTAGCTTCAGCCCGCGGCTTCGCCCGCGAGGTATGTCGATAAAAAATACCCTATGTCCTGCCCCGGGATGCAATCTATCTCTCTGCCAAATTTTATCGAAATCTGGTCAGTGGTTTAGGCGTGGAAAGGTTCACAGTCAGGTAGACAGACAGACATAGTTACTTTCGAATTCATAATATTAGTATGGATATTATCAATGCGAAACTCGCCAGTCTCAGTCTGTCTGCCGGTTACCTTTCCACGCATTAACGGCTGAACGTATTTTGATGAAATTTGGCATAGAGGTAGATCATGACGTTGGTTAGGTGATATGATACTATTTTTATCCCGGTAGTACGTTCCCGTGGGATTATTTCCAACCTCTACCCCGCCGAAGCCGCGAGCGAATAACCTGAACAAAATCATATGATTTGGAACTTCTAACAGGGGGGCTTGTGGCTGAGTAATAACAGCCGTACGAGTCGAACGATCAGGTTAAGCTACGCTTGCCGCGGTTGGTCCGTGGATGGGTGACCATCTTTACATATCAAGACCTCTCCGTGCCTCGGAAAGCACGTTAAGCCGTTGGTCTCGGCTGTCATTCTTCGAACTTTGACAGTCGTTACAGGTAGTCAGAAGCCCGAAAGTATGACAAATAGTCTTACCAAGGGGTATCGTATTACCCAGTAACTGGGTTGTGGAGGTCAGATTGGCAGTCGCTCCATGTAAAATACTGGTTAACAGCTGCATCCGGTTAGACTGCAAGCCGACCCCAACATAGTTGGGAAACGGCTAAAATTGATTTATTTGAAATTTCTACAAAGTACATATTTAAGTATATACATATATTTTCCCTAGAACACCAAGGTTATCAAAACATTCCATGTGTTCCAATTAGTTTATCTATTATTTACATCTTCAGCGAGACTAAATAACAATTTAATTCCAATTAATCGCACAGACACGCTGTGCGATTAAAGGTCATTTCGTTTTATCATATTTCGTATTCAGCAATATTAGTTACCCTTCTTCCTTTTTCTAAAACTAGTTCCGCAACTCACCGCGCCGCATCGCATCGCATCGCCCGTCCTCGCTGTCATAACCATAGTCAGCCTACAATGTTCCCACTGCTGGGATACAGGCCTCCTCTCAGCGAGAGGGAGTGGGCCGTAATCGACCACGCGGGCCCAGTGCGGGGTGGTAGATGTCACATGTCTTCGAATTTTCGTTTCTAGGACATGCCGGTTTCCTCAATATGTTTTGAGAATAGTGGTGATGAAATATATTGCACAGAGTAAAGTACGTGCTTGGGTTCGAAACCATGACTTATAATTCGTAAGCCGGAGCCTAACCGCTGGGACACCACTGCACTGCTCTTATTAATAAGTACAGTGCGTGCCACGTAAGAAGAGACTTGACCCCGCCTCCCCCGCCTCTTTCCGCCGCCCCTATGACGTCCGGTCCCGTCCCGCACTCAGACCTCATACCGCTAAAGATACCTAAAATCGTGTTCTGCGCATGTCAGACCACGTGGTGTGTCAAGTCTCTTCTTACGTGGCACGCATTGTACTTAAAGGACAAAAATACTACGTATAACATGTATCTGTATTCATCGGCATACTAACAGTAGATAACTTTCATTTTGACATTTCAATAACATTCATTACGTTACTTACGTTGTCGAACAGACAAATTTTTCCAACAAATGAAGCAATATACATCAAAATGATTTGGATTGTAATAAATTGATGTGTGACGCCATTTTAGGGCGCGGGTGTTTTCATAGCTATGCGACCGCAAACTATTATATTTGTTGAATGAAAATAAAACAAATGAATCATGAACATGAATAGGACCATTTTTTTCCATTACGTTGGTATTTAAATGTGATTTAAATTATGAAAATAAGGTCATGTGTTTTATTTGTTATGTTTGTTTTACCACTGAACAATTACTGGCAGTTTAGAATGCTGTTTATTAGTTACACACAAAGGGCTTTATTTATAAACGATGTTTAAGGTTAAGTCACGTTTAAACGTCAAAAATGTGTGGTTAAAAAGTCGGTAATCACTAAGTACTTAACTTTAAGGGGCTTACAGGACCTAAACGCAAAAAACGCAAGTTTTAGAAACAATAGAAGTATATATCATCGACTACAGTAAACAAAATCAGAAATATATATGATACTAGTTGCACCGCGCGGTTTCACCCGCGTAAATGTCGATCCCGTGGGAATATCGGGATAAAAAGCCTATATGTTAATCCAGGGTGTCAGCGATCTCCATAGAAAATTTTATTAAAATTGGTCCAGCCGTTTAAGCGTGAAGAAGTAACAAACATATACACACAATACACACACACTCACAAACTTTCGCCTTTATAATATTAGTGTGATTCTTCAGGATATATGCTAGGTATACAAGTGTGTTGAAAACATAATACAACTAATTTCATCTAAAAGAATCATGAAGATACCTCTAAAAACTTTCTTTTTACAGTAAAAACTATTCTAATCATTCAGATTTTTTGTCAGATTATTCTACAAGCAGCACTAGTGTTTTAATCATATTTTGCAATAAATTACCAGCGTTGTGTCATCGCGCTTCTCTTTCTTTTCTATGCAGTCCGACAGTGACCGCGCTTTAGGTCATGTAAGCCCCTAAGTTAGGCATTCCCCGTTATTCGTGCCTCTGCCTAGTTATGCTATCTTATCTTATGCTATATATCCTACTCAAAGTCCGTCGACGATGACAGGGTCCCGTCCGAAAATAGTTGTCCCAACAAAACAAGTGTCAGATTCATTTTTCGGACGGGCAATTACATATGCAATACACACAAGTGTCGCCCTCTATTATAAGGGACTTAAAAACAACTATAACCGAATGAAGGGCTGGCTTCAGCTACATAAACATCGCTGCCTTCCCCTTTGATGAATACAGGTGTAATGGTAATAAATTATGCTATGAATAAAGAACATAAATTTCTTGCTTCTTTAGTTAATTATTTTCCTGAAGTCGTTTGTTTAAATAAAGCAGTCATAGCCTACCTATATTTTAGTCTTAAGCCCGGAATACGCATGCCTGTAGCTTGCACAAAAGTATGCAAGTATTCATGTCCATAATTATATTTATTTGCATTCCATAATGTTGTAGAGATGTTACAATGGCTTAAAGCTGAGGTACAATTATGAACCCTGTAGAGTACAGCAAAAATTATAAAAAGAATTCTTAAAATAAAAATAAATTTAGGACACATTAACAATAAGCTATTTTAAAAATATGTTATTGTATGTAGCTGGCATTTCTGTCATTATGGTATTCACCAATCAGAAGTTGTTATGGCACACGGCGTGCAAGCTACTTGTATACTTTTGTGCAAGTTGCAGGCATGTATGTGTATTCCGGGCTTTATACTAGACTAAATTATTTAGTCTTGCAGTCTGAATTATTGGTAGGCATTGTTATAAAATTTAATTATTGCTACGATTAAGAAACGGCGACATCGCACTTAATTCTTCTAATGACTCAGCAGTGAATAATAAATAAGCAGATGACATTAGCATAGTAATTATTACACAAACAAATGTTAGCAATTTATTACCTTGTTAATAATGTCTATTGATGACAATCATTTATTTTACATGATTGATGGACTTTAGCACTACTGAAAAGGTGTTGTGATTGGTTGACCAAAATAATAACAACCAAGGAAACTCGACAACAGTTTAATTGAAATGTTTCCTCGAAAACCAGGAGCTGCACTTACCACAAAAAGTTACTCTACAATCGTTTGGTCAAAACCACAACGCTTACAGGATAAACTCAAAATAATTAAATTTACATGAGTATTTTTCAGGGCTCGTAGTCAACAAGGAACTCTTATAGTTTCGCCATGTCCATCCGTCTGTCTGTCTGTCCGCAGCTAAGCGCAGTGACCCTTAGTAGATACTAGGAAGCTGTAATTTAGCTTGATTATATCTACATAATTAATTACGTGAAGACGATGCACCTACATTCAAATTACTATACCACAATAGGTAAAAAATAATTTAAAATGAAGCAATGACAGATAAATGTTACTATTAAGGAGGCAGCAAACACAATCGCAATGAATAATCATTTACATTCACACAAAAAGTAAACCAAATGAATATTAATAACCTAGACGTGCACCCTGTTTGTGTTACACACTATCAATCACAATCTGAATCATTTCGAAGAATATTGCTAATCTATTGCTTTATATGTTCTAAAAATGTGTCTGTTCAACAACTTAAATAACGCAATGAATGTTGTTGAACTGTCAAAATGAAAGTCATTGCTACTGATAGTGTGTTACGTAATTACCCTGCAGATAGCAAAAGATGGTCACCCATCCACAGACCAACCGCGGCAAGCGTAGCTTAACCTGATCGATCGACCTGTGCAGCTGTTATTATTTAGCCATGGGTCCATCCAACTCCCAACCAGCTGTAACTGAACGTATAATGTTGTCATTAGCCTTAAATTATTATTTTGATTTCAGCGCAACAAGACTACCAGGACTATTGGCAAAATGACTACGGAAACTATGACAACTACAACTTTGATGATAGCAACGAGAACACGGACGTAAAACAAGCAGAGACCACACAAGCTGAAGTACAAAATGTGCCAGAACAAACTGAAGCACAAACAGAACCAGAAAGCGATAAATTCGACGATTATCAAATTGAAGATAACAGATCGGATTCGGCGGAAAAAGAACAAGTTGAGGAAAACAAAGATGTGACGGCTGAAGCGGTGGTAACTGAAGAACTTGCAGCAAGTGAGCAAGCCCAGGAACATAGAGTCTTACCAATTGAAGAGCCAAAACAAAGTGATGAAGACTTGCAAAGACTTGGACTTGATGATGGCACGTGGGGTGAGGCGGTTGACGACATCGCTCCTCTACCTGTACCGGAGACAGATGAAAACGACAATATTTTTGAGGAAACCACAGACATTTTGAACAAAGCTCAAGATTATTTAGATGAGCTAGATCAGGAGCCAGTCGGTGATGATACAGATATGGATAAAATTATTAAGGAAACAAACACACTTCTGGCAGAAAGTGATGATGCTTTTGATGCAAATGATTATGATAACTCTGATGAACAGGAAAAGAGCAATGAAGATGTGGTCAGTGAAAATAATGATGAAAATGAGGAAGATACGCCTGCAAAAGTTTATGCCGATCTGGATGCTGATTTAGACAAATTGTTTGAAACTCTTGGCAAATTGGGTGATGATAGCTCCGATGAAAATGCAAGCATTGATGAGGAAGTAGCAAACGACGTCAAAGATTATGAAGAAAAATATGGTAAACCATACAAAGAAGACATCGCCCTGTCGTGGCGAAACGCGGAAGTCGATGGTGCAAAGCCAGAAGGCTCGAAACAAAATGAAGATACTGCTGATGACAATAATGATGAAGCAGCAGACGAAAATGTTGTCTCGGCTGAAGCGGCAGATGATGATTATGAGAACATAGACGATAGCAATCTATCTCAAATTTTTGCGGCAAATGCCAATGTTTCAAACGAGAATGCTGAAAGTGATGAACAAGAACTAGTTGCATTAGACGTTAACAACGAAGAAAGTGCGACAAAGACTACTGCTGCTTCACTAGAGAAAATCGATGGACAAAAAGAAGCTGTCGACTATGTTGACAACTATGACGAGCCTAGTGACAGCGAACCTAATGCTGATGATGACATTGACAGCGTAATTAAACAAATATTTACTGATGATGTCAAAGAGCTCCAGTCTTATGGAAACGATGCTTTGGTTGACGAGAAGCAAACCAAAGAAGAAAATGCTGAAGAATTTGAAGGTGACGAAATGAACACCACCAGCGCTGATGTGGTGGACACCAAACAAAAATCAATGATGGTTGATGATCTAAACAGTGCTCAGCTTAGTGATCTCATGACCCAGTTTGTTGCCGCTCATAAAGAAGACTTTGATGTAAACTCTGAAAATTTCGCAAAACATGTAAAGCCAATTCATATAACTCTATCTGTGGATGAACCCACAGTAGTCACTTCACCAGACTATCCAGAGCCCTACCCTACAAACAATATAATTGATTGGGTATTCGATGGACCTGGTATGGGCATTGAATTGAACATTACCAGCTTTGCTGTCAACGGTGCTCTTGGCGACTATCTGCTTGTTAAACCAGGTAAGTGTTTTAATTTTATTGATAAGTAGGGTAAATTAGTTCAGGTAATAGGTTATTGTGTTACCCAGTAATTGTGTAGTGGAGATCATATAGCAGATGATGAGACATAAAATAGTTTAGTTAACCGACAATTCACTGTAGTAATTTTATTATAAACAAATGAATCAGTTTAATTACTCTATTTATTATTTTCAATGTTTCGACATAATCATGAACTTAAAGAAGCAATAAACATAGCTTTCATAGTTAAATGATTCATGTTTTGTTTTCAACTTTATTGGAATTGGTGTCTCATCAGTAGTTAAATGCCTATTCCAAAGTAAGCAACCCAGAGTTTAATTACCTGTTATGATTATGACACATGCTTTGCTTCATTAATGAAACAGTGTTTACCATTTTGAACTTATAAAAGTTCAAACCCTCGATCAACAATAGATTTACTAGATTTCCGATGAGCGCATCAAAAACGGCCCGAAAATTAAGACCATAAGAATGTTGTGGCCTTAATAAATTAATTACTAAGCAATAAAGGTTGTAAAAATTATGTTACAATTATTTTGCAAAAAAAGTACGTTTTTGTTTAGAAATTATGTTTTATTTTTCTATCAATATTTTTGTTCTTATTTTTCAATTAAAGTACTCAATATATGTGTATACATATAATGTCAACGTAGACTTTATGTTTGAGTGTTAAGAGTTACAATCAAGTAAGATGCAATCGTGGCCACTTGAGCGATGCGTTTTTGTTCCTAATCCTTAATCTTGTTTTAGAAGGTTCAAACACATTATGAAATGCAAGCTACCTTAAAACAAAGCTTCCTCAGTTCATGAAATCGTTTTTTCAGTAGGTAGCTTTATTGTTTCCAGACATCCGTTTTATTTTTATCTCCAAAACGGTTTCACCGATTTTGACGGGACTTTCACTGACAGATAATTTGTGTTATAAGGAGTAACTTGGATAATTATTTTAATAATTAAGGTACCGCGCAAAAATATTATATTACCCATAAAATCCAATTTGTTTCACGAACGAAGTCGCGGACACATCTAGTTTACAATAACAATGGAGAGTTTATATCCTTGGACTATTTACAGGTGGTCTCGACGCGTCCGGCACAGAAGGCCTGATCTTCTCCCATCGCTTGATCAAAGAGAGAAAGTACAGGTTCGCTGATGTCAACCGCATGTTCGTCAGATTCGAAGCCAAGCCCGGCTGGCAGTTCCAGAAAGGCTTCTCTTTCAGTGTTAAATTGATCTGTAAGCATATATTTGTTCTTTTTAATTAGTTAAGAAGAGGTTGGTAGTGTTTTGTATACAATAGTAAAATTAACAAGATAATGTCTGGATTTCAAGAGAGATCGTGACCTCGTGAGTGTTTCAGTGTTTCGTCTCAGATTACTCGGTTAGGAAAGACCGACCTCATCTAGCTTTAAAATAGTATTATTTCTTTTGACGTATAAAAGTATTTTTACAACCAATTAACAGAAACAAAATATAATTTATGAAACGGTTAAAATTCCCAACCCATCTCTTTCAGGGCCACTCCAAACATTCGGTGACGAGGAGCCAGAAGCCGAGGCAGTAGCGAACCCACCTGAAGAGACCCTGACCCTCAACCTAGCTGGCTTGACCCTGCCGAAGTTCAATGAGATCAGGGAGCAGTTCCTAGAGCTGTTAGCTGATATGGCGAAGCAGTATATCAAGGACAATAACATTACACTAGGATTGAATACTACGTGAGTTTTTTGTTCTTCTTGTTCTCTAGATTCTGGACGATTTTTATATATAATATATCTATTATATATATATATATATCTATGATATCTTGGATAGTATCATTAATTCATCACCCATACTTTGAGTCGGACAACCAGTCTTACAAACGGGTATTGTGTTAACCGGTCTGTAATCAGCAGAGGATAAAATATAGTTTTTAACAGGAATAAAAGACCTAATATTGATTACACACAGGACACTTCCCGCGGCCTCATTAGCGCTAACATCGATGTTGCTCAGGAATTTGCAATATTATTTACAAATATTCCAAATAAAACTACAGAAACTTTAAATATCTCGCTCTCACTAGGTATTAAGGGCGAATTTCTCAGCCTGTCCTGTGTAATTTAAATTTAAACATATAAACCAGATGGTCATTGTAAAGGCATTTAAGCAATTTAAGATCAAAATTACCGAAGATCAGTGGGACATGTCTACGAAAGTTTTCCAATCCATTACTGAGACAATGGCACCGTATTTAACTTAAATATTTAATTTGTGTGTAGATCAAGGGCCATTCCCGTATTTCATGAAGTACAGCAAAGTCATTCCACTTTAAGCTGTCCCCAGATTTTAAATCTGGGGACAGTAAAGACACAAATTATAAATATTATCATAGACCCGTATCAGTTTTGCTGGTTTTCAGCAGTGTCTGAAAATGCTCAATTATTTTAACAGTATGGTTTCACCAAAGGACGTTGTACAACCGACACCAATATGACCTTATTAAAACACATCTTTAACGCATGGTAAGAGACACAACATGTCAATTAGATACATAGTATTAAGTTATTAAATGCACGATTGCACGTATTTACCTATTACGTAATTTAAGTACTTATTAGTATTACACATTATAAGGTGAAATGGTTTCTTCAGCCGACCTTTGCATAATTTCAAGAGCAATTTAATAAACACTGTAGGTGTTAGTGTCATATCACATAGTAAGATGTAGGTAATACCTTAGTACTTACTTATTTCGTAGTTTTTTTTCTATGGCCTATTCAGCAAACAAGCGTTAGTTTACCGTGTCTTATTTTTTGAGCCGAATTTAAATGATGCGTATATCTAAACAACTGCAAAACTTTTTGTGCCTGGCCTGCTTGTTTGTTACAAAATAGTACATTTCGATATGTGTGACTTATGTAGCCCATTATTGCACTGTGTGAAATTATCGCGGGTTAAGCCAGGCTTTTTTTGTAAAAATGAACTACTTAAGTCACAGAAAAGCGTAACTTAAGTGCGTTTTTACGTCACACATTGCTATAAACTAATATTACAGTCTTGTTTCCTGACGTCATTATCAATGATAAAAAGTATTAAGGTATCGAAAATACAGAATAGCATACAAGTTTCAAGTGTGTCGGTGACTCGTCGTATATAACTTATCACTGATTATTATCGAACGGAAGACGAAACAAAGAAACGATAAAACTATAATAAATGTATTATTATTGTTCATAATAATATTTAAGTACCAGTATACGTTGATTTCTAATTACGAGGTATATCTGTTTAATCAGGGATCAATTGATATTCTAATCTATCTAACTAGCCTGTATTGTCCCACTGCAGAAGTGCAGAGCAAAGGACTTCCTCCCTCTCTTTTCGACACAGTTCTGTCTTTTGCGAGTGCCGGCCAGCAGTCCAGCTCGTCCCGCCATCTTCCCACGGCCTGCCGCGATGGCGTCGTGCGTTTAGTTTGACCTAATCGGTGGTTCTTTTAGCCCAATTGTCATCTGATGCGGCAAACATGTCCGGCCCAATCCCACTTAAGTTTAGCGACTTTCTGGGTAACGTCTGTTATCTTAGTTTTGGCGCGCAGTACTTATTGTGTTCCTTATACGGTCAGAAATTCGAACCCCCAGGATTGATACAATTTATATTGGTATATAAATATATAGTATATATTGGTCATATAAATAGAAGTTTATATTGATGTATTTGTTTATATTAATGTTTCGTAGAGGGAGCACAAAAAAGAGGGAGCTAATTATATGAAAAACATCTAAATTGAGGTTATTTCAATGTTTGTGCATTTTTCGCTTATGCATTAGGAATTCCAATCTATCAACGTCTAAGAAATATTTATATTCAAAATGGTTGACATCCGGTTCCGCGCCGAAATTATAAAACTTCTATGACGAATTTACATCAGATAAGATAGCTAATTGATAGTAACTGGCACCGTGATAGTTATCACTCCTAGAAAAAGCATCATAACTGAAAATGATAATGCCCTGAAAACTCTTCATTAAAACCATATCAACACACTTAGAAATATGATTGGTGAATGCACTATAATATTGTTATTTAGTGAAGTCATTTGCTATTCAATTATTATTATTGTAGCACTGTGTGACCTAAAACCCGCACTTAAGTCACGCTTATCTGTGATACTTCTTTACATCCAAAGTTACGTTAAAATTAGCAAGAAAAATTAATCTTTGTTGGCTCATAAGTTCATAACTTTTTAATAGCTTATTATTTTACTATTCTGTTTCCGTACAGACACAATTAACAATAAGATAAAACGATATCATGTTTAACTTTAGATTCACAATCTCAAACAGTGGAGTAATACCCTCCCGAAATTTGTATGGAAATAATATCGACTAGTCGCACCTTAAGTGCGAGTTTTGGTCACACGAGCTATAATATAGTATACGTACGTAGTATACGTGCGTGTGTATAATGTACCGTAATGTACTATTCATGAACATTCACATTCTTTCATTTAAAAATCGAAAAAGTCATAATCTTATTCTGTAATTAATCATTAAAATTGTGTTTTTGTTAGATCTAACCGATATAGGTTCAGGAATTATTTTATCGATACAAGAAATCAATGAACGTCATTGATTTCTTGTATCGATCGAATTCTTGGTAACTTACTAATGTGCGGAAGTGGAAATCCTATTCAGATAACAATTAATATAACTGTCAGGCAATAAAAGTTATTGGTCCCTTTAAGTGTCCTACTGAAGATTAAAGGCTGCTTCTCATACAGAGTAGGAACGAGCATTATTCGCCTCGCCTCTCCTCGCCTCGCCTCGCTCGCCTGACGGAAAGCGATGGATGAGGTCTATGATGGAACGAATCCCAGAAGATGTTAATCCTGGTTATAAAATATCTGTGTGCCAAATTTCACCAACATCTGTTCAGTAGTTTTTGCATGAAGAAGTATCAAACATCTATACATCCTCACAAACTTTAGCGTTTATAATATTAGTAGGAAGTGGGATTAGTAAGATAGGACTAGTGACCCGTCTTTGCTTTCGTTCCATAACAAAACATCGAGATTTCTTTATTGTATGTATTAATGTAATGTAACACACACATAAACCTTTCGGAATACATTCTCTAAATTATAGTGAAAACTGCATCTAAATCCGCTGCGTAGTTTAGAAGAACAACGCGATCACACAGACATAAAAAGCGACTTTCATTTTTAATATGTAGAGATACAAATAATCTGACGGCCCATCACCGCTGCCTATGGACATTCTACCATACCAGAGGCATCGCAAAGGCGCTGCTATGCGCGACACGACTCTTGTAGAACAATTCCTATGAAAACTTAATGGAAATTGTTCTACTAGAGGCGCGTCACGCCTGTGTGCAAGGAGCCTTCATCATTTCAGCCGTAAGACGTCCACTGCTGGACATGGGCCTACCCCAAGCACCTCTACTTCGATCGGTTTGTGCTTCTCGCATCCAACGGATTCCTGCGGCCTTCACAAGATCGTCGGTCCACTTTGATAGACTTTCCATCGCTACGTCTTCCAGTACGCGGTCGCCACTCCAGAACCTTTCGGCCCCATCGGCCATCTGTTCTGCGAGCAATGTGTCCTGCCCACTGCCACTTAAGTTTGGCAATTCTTCGGGCTATGTCGGTTACCTTGGTTACCGAGGAGCCATCATGTGTCTGTTATTACATCGGCACCACTGACCCGCGGGGACTTCTGTAACATATTATCATTCGGAATCGGTTTCATTCTGACAGTTCAACAACATTCATTGCGTTATTTACGTGTTGAGCAGACACATTTTGCGAGCTTATGAAGCAATGGATTAGCAATTTGCTTCAAAATTATTCAGATTCCGGTTAGTGCGTTACGCAATTAGGGTGCTGTATTATACAAGTACCCTTGTATAATAGAGGTCAGTGATCGTCACCACCTTTCAAATTGGAACACAGCAACGCTGGTTAACCGTTAAAAAAGGTATGGCTGTAATAGGTACTTCCTCGGGCGAACTCCTTCACTTCGTGTGCTTGTAACATTTAATTCATCGAAATAAGGTTTAATTTGCAATGATCGACGCGCGTTCGTGAAATGTACCAACTATACAATGTATATATGTGTCAATTGATTTAATTTTAATGTATTTTATGGATTGTAGATATCTGAAATAAATGAACTAATAAAAATATTATTAAACTGGGTTAATCACTGTTCCGTGCTCATTTGTTTTTTCCTGTATATTGGCGCGATGACAAGCCCTCTATAGCAACACGTGGCCCCTGACATTTGTCCCCCTATGAACGCCTGCATTGTGCTCTATTCCTGTACCTACTGCTAATCAGCCGTTAATGGTTAAAAATAAATCTTGTAACTTGCACGTTTCAAAGAGTAATTAACTTGAAAGTGTCTATCAATGTTTAAAACATTTTTAGCTGAATTTAGCTCTAGAATTAGGTCATAATCATTCTCCTGCTCTTATTCATATCCGGCCAAAACATATATGTCTTTTTGTTCCATACTTATCTATAAGTCAGAATAAGGTCATAATAAGGTCTTCAATTAATGAACACCTTTACACACCGAGACCTCTCCGTGCCTTGGAAAGCACGTTAAGCCTTTGGTCCGAGCTGTCATTCTTGGATCTTTGACATTCGTTACGGGTCGTCAGATGCCCGAAATTCTGGCAACCAATCTTACCAAGGGGTATTGTTACTCGGTAACAGGGTTGTGGAGGTCAAATAGGCTGTCACTCCATGTAAAATACTGGTATTCAGCTGCATCCGTTTAGACTGGAAGCTGACCCCAAAATAGTTGGGAAAAGGCAGATTGATTGAAGATCTTCAATAAACTTCTGTATACCAAGATTATTAGTATCCACAAGATTCCGTTAGTATAGGCACAGGGTGTGTGGACATCGACGTACAAACTGTACCTAACCATGAATTCAGCACAGTATGTAAAGTGTGACGGTGGAGTTTCTTGCTCATTTTTCTTCTTATGAAACAACCTTTTCGAAGGGGAGACTGGGATCAATTCTATTTTTTTTTTGTAAACTTTGACGTTCAAAAGTGCTTTTTATGTATCTATTTGAAATAATTGATCTGAATTTGACTTATACATGATTCTCGATACTTTATTGCGTATCCGTATCCCGTATCCCGATTGCGTAGAATTTTTTTCCGAAAAAAATAGGTTTCATAGAAAAGTGCAACTACGTGATTAAAATGTATGGAACGCCAATTTTTTTTTTAATTATCTACGAAAAATTTCAACGCACGCAGGGATTCAGAATCATGTACATACCTACTGAATCCATGGTAACACGTGTGCGTCGATGTCCCTGCCAGCTGCCACTCTGTATTATAGGACAGTTTCTATAATATATAAGGTCCCATTAAAATAGATGGACAAACTTTTAGATATCATTCAGACCACCAAAATAAGGACGATCGTAAAAAATATATAAGAAAAACGCTAGATACTTACAAGAAATATAATCAGCTGACGAAAATACACTAATGTGCCGGCAATTTATTATTTTAGGTAAATCACTATAATCAAGTGACGGCCCAGTAGTAAAGAAAGAAAAATATACATTTATTTAGCACACACTATAAGACACAATACACTACACCAGATAGTCAGATACATAGTCGTACATCAGATAAAAACAAAAATAAAGATAAAAATAAAACGTCCAAAGTCCGATGTAAGAAATTAGCAGCCAACAGAAATTAACAGTTAACTGTCCATTATGATTCATAATGTTATCCTTTTATGATTCTGCCAAAGTGACCTTTTTAGGCCCCCTGATATAGATTAATTAGGCTTAGCAGAATAAAGAAAAAGAATAAAAGAAAGAAGAAAAAAGATATAAAGGAGAAATAAAAATAAAGAATAAAATAAGAATAGAGAAATATGGAAGCAAAAGACATGTTGCTTCGACCCCAAATAATTTGGTATCAGGGCAGGAGAATGATGATGAATTAGGCTTAGCAGGAAAAATACTTGTCTTATTTATGTTATTTACTATATGCAGTAGGCATTACCTTGGTTATTGGTGGCATTGCTCACGTTTTACCATGAAAGTTATGTACAATTCGTACGATTTGTTGACTATTTTGATTCATCATTAATAGGTAATAATAATTAGTGACCGACCGAAAGTTCGGTTTCGGTTTCGGTTTCGGCCAGTTTCGGCCAAATAATCTAGTTTCGGCCTTAGTTTCGGTTTCGGCCGGGAAATGGCCGAAACTTTCGGCCGCGCCGAAACTAGAGTGTTCATGAATTATCGTCCATCGTTCGGCGAACTTCGCGGCTAGCTCGTGCTCGCTCGTCGCGTCGCCGGCTCAGTTCGCAGCCGTCCATCGTTAATCGCATGGAGATGAGGTTGTGTTTTGCACATACGAGGGCGGTCCCGTAATGAATTGGCCTAACTATGAACTAATGAAGGAAATGAAACGAAACCAATTTAATTTTTCAATATAATCACCATGAATACTATCTAACACACTTCCGACATCTGTGAATCAACATCTCAAAACCTTTATAAAAATAATCACAATTTTTAGCCTCAAAATGACCGAAGACGGCCGCCTGCAACTCTTCATCGCTTGAAAATTTTCTTCCTCTTAAGTCTCGCTTTAAATTTGGAAATAAATAATAGTCGGACGGGGCTATGTCTGGACGGTGAGGTGGATGTTCAACTTCTGTGAACCCGCATTGACAAACTGCATCCTTCGAAACACCAGCGGTATGAACAGGGGCGTTGTCATGGAGCAACAGGACACCTTTAGACAGCTTGCCTCTTCGTTTTTCCTTTATCTTGTCTCGTAATTTATATATTAAAGAAGCATAATATTAGCCGTTCACGACTGTATTACGTTCTTTAAAATCCACCATCAAAATGCCTTGAAAATCCCAAAAGATTGTGCACATCAGTTTTTTAGCCGATTGTTGCACTCCCATTGATTTGCGCTTGCTTTGTGGGTCATACATAATACAAGATCATAGTTTCATCACCAGTCACTAGCCGCTCGATCACAGTCTTTGAATTTTCGCCACAAAGATCCAAAAACTCCGAAGCGCAGCGCACTCTTTCCTGTCTCTGTACCGCTGAAAGACGTTTCGGTACCCATCTTGCACTCACTTTTTCATGTGAAGATGTTCATGGATCGCACGATAACGTACTTTTAGAGAGCACAAGCCTAGCTGCAATTTCTCTAATCTTCAAACGGCGATCACTCAGAACCTCCTCTTCGATAATAGCAATCGTTTCGGGAGTGAGCACTTCCACAGGTCGACCGTCGTGGCAAATATCTTCGACGGTTTCTCTCCCGAGGCGAAACTCTTTCACCCAATTTTTCACTGTGCTATAGGAGGGGGGTGACTTCTTATACACGTCATCCAATCGTTCTTTTATTTGGGCAGGGTATAAAACTATAAACCTTCTTTAAACAAAAACTTTATGACACTTCGATACTAATGCAACACAAGATATAACAACATGTCGCGTAGAACTATATCAGGCCAGTTCATTATGGGACCGACCTCGTAAATGATTAGGTAAGTATTCAACTGTCTGTATGTATAATATACATTGTATATTCAAATAAATGTGTAAAAAAACACCAGATTTCTGTATACGATAGAAATTTTAAATATGTTTAAGTAAGTTTCGGTTTCGGTTTCGGTTTCGGCCGAAACTAAGAGCAAGGCCGAAAGTTCGGTTTCGGTTTCGGCTGAAAAACCTGTTTCGGTCGGACACTAATAATAATATAAAACCAGCCTATTATTGTCTTCCTGCAGGGCCAAGACCTCTTCTCATACTGAGAAGGCACAATCATTAATCACCACTGTCATTCAGTCATAATAAATTTAGTCGTTTTTAATAAAAATCGTTTAATATCAGGTTAAATCGCATTTATTTATTATTTATTTTAACATAAAACGGCCAAGGCTAACTACAGTTAAAGATACAAAAACATGAGTTAAGTATGTACAATAATGAAAAGTATACAACTACTCGACAGTCATACGCTCACCTCACGATACTCCAGGCATACTGACAAGATCTTCTTCCATTCATCCGCGAACACATCACAGTCAAACTTAGCGTCAAAGAGCATTATAATATATGTACTATTATTTTATAACAAATTCCCGTGTTTCTCTAAAAAAATCGAAAACTTTAACTCTGCTCACAGTTTCTTGAAATTCTGCAGCGCTAAGATAAAATGAACTAATTATTCTAAATGCGGAACTCTTAACATTGTCGCATACAAAGCTGAACTATGCGCTGTACATACGTAACATGCACATACGGACAAGAGTATTTCTATTCTCGTACCTTTACGTCATACTGACCCAGTTACGTATCACTTTGAACAACAACACCTATTCACTCGACGAAATATGCAAAGAAAATCTAAAAAAGATACAAAAATCTTTCAAGAAAACAGTTAAAAAATCAAATAAAAGTAGGAACAGAAAATTAAGGAATTCGTAATTCTTGAGCAAGAGTAAAGAGAGCAAGGTAGGTACGCATGCGTGAAACGGAGCTACACGCAAGCGCGGTACAAACGTCAAATCTATTTCAGTAAAGCTTAAGAGACGAGCTTATGAAACCGCTTTTAAACGAAATAATATACAAAAATTAATTGTAAATACACTAAAAAGATAACAGTGCGTGATTGAAGTGTTAAACGTATATAATGTGCACAGAAAAGACTTTAATATGTTAAGAATAAGAGTGATATTCCAAAATGCAGCATTGCGACGAATCGATTCGAACGTTCCCTGATGCCAAACACAGAATTTAGTGTCAAAAGTACAGAATGGAGCCTTTGATAGATAGGAATAACTTCGCTATAAGCGCGATGGTCACCGTGGCCATGCAGATATTGTTCTTTACTATAGCATCGCTATTCCAGAATGATAAAGTGACTGACTTCACTGGCGGGGCTAACTTTATTATTATAGCCTTGCTTACCTTCTTTCTCGGTCAAGGCGGCTCCCACCTCAAGAGTTATGACAGCAGACAGCTGATGGTCACTGCCTTCGTGTGCCTCTGGGGCGTCAGACTCTCTGGGTACCTCATCTACAGAATCTACCATATAGGTAGAGATAAACAGTTCGAGGATCGTAAGAGCAATACGCTAAGGTTCGCAGTGTTCTACACGTTTCAGGCAGTGTGGGTATATATTGTGAGTTTGCCAGTTATTATCATGAATTCGCCGCATCACTCTTTCCCTAAGTCACCGAAGACGATGACGACTTTGGATTCGGCTGGTGCAGGGATTTTTGTCATAGGACTGTTGATCGAAACGTATGCTGATCTACAGAAGTTTGCCTTTAGACAGGAACCAGCGAATCAAGGAAAATGGTGCAATGATGGACTCTGGGGACTGTCAAGACATCCCAATTATTTTGGAGAAGTAGTTCTCTGGTGGGGAATTTTCATAATATCTTTAAACGTGATAAACGGCGTCGAATGGATCGCGATATTATCACCATTATTTACGACAGCGATCATACTGTTTTTATCTGGCATACCACTGCTCGAACGATCGGCGGACGAAAAGTACAGAGATAACCCAGATTATTTGTATTATAAGGCATCGACGTCGCCCTTGATACCAATACCACCTGCAATTTATGTGGAAGTTCCGAGGTTCTTGAAGTTCGTGATGTGTTGCGAGTTTCCGATTTATGACTCGACTTCTGATGAGTTCCCGGCACCGACCATCGTGACTGAGACAACCAGCATCTCTATGGTTCAGTCTCAGACATAGCTAACAAACGCCGCGCGCGATCTCGCCGCGGCTAGCGACCAAATAATCAAGAACCCTAATCAGAAACAATTGTGATACACAGCCGAGGACAGACAACACCGGCTGCCAAACTCGTTGCCACTCAAACAAAATAACACTGTAGATATGAACCTTCACAATAGCTATATGGAAAATATTAAGAAAACTAAACACATAGCTTTAGGACTAATAGAAGAGACGAGAGATTATAGCGCTGCGAACACACCTGATAATGATACTGAAAAGAACATAGACTTAGCTGTGCCTAGTACTAGTTATGCAAAACGACCTACAGAGATAGTTAAATATGGTAAAATTACTTTTAACACGACTGCGATATTGCATCATTATCCTCAAGTATCTAATAATGAACTGAAATTACACAGCACTAAGGGTGCCAAGAAGAAAACTGACTTGAATCTCCAGGAGCCTAAAGTAGATAATAATAATGAATCGACTCCAGAAGAGGTAGTTGTTGATATTATTAAGAAAGATAATTACAATAATAATGATACAGCTAAGGTTGACGTTACGACTGACAATGCTATTGAAGTAGTGAACCAACCGGTGAAATTTACAGAAGAAAAGCTTGTATGAGATTGGGAGTTAACTTTTTACTCTGTACATTTTAGATTGTGTAGATTTTGGCATCGATACTTGAAGCCTACATGGACATATCGCGATGGATGTTAAGACTGGCCACAGAGAAGCAAATGTATCAGAGAGACAATTTAGATGTAATAAGTGTAAAGTCCTCATAGCATAGATGGAATCCGTCTCAGTTAGTATAAATGTTAGATTTACAGATATAAGAATAATGTATTAAATATTAATTAAGGATCTAGAAGACTGCGTTATTGGTGAGTCTTTAACACCTATATGCATGATTTTATAATTTCACCTCTTCCACAAAATCAAAACTAGAGCACGCTGTTCATTCGTTTTTTCTTCATCGAACGCTTTATATTTTTATTTTAGTCTTATCATTAACGATTTTTTAGTGCAATTAGCAAACATACGACGCATTTCTTATCTATCAAATGAAACAGCGCATTACTAATGACGACTTCGGCGGAGGTAAACTTATTCATTACAGTTTGCTATTATTAATCACGACAGTTCTTTCTCCTTGCCTTTTAATCCTTTTATAGTTTTTAATATTCATAATACTGGCTGGGCTACTGGAAAGCAATGGAGTACCAATATCCTTCGCAATGATTCAGATTGAGATTTATAGTTTGTTAAGCAATAAAGGGTTTATAAGCCCAGCCTATTGCAGTTTACTGATGAAATAGGCCTTCCCAAAGTTACGCCATGATACTCTGTCCTGTTTATTTATTCTGCAGAAGTCTTACAGTCTCGTATAGTCGCATTCGTCGTACAGTCTCAGTATAGATAAATAATATTGTTATTATAAACCCATATCTTCTGTAATAGATCGCATTGCGCCCACGACTCAGAGGCAGTAGTAAAGTCTTAAGTGCCCGAATTTTAACAGGCATTTGTTCCCTGCGCACCAATGCTGCGTTGCGGCAGAAATACATAATTATGATGGTAGTATCAAAGCTGGGTATTATAAAGCAGAAGGTATTTCTATGTACGTTTGTGGGTGCACTTATAACTTGAGAACGAGTCGTCCAACTTTAGTTACTCTTACTTCAATTTGTAGGTATTATCTTTGGCTAGGTTTTAGTATATGATAGATTTCACGTATGTAGCCGTAGGCAGTGCTAGTTTATCTTAAGATGACGCGTCAAAATCATGGAAGTATATTTCCATAATCCATTTTTAGCCCCAAAAGTAATATCTAGACATTTTCACACAAAACAGTGGAAAATAATGTCGGAAAGCAATTGTATATTCATGTCATTGAATTGATAAGAACCAGTCGAATGATAAGAAGTTATTGATAAACTTGTCTGCGATAACTAATAGGAATAAGTAAATTGAGAACTTGTTTTAGTGAAAGACATGTGACTTTGTTTGATAAGTATCTTGTTATTGCATGTCCTTACTCCTTAGATAACATTTTGGCGTCTCCAACTTTTGGTTTGCATCACAACGCTGTACCTATACAACATGCCTTAACACACGTATACGGTTTCGCGTTTTCGTTTCATGAACATATTTTAATTTCATTAAACGTTATTATTTGTTTACAATTTTCTAAAATAGCATCTTGAGGCAACCTGTAAAGAACGGTGGTAGCCGTAGGACGTGGGTCATATGCCGCAGTCACGAATCATAACATCGCATCAATGAAATTAAAACCAATAAAGGCTCCTTCAAACAGGCGCGATACGCGATGAAATCGCGTGCGACACAAAGGCACCGTAAATCGCGCAACGAGCGGTGCCTTTGTGTCGCGCGCAATTATATCGCGTGTCGCGCCTATTTGTAGGAGCCTAAACGTGCAAAGACTAGGCGAATTGAAGGAAAAAGAGAGAGCCCTATGTCGGCGAGCGGCGCAGGCGGAAGTTTTCAAATTACGAAGTACTCGTATTTCATCCATACTAATATTATAAATTCGAAAGTAACTCTGTCTGTCTGTCTGTTACCTTTTCATACCTAAACCACTGATCGGATTTCGCTAAAATTTGGCAGAGAGATAGATTGCATCCCGGGGAAGGACATAGGATAGTTTTTATCGACATACCTCGTGGGCGAAGCCGCGGGCGGAAGCTAGTGTTGTTATAATTTTTATGATTACTAGCCACTAGCCTACTAATGTGGCCATTGTAGCGGCACGTTGTAGATCAATCATATACATATTTATGCTGCACAGCGACTTGCCTCATGTTCCTAACCGCCATAAAGTTGTATTTATATATCCTCTATTCTTCCTGTAGGTATAAATTTATACCGTATAAAGTTTTAGAGGAAAGGAAGGAAGGAAATCCATCGTAGATCTCGTACCTAATCGGGATATTTCGAATTAGGCCGCTAACGTATCAAAGGACACTAGAGTTGATAATATCGAATCGATTAACCATCGTTTTGTGGTTATACAACGCTGTATTATAAATATAACTAGTTACGCCGCGCGGTTTTCTCTCGCGTAAGTTTCGATCCCGTGGGAATCGGGATAAAAATACCCTATATCCTTCCCCGAGATGCAATCTATGTAGGTATTTCTCTACCAAATTTTATCAAAATCCGTTCAGTGGTTTAGGCGTGAAAAAGTAACATACGGACAGAAAGACAGAGTTACTTTCAAATTTATAAAATTAGTATGGATTAGTATGGAAGTAGGTATGGATGGTTACGAGATGACATCATTACGTTCAGCGGGGTTATTGCGTAACACACAAACAGTAGCAATAGCTTTTATTTCGACAATTCAACAACATTCATTGCGTTATTTACGTTGTTGAGCAGACAAATTTTACGAACATATCAAGCAATGGATTAGCAATATCCTTCTAAATGGTTCAGATTGTGATTGATAGTGTTTTACACAATGAGGGTGCAGTGAGTGGTCATCACATCAATCAATCATCAGAACGAGAAGTGTACAGTGCGTGCCACGTAAGAAGAGACTTGACACACCACGTGGTTTGACATGCGCAGAACACGATTTTAGGTATCTTTAGCGGTATGAGGTCTGAGTGCGGGACGGGACCGGACGTCATAGGGGAGGCGGAAAGAGCGGGGGAGGCGGGGTCAAGTCTCATCTTTCGTGGCACGCATTGTAGACGTGATATGGATATGTATCGATATCTAAACACGATAAAATAAAAACAAAAGAGATTCGGTGTTTTTTTTTTTGTTTGGGGTCAACGACCGCTCTGGTGGTGTTGTTACTTGAAGTATCGCTTGAGAAAATCTGTTTTATTTAGTTTTGTGGTGTTGAGATATCGATAACTGTAGTGAAGTTTACACAGTAAAAAGTCGATTTTTAAACTGATATTTCAAGTGATTAAACTAACTGCGGTCGGTGACCCCACACAAAATATCGTCAATTTAATTTGTTTTTGTTTTATCGTGTTTAGATTCATAATATAATACCCACCACGTCCGTGGAGTCTCGCTAGCTAATTTAATGCGACCTGTATATAGTAACGTCAACAGCATACTTAAGGTAATAAATTGTGCACAGATAAATAAGTAAATAATTGTGCACTTCATTTTAATAGTGTCAATTGTGTATAAAATAGTTGGTAGACTTAAAATTAATGAAACAATTGTTACGGATCCTGTCGGGCACAGTATAACCGCATTCATGTTTTCCTCACTCAAGCATTTGATCGCATCAAAATATAAAAACGTTAACATAAACATTATACCGGTTTACTTATAAATCATTCCAAGTTGACAGAGTCAGAATTAATTTTATAATTACGTGTCTGTGCGTCATTGTGCAAAACAATATCACTGAACTTCTGTATAGTTTAAACGTCACTTCATTACTTGACCATGTTTCATAATTATAGGCTACTAGCTTCCGCCCGCGACTTCGCCCGCGAGGTATGTCGATAAAAACTTTCCTATGTCCTTCTTCGGTATGCAATCTATCTCTCTGCCAAATTTTATCGAAATCCGTTCAGTGGTTTAAGCATGAAAAGGAAACATACAAACAGACAGAGTTACTTTCGAATTTATAATATTAGTGAGGGAGTATGGATAGCATGAATGATATTGATCGACTAGCCGGTGATATTGTGATCTATTATTAACCAGCCACAGAGCATTACTAGTCCCGATTTGTCAACAATAGGGTAGTTGACTAAGAAAATATATTTAGTCCATCAGTTAGATTACTAAAAAATATTGTATACGTATTTTTTCTTTTGTCTGGCAAACAAAAAATTACGAAGATACAGCGCTTGGAAATTTCGTATGACGTCACGCCGTGCTACAAATTTTAGCACGTTATTATGTCGAAGCCCCCCACTCCTGAACTTTGATGTGATATATCTTTGTAATTTTTTATCTAATTGATAAAACAAAAAATACGAGTTCAATATTTTTTAATAATCTTACTGAGAATCGAATCGATTTATTTTTACCCAGGCAACATCCCTATTACAGAGCATCACTATAATGTACCCAGCACATACCTAGGCACTTCTTCTATTCATCAGCCGAAAGACGTCCACTGCTGGACATAGGCCTCCCGCAAGCACCTCCACTTCGACCGGTTCTGTGCTTCTCGCATCCAACGGGTTCCTGCGGCCTTCACAAGGTCGTCGGACCACCTTGAGGCCTTCCAACGCTACGTCTTTCGTACGCGGTCGCCACTTTTTCTATTACATGACATTAATAACATAACTGATTAAATATGGCGGTACATACCTCAGCTAAACATGTATGACATTTTGTTAGAGACTAGAAAATATACAATTCTAATCTTATCATTCTATCTGTAAATGTTTAAACACTGGTCTCTCAATGACCGCTACAAGTAATGCTCATCTATAGGAGATAACACTATTATATCATTATCTTGTCATACATCTGGTGATAACAGTATTCTTATTTTGAAAAGTTCCCTTGCAATCTCACTCAAATGACAGCATACAATTCGAAAATAAACTCATTTGTTTTTGTGAATCATCGTGGTTTCACACCCCGACCACGTGCGGATTTGGAAGTGATGGTTTAGAGAATAAAGCCAGTAATACACAGTAAAGCCCATCACAGACGTAGCTATCCTACTAATCACATCACAGTAATCACACTTTACATCCTACAATAATATATAATATTATAAATGTGAAAACTTGTGAAGATGTTTGAATGTTTTTTAATCAATCACGCGTAAACCGTTGAACAGATTTAAATTGGTACATAGATAGACCATTTCCTGGATTAACATATAGGATACTTTTATCCCGTTATTCCTACGTAATCGAAACTTATGTGGGTGAAACCGCGGGCCGCTGCTAGTAATATTATAAAGTAGAAAGTTTGTGAGTAAGTATGTTTGGATATTTGTTAATTTTTCACGCAAAAACTACTGAATGTATTTCGATGAAATTTGGCACACAGACAGTTCATAACTAGGATTAACACATAGAATACTAATTTTCATCCCGACATTCCCACAGGATCAAAACTTATGCGGGTGAAACCGCGTGGCGTTGCTAGTAATATATATTAATATCCTGTGCTATAATGTATATTATGGCAACCTACCACATACGGACACAATGATATAATATATAATATTTTGCCTTTATTCCATTGACACGTTGACTGCCAGACAACAGACTCAATAGAAAATCTATTGTTGGTGGACACCGTGTGACCGCGGTGACAGTCGATGACCAGTCATACCATAATAAGCAATAAGTAATATAAGTTACGGTATAGGTTGGTGACGTCATAGAAATATAATTATGTTATAGCTCCGTGTACGGTCACTTAAAGAAGGTATTAAAAATATATCGTTTTATGCCTAGCTATGATTTATAATTAATAATACATACATGACATACAGCATGATTAATTTTTTTTTACCGATTACAATTTTTTACAGAGTGTAAGTATGGACCAACTACTACTACTACTACCAACCACTACTACCAACCAACCAACCAACAACTACTACCAACCAACCACTACCAACCACTACCAACCAACCACTACCACCAACTACTACTTTCACTATGGGACCAACTCTGAAATCACGAAAAAAAATCAACTGTTTCATACATTGATTAGAACTTAGAACCATAAATCATAGAACACGACCTTCTAACGGGAGATAAACTCACAGATCTGATCTATTATAAGATCGGATGAGCACGTTTATCGATGATTTTGTTTATGTTCAGCGCGCCATCAATTCATCTAATACACATTTAACATTTTCTCTTGGTTTTATTAGTGACTTTAGTTGCGTCATTTTGTATTATATCAAAAAAGAAAAAAGGGGAGAAGAAAGGGGCCTCCTAAGTCCAGTAGAGAGATTGTAGAATCCCTCTACTGGACTTAGGATTCCCCTTTTTTAAACCATAAGTCAAATTAAGACAAATACAGCGAAAGTGAATAAAAATGATCGGAAGGCCAATTCTCGTACTAAAAAAACGTCCAAATTCAAGTTGCAATCTCATCTCAGCGACAATCAATATCAAAAACTTATCAAAAATGTAGGAAAATTAGAGGTATTATTGACAGATTGAGACAGATCTGTAAACTTTCTTAAAAATACGGGAATTGCCTCTGAGATGTCCCATACATATGGGTTGAGTAGGTATTGAAATTACGTATGGAAAGGCTGATTTTTTTATTTCGATTACGACGTTGGTCCCATGGATACAGTTTTTTCAGTTTGATGGTGTACCAAACCCACACATTTCGATACAGGTTGTACATATAATATACAGCTGTTTCGTTTCGACATGTTAGAATTTAGATGATCCTTCTACTTTGTCTACACTCTTCCATTGTTAAACAAAAAAGTTAAGATGTTCGTCTTGACTGAATTATGTACAAGGCTAAAGTAATAATTCATGAAAGTAGGGTTACCTTTACTAGAATTATCTTGTTATTTTTTTCTTTTTTATCTTATTTATTCGTTTCCAAAATAGAATGCTCTACTGATCTAAGTGTAATTAATCTGTCATAGTCAAGGTATTCTTTACCGCAACCCTGAAAAATTATGTTATGAGTTCATTTTTATTAAGGTTTCTGTCATCTATTCCAGGTGGGAAGTGACACAGATCACCAGGGCCGCTGTCTGCAACATCCAGTGGCCCGAATATGAGAACTGCGTGGAGCTGACCTTCGGGGTTCCCCTTCATTATGAAGAGGAGCCAGAAGAGCCAAGACTAAACGCCCAAGACCTGGAAGATATGTGGACTAACTACATTATCAAAGAGGAGTTCTCCGAGAGACTGCGTTCGTTGGGCATCACGGTGAGTCCTGCTTGTCTATTGGCATGATGAATAAATATATTTTTTATTTTGGACCAAACATTCGAACACATGGGTTTATTCGATCTCTCTTACTGGATTATCCTTTTACTCGTGCAGGATAACCCAGGGTGGCATATATGTAGTTAGCAGAGAAATTTAGAAATAATTTCATGTGACTATTATCTTTTTTTTGTATATTCATCATCATACTTATCTCCAATTCGTATTTTTAAGTCGTCTGCAAGAGGATGTGCTGATACGACTTGAACTACCTTACTTCTACTCCTCTTAACCACAGTCCTCTTTCCGTGGGCCTTTCACGAATTTAATTGTGCTTTTCCGCATTCTTATAAACCAAAATACTATTGTATAATTAGATAAATAAATTTTCGATTAAAAAATTGATTGAATTTACGTTGCGGTTATTTCACGCGTTTTTGCTAGGGCCTCGGTTGTGCTGCGGATTCACAACTTACCAATGTTTGAATTCTCATGTGATTTTTTAAAGTACTGGTAAGAATAACTCAGATTTTCACCTCTCTTTTGTTTTCTGTTGTTCTGATCCCTTCATCTACAACCCCAGGAGTACGCGATCCCCGACGACCGCACGGTCCTGCTGGTGTGGCTGGTGATCGCTGCCGGCGTGCTGATCGCCATGGCGATGCTCGCCTTCGCGCTCTGGCGGTTCAGCTGCTTCGAGGATTATACTAGGTGAGCTGGATGGAACTTAATCTTATACTTTCGGCTAGATCGGTACTTAGACGTGGTTTACAAATATTTGATGTATTTGACAGAATCAGTGGTGGAAGGCCATTTTTCATAATAATAGTGACAGATTTCTATCAAGCAAAATTATTTTCTAATAATACAGATCTTAGAATGATAATAATTTTATAATATTACATAGTTTCCAAACGACAAACTTAACACGTACATGAAAATGAAGATGTAGATTTTACTACGAGTTAAAATTTACAATACAATAACAAAATCAATCTAATTTTATCAATGAAGAACGGAAAGTCAGAATTTTTGGTAAAATAAGGCTTCAATATGTACCAAGATCTGTAAGTAGTCTTGGAACAAACCTAATACTACGAATACTAATTTATAATCAGAATGCCAAGTTCACATACTAAAGAAATTGTAATTTTTTCTAGGATGCAAGCCTACGGCGACACAGACAGCATACAGAGCGAGAAACGTAACCTGGACCTGTACCCCACCCCCCACCAGACGCTCCCGCCGCTCTACTCCGAGAACGACTACAAATGGGCTGATGACAAGTACGACGACTCGACCAGAGGTTGGTACCAACGAAGCATTTTTATATTGTAAGATGCCAAGAAAGCAGTTGAGCCTCATAACAAGGAGTCTTCTCCACTTATCTCTGTCTGCAATACCAAAGGCCTAGAGACAAAGCTGAATTGTCTCAAGTCCCTGTAATTTTACTGCAATCGTACTCTTCAATACTGAACACGGTAATCCTGCTTGGCGGCAGAAATATAGCTGACAGTTTTCGCACGGTGTAAAGCATTGTCATTGTAAGCAATGTCTATAGAAATATATCTATTTCGGCGATTATCAATCGGTTTATATATACGTACATTCAGCTTGCATACGTATGAAAAGATAATTTACCATTTATTTTCTTTAGTCTTTCTTGTGAATCTTTAATTAGTTTTCATGTCATTGTGATATTTAATAATATCCTTTTTCTAATTCCAGTGGACATGGGAGGCTTCGCCAACAGGAGTTATAACCGGGATGAGATCTACGACCTTGACTCGGACGAGGATGTCATCACCCCACGTGACAGGTACTTATTGTGATGGCATAAGATTCAAAATTGATTAGTTTCCATGACAAGCAAATTCATAGAAATTAAGAATGGAAAGTAAAATGCTGGAATTTTTGTAGATGAATGTTACAACTATTTTGATGAGCTTGATCATTTCATGTCCTTAGGTATAAATTGAATGTTACTTTTTTTAAATATGTATCTCTCAATGCTATCTTGTCTGATATCTTTCTTACAGATAAGTTCAAGTACTGATAAACTCACATATTATACGAGCATTCAATAGAGAACATTTAAAGTCATCCAACTATTCGTGAATCAATAGATAATACATTCGTGAACATTATAAGTAACTTTCGTCTAGAATATTTCAACTCTATTTTTCCGTGACAACCAATCCATCAATAACAATTCCAGTCTGATCTCAGTCTAAATCTGTTAAAAGTACCTCTAATTTCCCTATGTTTTTTCATTGATTTTCGCTGAGATTAGATTGCGAATAGATTTTGAACGTTTTAAATTACGAGGATTGGCCTTCAGTTCTCTGTACCCTCAATGTTTCTAATGCTGTATGTAACTAACCGATCTCTGTTCTAACCACTAACCTTACAGGTATACCACAAACGCGTAGCCGGTACAGCAGCTCACTAGCGCTTGTGAACAATGGTACGGAATTTACTAACACGTCATTTATTTTAACTTATACGAGTATGTCTTGTATCATCGTGTCGTGTAATTAATATTAACTTCATAATTAATGAGAACTTCATTTACGTTATTATTCACACCAACGCAGTTCCTTACATTAATGATCATAACTACCTGTCCATTATTAATATTATTATCATTATCCACTGCAGTGCAAAGGCGTCCCTTCCCTCGTACCACTTATCCCTATATATTTGGGCTGGGGTCGTAGCATTATGCTGAGCGATGTGACGCAATTTTCCCCCAACCTGTTCTTTTTGTGTTTTCGTATCGTGCGTATTTTCTTTCTTTTACTGCTGTTTGTTGCCAATCCAAAAATTACAGAAAAATCGAGTCCGCATCTATCCATTATCTAATATTATTAACTAATATTGTTTGTAAGGGTTTTGTTTGTAAGAGGTAATCTCTGGAAGTATTGTTCCGATTACAAAAAAATATGTCTTTAATAGAAAGCTGCACTATTATCGAGTGCCATAGATTCGATACTTATTTACCCTGGTTCCTCAAATGAATGGTCATTGAAGTATACTAAATAACTATTAACAAACTCTATACCAATTCCTCGTTCCACAAACATCAGTCACCAATTTCCTTTTTCCTAGAAATCATAAATCGTCATCATCAGGCACCACTAACATAGCATGCATTATCGCGAATTCAAATTTTCTTACGTTTTTTGCAATTTGCAGGTCGGTGTCAGGTTGTACGTTGACTAAAATATGATTCGCGAGCGTAACAAATGACATAGTAGAATTAGAATCAGCAATAGAAATCCTCGAGTTGGAATTCGCCTCAAATGTCATGATTTCTTGAAACAGTCATTCAATAGGGTGTAGGGACACATTGTATGTATGTAAGGCAGAGTGCAAGGTTAGCAAATTGTATGTGCGCGTGATGTATGCATGGAACGACCAGTTACTGCGCACTGGTTCGGGCGAACGGTTCTCTCTCTGGGATCACGCGAAATATACTCGGTCAACATAACCCGATTTTCATTGACTCCAGAACCCCGATCCAGAAGGAGCGGTACTCAAGTAGGGATTACCGTGGACACTCATCCGTGTTATATAATCCCTAAAAGGGTAGTATAAACTTAGAGAATAGAATAGAATAGAATACTCTTTATTATGTACACCATATAAATTACAGACATAAATATAGAAACTGTACAAAGGGTGACACAATGGGCGGTCTTATCGCTAAGAGCGATCTTTTAAAGACAACCTTAGGATGGATTAGAGAATCGTATTGATGATTTTTATGATTATAATTAGTATAAATGTATATTTTTTACGACCGCAAATCATATTTAGATAAACATACAACCTGGTACTGACTTGCAAATTGAAAAAAATGTACGTAAATTGGAATTTTTTGGGCTACCCTGACGCATTCTTCGTAACCTTTAAATTATTTATATGGCTTATAAATTTTACAAGATGCACGACATGTTAATAACACTATTTTAGTCTTCTATAATAAAATATGTGACACTCTGTTAAGAATGTGTGTACTATGGAACTTCATTATCGTTTGCGATTATATAAAATGTATTGTTATTATCATCAGTACCTACTTTAACCTTTTAACCGCCCGACTTCATATCAGTTTTCGTGCACCCAGCGCCCGGCACAGTAAATCAAAAAATAAATACCTGATAGAATACAGCCTAGTTAAATAAAAAAGCAGATCGTACGAGCTGTGGCATGTGGTCGTAAATATACAACCCTGGCGAAATGGACACGAAAATATTTGTCGGATTAATCGCGGAAGCGGTTAAAAGGTTAATTAATATCTACTTATACAGGGTGTCAGGGCATCAACGCACAATCTGTTACCAAGCAATTCAGTACATGATTCTAAACCCCCCTGTGCTGAAATGTTTCGTCGGTAATTAACAAATATTGCAAATTTGCTCTTCTTTACATTTTGACAGCGTAGGTACTTTTCTATGGAACAGCAGATTTTTTGTTTTTGATAACTGACGGAAAAATTTTACGCTTGGGAGTAGACATCTTTCTAGAATCGTGTGCTGAATTCATAGTTTCAGTTTGCGCGTCGATCTTTATGTCATCTTGTATAATAATTATTCTTGTATTAAATTATTCATTATTCTCTTGTATATTATAATTCTCGTTGACTGCCTCGTTGGTCTAGTTCATAAATGCTACTTCTGAGCATGAGCATGAGCATCCTGGGTTCGATTCCACGTTCGGGTAAAGTGTGATTAGAATTTTCCGTCGGGAATTTCTCAGTAACAATCCGGAGTCTGGATTTGTGCCCGGTTGATGGCAATGGGCTCACCCCCATCACGTGGGACTTAAACATGGCGAAATGGGGGTGTACTACGGGTACACCTCTGCCTAATCTTTCGGGGATTACAGGCGTGATGTTATCTTATGTATAATATTATATTTCTGTATTAAGTTTACAAAAAATACTTATCAGAATTTATTTTCTTATCTTTTCCTCATTTTGCCATTTTCCAGGAAAGGCGCTGGCAGTCCGAGTCACCGTTACAGTGACGCGTAAGAGGCTAACGTAAGGATATTCCAAAATGTATCGATATCGATAAATCAATTGAATTTATCGTTTTGTAAATTCGACAACATATCGCTTTAAGCACATTGTGAATTTTATTTTGATTGGTCTTGTCGACTGGTTTATCGACATCGATAAGGATTAGTTTAACTAAATAACGTAGTTATTGTACTGTAAGTTTTAACTGTTGATTTCATGTGATTTTTAAATAATGTTAGTTATTTGTTAATACTGTCGATAAAATAATAGTGTGGTGAATAGTTTTCATGTAGAAAATAGTAATAAAAAAATGTTTCATAAAATAATAAATTATGGAAATATATCTAAAATATATAAAATTAAATGCATTTAAGCATGTTGTATTACAGCAATATAATGCTAACTGTTTCGTCGATATTTGATTATCCTACTTTAGTTTTAATAAATCTATTTTTCATCCTATTTTTATACTTATTGATATTATATTTTTGTTTGAATTCGTATTGATGAATATTATTCACCTTGTTATATTTTAGTGACAGTATTTTCAAAGTATATAATGTAATAAATAGATATTATACCATTGTATACTTAATAGATATATGTATGTATAAATATACGTTTATACTGATAATGTAAAGTACATCATAAAACGTTGTGGTTTTATTATTTTTTATAAAAACATCTTTAACTTCTGTTGTAAATTATTTTAATTTTATATTTCTTTTTGTTTTAAATATTATTCACGAATAAATGGTTATTTTTTATTTTGTGTTTCTTATTCTTACTTTAATATATATTTTTATATTTCATAACATATGGGGAGAATAAATTAAAATGAAGTATAATCGAGTAAACTAGTTAGAATAAAATAATGTATATTAGAAATTATTCATTATATATATAGTTAAATTTAAAGAAACCATGGTTTTTGTTGCCTAGGGTTGTGTTTTCAGAGTTTATGATAGGGTTGTGACACATTACCATTCCTAAGATGTAGAATTTTCCATATATTCACTCTTTTATTGAGTTTGAAGCATTTATCCAAATTTATAATTATATCTATAAGTGCGATAACGTATCCATAAATATAAGTATTATACAAAGTTGATACGACAGAGGGGCTTTTCTTTAAACTGCCTATACTAGATACCATTTTCAAGCTCTGTACCAAAAATCAATTAAATAGGAGCAGTAGTTTAGTCACAAATGATTTTTGAAGTTTTTGCTACGTTTGAACACGATGTATATTTCCTAACAGCTGATTATCTCATACGCATAGGTCATGCACCTTAAAACGATAATCTGAGTATAAGATACATTGTTGCCGCACAAGTACAACCAAATATTTCACGAAGCAATAAATACACACACACTTGCACTTTCACTATGAGAGTGACAATCATAGCAAAACCCCCGCGCCTTTTTCCCGCGCGTAAAAGGAATAGAAATAGGTCAGTATGTTGCTATTGCATTCTAGATCCTTGGGAATTTGCTAAAAAACTTTCTTTCAGTGGACAGTGCGCAAGCGTCATCCACTCGGGACGTACGTTACGTAATACGGGAGCCCCCCGCCGCCGCGCCTTTATGTTTTGTCGAACTCGCTGACAATAATTGTGATTTTGTTTTGTTATTGTGATAGACACTAAATAAGTTTAACTTGGGAATATTATTATTTAGTGTTAGTGTTTTTTTGTGTTTGACTGTTTTTATTGTGATAGGATACGTAATTAAACGTTGGTTGTGTGTGTGTGTAATCATTAAAGTGTTCAGCAATGCCTCGTGTAACTTACACGGCGTCAGAATACACTTACATGATTTTAATTTACGGTGAATGCCGTGGAAACGCAGATTTAGCTCTGCGAACATACCGAGAAAGGTATGGTGACCGGCGCAATAGCCCTAGGAACGCCGCGCGCCGGCACCATACAATTGGCAGTACAAAGATTACGGGAATTAAAGTGCTTAGCGACGGACAGTGATTTAATAAATAACAATATTCTCCGTCGGTATAATTTGTGCATTAATATGAATCGAGGACACATCGAGAATTTAAAAATTTTGTGTTTTTGTGTGTGCGCGTACTTAACAACCAGCCGGGCGCGGACGGCGCGAGCGGTCTAAACCGCCCGCCCCCCGCGCCCCCGCCAAGAGAGATAACACACACGCACACGCGCTCCTGCGCGACTTTGTTACCTAGGCATCTAACTAAGGTCAGTCAAATTTATTTATAAAGGGTGGTTGCGTTTCACTCTGACTTTAAGCTATTTAGTTTGTTTGAAAAAAAAAAAATCTCATTTTTGGCGCTTTCTATTTTTGTACTGTATCGAATTAATACTATACACGTATAGTATACGTAGTGTAATTTAATGCCCCTCTGTCATATCAACTCTGTATATATATATAACACTCATTTGCCATTCTTGCCAAAACGTAGCAAATATAAATAAGCGGCAAGATGAAAATAATAAATTATAAGAAAAGTGAGATTATGACAAATTGCTGCCAGTTAAGATAATTATCTTTGTTAGCATTGAGAGTAGGTACAAGTAAGAAAAAATATTGAGAAAATATGTTTCAGTCATGTCAAATAAAATTCTGCTAAAAATAAGTACCTACAAAGTAAGTACCTGTAGTCCCGGTAAAAATTAATGCCACTGAAAAGCAATGAGTTCAGGATGAAAGAGAGAGATACCACGATTAGCAGCTACAGTTCAGTACAGTACAGTACCAGTACAGTTAGGTTTTAGCAAACGAGACAAAACATAAACAAGATTATAAACGTCATGCTCCCTGCCGGAACCACCTTTGCTGTAACAAGTATTTATAAGTTAACTATGCGAGTGCTTCACCTACTGAGTATTTTTCAAAAAAAGATAATTCAACCGATCCCATTTTTTTTCTAGTATTTAAAGGCCACCATAAGATTATTATTTAAATGTATATTACAGGGGTGTCTCAAAAATAATGTCGGTTTCCAATGTTCACTTTGTTTATTAAATAATCATACAAAAAGAAAGCCTTAACATTCGAAGTATAGCCCATCGTATTCTATGGTTTTAACCCAACGTTCAGCAAGCTCTTTGAGACCTTGGTAAAACCATTCTTTGGGCTTAGATGCAAAAAACTGTCGCACTGCATTTACAACATCTCCTTTGGATTCAAATTTTTTCCCACGCAAGAATTTCGCCATGGATCTGAATAAATAATAATCTGACGGTGCAAGGTCCGGACTAAATGCTGGATGTGGTAGGATTTCAATACCACCAAGTTCTTCGATCTTATTCCGCGTAACTTTCGCAGTATGTGGTTTAGCATTGTCTTGTTGTAAGAGAACCCGCTTTCGGTTAACTAAACCTGGATATTTCTTCGATAAAACCTCATACATTCGCATCAGCTGTCCACTATATATCTCGGCATTGATAGCTCGACCATCTGGCATGATTTCGAAGTACACTAAACCTTCATAATTCCACCAGACACACAACAAGACTTTCCGCTCGAATCGATCTCTCTTCGCGACGGGTTCTGGTAATTGTCCTTTGTCTAACCACTGATTTTCCATGTTCGGGTTGTTTAGATAAATCCATTTTTCATCGCAAGTAACAATGCGTCTAATAAAACGATCATCTTTCGGCAGGGCAAGGAGCTGTTTACACACCTCTACTCGACGTTTCGCTTGGTTTTCGGTTAATTCGTGAGGCACTATTCGACAACTTTTATAGATCTTACCTAATGATTTTAAATGGCGATGTATGGTATCTTTAGACGGTCCAAGGGAGTCCGATAATCGGCGAGTGCTGGTACTAGGTTGTTTTTCTACTGCTTCCCTTGTAACCTCAATATCCCACGCAGGTGGACGACCTGAGCGCGAATGATCTTCCAGCGTCAAATCTCCACTATTAAAACGATTAAACCAACGTTGTGCCGTTCGCTCATTAACTGTGTCTTCCCCTTCAATTTCACATATTTTCCTTGCTGCCACGGCTGCTTTAAACTTTTGTTTCCAATAATGTCTTAACAATACACGAATTTCATATTTATCGCACTCCATACTATTTATTATAAAAACGTACTTCGTCGTCAATAAACAAAGAGAGAATGATTAAAACAAAGTAAAGCAACTGAACTCTTCATAGAATTAGAGAGTAGTCTTAACAAGTTACGACATGTTTAAATTAAGGCGTAGGAATTTTCCCATATGAAAACCGACATTACTTATGAGACACCCTCTGTAATATTGTTCTAGCGAACATCGTATTGTATTTAAACAACCTAGAATATACAAGTTTAAGGCACATCGAGGCGCAAACTTACCCTGAACTCGTCGCAAGACTCTAAATAAAATCACCTGTTCCATACATTTTGATTGTGTGCACATTTTTTATGAAACTGCGCAGCTGCTTAGGACTGTGGTGGCTCGTTGATAGCGGCCACGACTGACGAAGTCGTAGTTTGGAACCCAGATAGGCGCTCTACTTTGTGTAAATTATTTAATCACTAGGTACTGCTCTCAAAACGGTGCAATAAAACATCGTGAGGAAACCGACATGTCCTAGAACCAATAATTCGAAGACGTGACGTCTACCGAGCCGCACTGAGCCCGCGTGGTGGATTCCCCACTCCCTCTTAACAAGAGGAGATCTGTGTCCCAGCAATGCGAACATTATATATAGGCTGATTATGCTATGAAATGCTGAATTATTTTATTAATGAAAGAAATATTGACTGCCGGCGGGTGGTGCCAAAATCATATTGTACAGACGCCAGCACATCAAGCTACCCGAAACTGTAAAATATTCCCAATCAACTTTGAACCTTATGCTTTAGCGATAAAGTTGAAAATCTAGTAAAGAAATTTGACAGATTGTAGTAGCTTGATGTGCTGGCGTCTGTAACTTCTGAATTTATGATAACAGTTTGCGCGTCGATGTTCGTAACACTGTATTATGGGCAAAATAAAACAAAATAGAAAAAAAAAACAGTACCTATAAACGTAGAGAAGTGGTCACCTCGATACCTGAAGTAAATATAGTTCCTTAGATCTATTATCGTAGATAGATGATATTTAATTTAAAAATAAATTCTACGTATATGAGATGTCCATGTTAACCGCTAAATAAATTTTATAATATAAAAATAAGTTATTCAGAATATTTGAAGACCAAATTCTAAGAAAGGAAACCGAAATATATAAATGGTTTTCTCCAAAGGAACTGTTAGGCACTGTTTCCTTAATGTGACTGGGAAATATTTGGTGATAAGTGGAAATTAATATTTAATAAAAATAGTGAAATTCATAAAATAATTTACCAAAAACGTGGAAAAAATAAAATGTCTACTGGTATTTCAATCCAGATAATTGGTTGCATACAATTCACCTGTAGAACATTCGAAAATTATTGCCAAATTAAAATACGTTGATGTCAATTTTTTATGCCAAATTCGATATAATACGAGTAAATTTCGAACGGTTTTATTATTTTAACGGTGGCTAGAAGATTCGTGATAATAGTAAGAATATGTAATTACATACCAATAATATAACGTAACTTCACGCCTGTAATCCCCAAGGGGTTAAGCAGAGGTGTATAGTATATCCACATTTCGCCAGTAATGTGTAAGTCCCATGAATACATAGAAGGACATACCAATATTACGCATAATATTTATATTTAAAGTTGTATCATCAGTTACTTCACCGAGGAACTTTGGTATGATACAAAAAGATTTTAATAAGCAGACGAAAAAACATAAAAAAGTAAGTATTATTAAAAAAAAAAAACGATTCAGGGGTCTGAATAAAAATCCTACTGTCTACAAAAATGGGAAATTATCTGGTATTAATATTTAAGCTCTTTTAAATTATTTTTTAATAGACAATATTATTTGTCATTCTTCCTTCTCTAGCTAATAAATTAAAATATCTAATATCGTCTAATATTTGTGTTCACGTTGTTCTTAGTTAAATATGAAAATATATTAATGTTTTTGTAATATTATAAGATCTATTTAATATTTTGTTTAGCTGTAAAATTATTATTATAAACTATTTAGGTATTATATTTTATTGGCATACATTTTTATTTACCGAAATTTACCGATTATAATGATATTTTCCTAACTTCATTAATTATTTGAAAAGAATTAATTATTTTTTGAAGAAAACATAAGTTTTGTTTTATTTTCGTTGTATATATAAAATTATTTACTTATTATGGAGCCAAAGTTCAAAATTGTATTATAATATTGTACGAATAAAATCAAAACATCAAGCTTCTCACTTAATTTTACAGCGAGGTTTATCGCGAATATTTATTGGAATAAAAAATATTTATGAAAAAATAACATTTATTTTACGGGGCATCCCTATCTTACTTGAATAAAGTAAATATAAAATGTACCGTAAAATATTTAATAAAAAAAATGAGTTTTACGCAAGTGTGAGTGAGTTTGACAATGAACACCAAACACTAGTCATAATGTATGTGAAATATAATTATTAACGGGCAATAAAAAAGTTATGCCTATTAAATGTATCTTTTATTTATTGCCTTATGTTTTTAAATGGCTATTATTATAGCCCAGCCATAGCATATCGGCAGTAAACCTATTATTATAATATAATAGTTAATTATATAAGAAGTTTATGACTTTGTGGACACTCATACCTATTGAAGCCAATTGGGATAGGAAGCTTAACTGCTGAACGCCAAATGACACAATTATAAAGATGCTCTGACATGACTTGGGCAATTAGTTTCAGCAATCATTGCTGGAGGTAGTCGAGCAATTATTGGAGCAATATTGGAACGACTTAAGAAATTACTACAATCTTGGCATCGAGCAATACGAAGCAATGTTGCTCCACATTGCTGTTCATAATGGTAACGGATTCCTAATTAAATTTTCTAATGATTCAATCAACCATACTCAGCCTATCGATGTCAAAGAGATGTCAGCATCATCAGAAGGGGCCCGTCAGGGCCGAAGCCTGCCGGGTCAGCGGGATTGTCCGAAAGGGTTACCGCTGGCTCGGAACATAAAGGGCTAAGGAACACGGGTGGGTTTTAGTCAGTAAAAGTCTGACACTCCCTTCCGCTCCACCCAGAACGGGAGAGGTCATTTGTGGATTTCCCATGCTAAAAAAAAAAGCCTATCGCAGTCCACTGCTGGACAGGCTGCGCCACAACACCCTGTCCTCCGCCTTCCGCATCCAGTCTGTCCCAGCCACCTTAAAGTCCATCGTCGCTGGGGGGCGTGCCACACTACGCTTGCCGATACGCGGTCTCCACTCTAGGACTCGACTGCTCCACCGGCCATCGGTCCATCGACAGACATGGCCAGCCCACTGCCACTTCAGTTTGCTTACTCTGCAAACTATGTCGGTTAGGTACTGCGGTTCTTTTCCGGATAACTTCATTACTGATTTTTAATTAGCAGTTGGTATTTTCCCCTTTGGAAGAATGACGTGAGCTTATGTAATCTGCGTTTATTTATTTAATACTTTAATTAAGCACATAAACGTACAGAGGCGGACTTAAAGCCACAGCTTAGGATTTCGCGATTTATTTGCCAAAAATGTAAACAAATATGAATTAATGGAAAAATAACTTTAATTCCTACACAATAAAGTTCAGTTTACGCTACAACTTCAAACATTTTTATAATTTTTTCAATATTTGATATTTATTTTAACTTGAAATTGTGTGGGGGGTATGCAGCGCTGCGCACTTTTACCTACTATATATAGTAGGCAAAAACAGTTCAATAGTATACCCAGTAGATACCCAATTTTGATATAACGATATATTATTTCCTTTTACTCCACATCAATTAGCAAATACAACTACTTATTAAGTTTTAATTTGCCAAAAGATGCAACACAACACATAATACTTTACAAAATAGTACAAACACACGTCATAGAGATGTCAAATAACAATGATAAATTATTTTCAACGCCACCATTCTGAATTTAGACGGTTTTCGCATTGTTACCGTATTGGGTTATTCTGTAACAGAAGTATGAAAGGTAAATTGCAAGGAAAACAAATAGATAAACCTTTACATTTTCACTTACTGTTTCGGTCTTCTTCTGAGAGAAGTCAGTTAGAAAACACCGATAGTTATAAAATATAATCATGTAGGTACCTACGTGAATAAAACAAAGATATAGGTAAGTAAATAACACAGTTTTGATTAAAATAACCTAAATATTAACTCAGTTTATAAATCTGACATGGTATTTTAATGCTAATATATCCCTACAGAAATGTATTAAAATTACTCGCATTAACAAGCCAATCCACAAAATATGTATTTTGTAGATTGGCTTGTTAATGCGAGTAATTTTATTTTTATTAAAGTAAATAATATATGAACGAACAAGTCTATCTAAATGAAAACTGAACATCTTTCACAACAAACTCACAATTTGTCTCACAGCAAATAGAAAGAGAAAAAAATGCGATAAAGGCATAAGACAACATCTTAAAGTATTGCTACAGCACACGACTCGTTTCAGAATTACCCGCATACTCTCCGAGCAAGGTTACTTCAGATCTTGGGCTTAGAGCGCGCGCATCACAATTAGCACAAGATAACGCGATAACAGCGAGATAACGTCAGGACATCACCGTTACGAAACTATGGAGAGTTTCCTCACAAAAAATACGTGAAAGTGGTCCCTGAGTTGCGCTATTCCGAATTTGAATTTTCCAAATGAATTCGACTCTTTCTTGAGTTGTGAGTGTGATTCTTTTGTTTAGTGTGAATGTGAATTGATTCTGATATGTGGGATAGTTGTTTTGTTGTGTTTGTGTTTTGTAGGTAATAATGTGGAAAAAGTGAGACTACGTTTCCGTTTGTTAAAAAATTATAAAACATTGCTATACTTACTTATTACAAAATAATTGTAGAATAAAATATAAATATAGGTAAACAAAATGGAAATCGAAACGAAAGATGTAGAATACGAACAACTAAACCACCTATATGATGAATGTCTCGACTATTTGAAACACAGTATAAATTACATCGAAGATAATTCAAATTCTATAGATGACCCTGACTATGATACTATTGAAGAAAAAGACGGAGACCAAATTGAAGATCAAATGGAAGCAAAAACAGTATACAAACTTGAAAATGAAAAGTCCATCGAAAGTATTGATTCAATCAAATCAGAACCACGTTCAGACAGACTAAGAAAGTTATCAAAGCAGTTACCAAAAATTATTATAACTCAAAGTACAACGAGTTTAGATTTTAATAATGATCATATGAAAATGGTGCCTTTGCGCAATGAAAAGTCAAAAAGCGATCGTGTACTACCGAGAATCGATCGGCATTTACAAAGAAGCGATCTTAGTATGCCATCGATCAATCATCATTATAATGTGTCAAAAGTTGATCGAGTTATGTCGAAGAATGAAATAAGTATGTCGACCATGGATCGTAGAACAACGAAAGTGATGAAGCCGTTCAATCATGTTCCTCCGGAAAAGAAGAAGGTGCTGCCTAATAAGTAAGTTTTTAAAATTCTGTATATTATTCGTATGCCCAAACCTGTTTAAACTATTTTTACTACAATATTGTTTCGCCATTTATTTTCAGGGCCTGATTCACTATGACCACTTAACGATTCCTTACTTCGAAACCGCTTCAATTCCTTAGCTTATCACGATATCTGCTAATAATGTATTCTATATTATCTCTATGACACAACGAACGAGACCGCTCGAAAAAACGCGACGTTGGCATGGTTTGAACTATCAAAATACCACACTTGACAACAGTACGTGGTTTGCATAATAATTACCATACAAAATTGGGACCCAGGGGTAATCAACTAATCAGATAGAAAATGTCGTCTCCATGTATCTTATATTTTTTAAACAGGACGTTTAAATGTGATTCCGATGTCTTATAAATTACAGAATAAATAATTTCATTTCATTTCTTCCCAGTCTGTAGGTTTTGAATATGTTACTTGAAGAGGGTAGGCAGCACCCCTCTTATTTCCCGTAGAACACTGTGATCAGCAAAACCTCTAAACAAGGCGATGATGACAATTTTCTTATGGACCAATTACTATATTGGTCAAAGAAGAATCATTTGACGATAATCTTCTAAGAGGAAGACGGTTTTTTCCTTTCTTACTAATGTTAAAAAAGATATTTTATTTTAGAATTGATCTTGAAGTTTGGGGAGAGCTTATGTTATTAAATAAGTATTATGTTATTTATTAGACACACAGTAGTACTATTGTTATCTTAGTTTATGTAATAACAGTCAACTCAAACGATGTTGTAAGGTTTATATTAATTAATATGGTTCTTACAAATGACGCACTTTCGGAATCATAGTAGAATGACGGGAAAAGCAGTAAAAGTAATTAGTATTTTTTGATGAAATAACAAGTAAAAGAATTTGTACTCCCAAACGATACTAATGAGGATTGACTTAGGTGTGACCATAGTGTATGTGTATGTAAATTAAATCAAGAAGGAGTTGCCTAGGTTTAATTGTGAAAATTAATCTCACACTAACCGCACTTATATTATAAAGGCGAATGTTTGTGAGTGTGTATGTGTGTGTGTTTATATGTTTGTTACTTCTTCACTCTCAAACGGCTTTTTTTTTTTATTTGGAATGGGTTTGCTCTTGACTCTAGTCTAGGTCAGAGGTGACAGAGACAAAGTCGACGATGGAGTGAGCTTACCCAGAAGAAGCCAATTCATTCTTGCTTTGAAGTGATTCGGGTTGTATGCGCTCGGAAACACAGACGCAGGTAGAGAGTTCCACTCTTTTTTTGTGCGCATTATCGCGGCTGGACCAACTTTGATAAAATTTTGTATGGAGGTAGTTGACACCCTGGATTAACATATAGGCATCTTTTTATCCTGAAATTCCCACGGGATCGACGCTTATGCGGGTGAAACCGCGGGGCGCAGCTAGTAGATTAATAAAATAATAAAAAAACTCATTGAAATGAGTATTTTTTTAATTATTTTGTTAATCTTCCATACAATGATGTCTATTCTGTCTGAAGACAAGATTGAAAAGATTACTAAAAATAGTCCTCATTTTAATACCGTGACAAGGTTTCATCAATGGCTAACAGTTTGGACCGCTCGGTGTTGTTTGCATAGTTTATCTTAGTAGGCAATGTGTAGGTACGTGGATTATGTCAGATTTGTGTTAAGGTCGATGTCACTAGGTAATCTACATTTAGAACGTATCAGTACCTACATATCTGTATTACTTATAGTAAATCTAAAATAATAGTTATTATCATTTTAAAAGTTGACACTGAAAAACTGTGAGTGAGATACATATATGTACTCGTAGATATATGAAGAAGCTATCTGTGCCAGCGAAATCGTTTGCGTGCATTTCGGAAAACAAATAGGATTTCATGGGTTTTATTTTTTTTGGCGCGGTACCCTACTTAATTATTTTTCTAAAGTAAAAGTTGCCTCAGTTAGGCCTTAAAATAACAGCTATCTGCCAGTGAACGTCCCATCAAAATCTGTCCAACCGTTTCGGAGATAGATTAGCCGGAACAGACAGACAGACAGACAGACAGAAGATTTAGAACTTGTTTTTTTCTTATAAGTAGCTTGCATATGCACTTAATAAAAAGCTGTTATTTTGATATTACAAACAGAAACTTCAAATTTTATTTATTTGTATAGATGACTGGAAAGATGAGGAAATATGTAAATCCAACCCATTTCGTACGTGATATAAGTAAGGATCTCAAAACACATCCTACACTTGAAAATTTAAAATTGAACTGAGCTAATCAGATATGAGATAATCAGATTAGGTTTATTCACTCTCTGGGACGGACGGTTTGATAGAGGCCGTCGTATATGATATAGGACGGCCTCTATCAAACCGTCTGTCCTATATCATCATCGTCGTCATATAGGCTATATCATAACTGGCCATTGGACCCCTACTATACTACACGTCTGCAATTATTAGCACAAAGATCAAACTCGAACTCACTCAGCGGTGCTATTCTGTAAAAATCTCACCGTGAAAACTTAGGTGAAGTGAGCGTAGAGTGAGCTGTTAATATAGTGTCAATTCCTAGCAAAAACAAACTCACTGCACCTAAGTTTTCACGGTGAGATTTTTACAGAATCGACCGGCTGTTCATATTGAATATGTTACTACAAGAATGTTGCTTTATGACATTCATTTGTTTCCAAGTGGTTTCAGACACCCGCACCGCACTCGACCAGGGTACGGTGACCACCCAAAGCGCCTGGTCTCCAAGACTGGCATGGAGAATGTGGCGCTGATCTCGAATGTGCCATTCGAGAGAATACGGCTGCTGAACGATACCTTTCATACTTTGGTAAGTGATTAGATGAATAACAACCTTTATCTATATGAATGGTTTAGAAGTCTCGACTAGAGTAACATCCCCTGTTACTGTGTTGGGGTCGGCTTCCAGTCTAACCGGATGCAGCTAAATACCAGTATTTTACATGGAGCGAGTGCCTATGATGTGACCTCCACAACCCAGTTACTGGATAAGACGATACGCCTTGGTAACACTGATTATCAGAATTTCGGGCTTCTGACTACCCACCCGTAACGACTATCAAATTGACAGCCGGTTTCCTAGGCATGGAGGGGTCTTGGTATGTAAAGATGGTCACCCATCCACAAACCAACCGTGGCAAGCGTACAAGCAACCTGATCGATCGACCTGAGCGGCTGTTATGATTTAGTCACGGACCCCCACTATAATAATAAGACGGCTAGTGTTCTACGGAAATAGAATATCTAGTGTCCTAGCCTGTTATCAGCCTTTCACCATAAGTCATATTAAAACTAGCAATGTCGACTAAAATTAAAACTAATCAAAATATAGCTGAAATTCCCAAACTGTGTTTTATACTAATTATAGTATTTAACCCATTTTTGACCCTACTTCCTACCTACTTTGTAGAGTACCAGTCATTAGTGTATACTTACGGATAGTTTAAATTAAAGGAACAGCAGACAGTCCATTTATTTTATCAGATAATTAGTACCTTCATGTATGTGGCTAATTTGTACCTTTGTACAGTATGGTCTAAGGGTGTTGCTATGGTAACACCTTACAATGTTGCATTCGAGGGGCTAGCAGCTAATTAGGTACATAGATATTTCATTTTGTTAAAAGAGATAGTGACTCATGTTTTATAGTATAAATGCATACAATTTTCGTTGCCTTCCTTGTTCATAAATGTCATTGACATCAAAATTCTAAGGAATGCCTTAAGAACTTTTATTCTGGACTGATTTGCTTTGTTTTTTGTGATGATTAAACAATTTGATCAACACGATAGGACCGTGTAGGTACAGGGAAATATGATCAAACTTCCATTCATCATTATTATCATCATTTCAGCTGAAACACGTCCACTGCTGGACATACTACATACTTGGGGGACCCCAAGTGCTGCTTCTTCAACCGGTTCTGTGCTTCTCGCATCTAGCGGATTCTCTTAACATTATCTTAATAATTTTTTAAAATGTTACAAGCTGTACGGCACCAACTAACTAGATTAAAAAACTGTATGGTTGTGCTTCATATCACATTACCTTGCCATGTAATGTAGTCCTATTTCAACAATAAATCTTAAACAAAAGACACTTATGAAGATCGATATCAAAGAATTGACTAACTACTCAATACACGCAACTTTTATTGAAATGTAGTTTACCAGTTGCTGCTGCTGCTACTTGTTAGCTACCAGTTCACTTAGTTATCTTTTATAATTAATTGATTCTGCACCAGTTTTTGAAGCATCTTTTAATACTCCTTCATCATTAAACCATTCATGAAATACCTCCAACCTTTCCTTTATCTCCTCTAACCTTTCCTTTATCTCCTAGATCAACTTACGTTGGCGCTGGATCGTCATCGGTACTATCGTGGTCCACTTCGCCATCTGGCTGGTCTTCGCCGTCTTCTGGTACATCGCTGCTCTGGCCCACTATGACTTCGAACCTGACCCGCCTAAGAGAACCTGTGTTACTGGTGGAAAAGACTTTGTCACCATATTCTTGGCTTCTGTTGAGGCTCAGGTTAGTAAAATTAGGAATTAGGATCAGCCTATAATGTTCCCACATTGCTGGAACACCTTCTCTCTTCTATGAGGAGTGGACCATAATCCACCACGCGGGGCCAGGGCAGGTTGGTAGATGTTGTGACATCTATCAACTCGCACTGGGCCCGTGTCCGGAAAACATGTACAATATCTTCGATTTTTTTTTTAGATATTTTCCTTCGCCGTTTTGAGATCACAATTAGGACTAATTTCTTAACTGTATTATTATCGAGTTTTTACTTATAGATCTGCTAAGCATAACATAGATACCTCCCTTGAATATGGATGCAAATCATCACGCCTGTAAGGTTTAGGCTTTGTAGGATAGTTCATTGGCAGTTATAAATGCGAATAAATGTCAATGTCAGTGTCAACCACTGGTGTTGACCGGACGTTAGTCACATCTGCCTTTATCGTACTAAGGAACATCATTATCCTTAATAATATTTGACTATAACATTATCATCAATTAACAACGAGTTGTGTTGACTAATCTTTTCATCACGACTTGAAAAACTACTGTAATAAGGTAAGTACAAATACGAAAGCAAAACGTTAAAAAGATAAAGTGAAGTGATATTTTTTAAGTTTCTAAATATTTTAACTATTGCGTGTGATATTGCGTTGAAGACATGTAACATCTACCAACCCGCACTGGGCTCGCGTGGTGCATTACGGTCTACTCCCTCTCATGAAGAGAAGGCCTGTGTCCCAGCAATGGGAACATTATAGACTTATTATATTATGTATCCTAATAGCATAACACGCTTTCAATCACAATCTGAATCATTTTGAAGGATGTTGCTAACACATTGCTTCATATGTTCGAAAAATTTGTCCGCTCAACAACGTAAATAACGCAATGAATAGCCATTGCTACTGTTAGTGTGTTACGCAATTACCCTGCAAGAACAGCATGAGACATAGCCATAAGTCAAGACGAGAAGGAACAGAACAATATAATATTAGGGACAACAACAATTACCCTCGATCTAAAACGAGACAGACAGACACATGATCAGATTAGTGAAGATTGCCAGTTACTGCATTAGTTGGATTTACTTCAGTCGCCCACTGAACACACTTACTGTTAAATCACATTATATGGGCTGAGTTGGACAAGTTATAACTTACAAGAAGAAGGCCAAACATTATACGTTTTAAATTTAAATTAAATTTGTTTTAAATTTAAATCACATTAGGGGCTGCGTAGGACAAGTTATAACTTACAAGAAGAAGTGTACGCCGGAGGCATCAACTACCTATGGATATACCTTGAGAAACACGCATTAAACATAGGAGCTGTCTACAATCCAGGAAACAATAACACAAGAGACTTTCTTGAAGTATATTCATCGCAGCTAATTAAGAAACCCCGATCTATTGTTTTCGGCGATTTTAACATCGACCTCCTGACTAAAAATCCAAAGACTAAATACTACCGAGATGCTATGAAAGAGTCTGGATACGGTTTCCTTAATAATATCCATGAAGACTATAGCACGCGTGAGACTGCTTCCACAAAGACCATCCTTGATCATGTATGCACCAACCTTAAGGACAAAAGCTTTCATATGGTCATTATTGACTCGCCTATGTCTGACCACAAGCAAATTTATCTAAGTATAAAAAAATATAAGAGACCACCAAAGAAGCGTGTGAAATACGAAGCGATAGACTATGAAAAACTGCACGAAAGTATCGCACTCACAGAATACGCGCCAATTGACAACAGCTACGAAAACTTTGAGAAATATCTAAAGCGTGGCATTCATAGTAGCACAACGGTCAAAACTAAAATCTTAAACCCTCCGCGCCAAGATTGGATATGTAGAGAAGTAACAGAAAAAATAACGAGACGAAATGAAATCTGGCATCGATTGAAGCAAGAGCCAAGTAATGAAGATCTAATGGAAAGTTTTAAAATTGAAAGAAATATTACAGCTGAAACAATTAGGAACACTAAGAAGAAGTACTACTATGAGGCATTTATGAAACATACTGCAGACCCTAAAAAGATGTGGAACTTAATAAGTACATTGTCTAATAATAAAATCAAGTCACAGTGCACTCCCCCTAAACTTCTAACTGAATCTGGACCCTTAACCAATGGCAACGAGGTTTGTGAGACATTCAACCGCTTCTTTTCTACGATTGGTTCCACCTTGGCCAACCTCATTGCTACACAACCACAACAAAACAAAACTGTAATAGCGCCAGATTCGCAACCATATAACAGAGAACTCACAAGCTTCACACCATGCCAAGCCAGCGAAGTATCCAAAATAATCAAGAATCTTGATTCGAACTGCAGTGCCGGTATCGATGGTATAACTACCAAAGTCCTCAAGTGCGTAAGTGACTTAATCGTGAATAAACTGACTGACTGTATAAACATCCATCTTACCAGTGGAACCTTTCCAGATCAATTAAAGGTAGCCAGAGTTACTCCAATCCACAAATCTGGTATCAAAACGGATCCTAACAACTATAGACCTATCTCAGTCCTTCCGATTATCTCTAAAATATTTGAAAGAGTCCTTTATACACGCTTAGATGAACACCTCACCTCAATTAATTTCCTCTTTGAGAGGCAATATGGGTTTCGAACACATTCCAACACCCTGTCAGCTACTACAGATCTTATTACGAAAATACAAATGAACATTGATCAAAAAAACATAGCGCTAGGCTTATTTATAGACCTTAAAAAGGCTT